>WOFM01000005.1:2695105-3087744 GCA_011428145.1 Ericerus pela
TATTGTGGACCTTAACATCAAAAGACACTTTTAAATAAAATTCAAACACAAAGTAAAATTCAACAATCTATTAAAATAATTATTTGTAGGTACAACAGTACAATAAAATGTTCAAGTTAGTTTAAGACTACTTGATAAGTGAGGTAAAATACAGTATGATTATTTTGTTTTCAACGTGAGTTCATATACTCTGTCAGGGTATATGATTTTACATGATATTATGTATGAAGTAGGGATTTGCTGATTAAAGGGATTTATTTATTCGAGTATATTTGAGGGACTATTATATCGAGATCACCGAATATCACGTTAAAAATATGTTGAGAATGCTGGCCGGAAGTAACAGTACTTTCGCCAGGTAACTATACAATTTTAAAAGGGACAAATGTATAGAATAAAATATGTTTTTTTGTGTAGCCGAATATGCACGTCTATATTTTTATATGACGAACATATTCGTTACAATATGTTTTTTTTTTTTCTATATTTATCAGGTTTTGAATACTTAGTCATTTTATAAAATGATAACACAATATAAATGAAACACATATCGATATCATATCGATATATTGATCAACACCAATTCCTTCATACTCTTATGATAAAACTTTACATATCGATATTAATTTAATTGATATTTCTTCATTTTGACTAGTGGGGAAATTGTGATTGGCTGTAGGAATTTGTATTCCTTCTGTGATTGGCTGTAGCACTCTTTTTTAATGAAAATTTAACCAAAATAATTTTTTCCGAATTTACTCTGAATTCAGCGTAGTGAAAGTAGAAATGTGTACCACATTAAAAGTAATATTTTAAAGTTTATTCAATTAGAACTGTCTGATGAAATAATTAAAAATGCAAAGACGGGTAGTA
Source organism: Ericerus pela (assembly GCA_011428145.1). NCBI lineage: Eukaryota > Metazoa > Arthropoda > Insecta > Hemiptera > Coccidae > Ericerus > Ericerus pela. Next base: position 2,695,979 of record WOFM01000005.1, read on the forward strand.
GAATAACGAGAAGACTAATTTCGTAGATAGGACAAATAGTTCCAACGCAAAACAATAAAAATTACGTATAATCAAAAACCGCACGGTCATTATATTAGTTTGATAATTAGGTACGATATTCCGGTAAAAAGAAAATAAGTTAGGTTAAGAATGAGTTTTTAAAAAATACCCTTTTATAATTTGAAGAAGAAAATAACGCGGCGAAAGAGAAAATAAGATTTCTCACTTTTTTTCCCAGACAAAAACAAACAAAAACTGAAAAAACAACTGATAAAAACGGATATAAGTGCATGTGTGCGTGTGTCGCAACACGTGAAAGCAGCGCTGATGTTGGTCATCCGGTGTACTTCAACAAATTGAGTGAGTAGAATAAAAGTGTATAAAAAAATGGTTACAATGCAGCTGCATTGTGAATTAATTAGGTTAAAAAGGAGTTTTTAAAATATAAGCTTTCATTTTTTTTTCAGACTTTAGCTTTATGTGAAATCAACATTATTTTGTTTCGGAAGATTGGCTGCAGTATTGGTATATTTTAAAATCACAATAGTAAGTAGAATAAAAGCTTATAATATATACCAACTGTTCATACTGTCATCTTATGTTGAAAATCAAATGTTCAAACGTTTGGTGAAAGTATGCGTATCACTTCAAGATGGCAACTGCAAATTATGAAAGAAATACTTTTATCAAGAAAACTTCTTCATAAATGGAAACAAGCCGACAAAAAGTAATACAGAGCATTACTGTGTACTTCCATGAGGACTAGTAAAGACTTCAAAAAAATATCCTGAGAATAAGAAACTATCGTGCCTGCTGAAATCCTTCAAGACCTGACGCATGTAATGATTTAATAACTTTGTTCTTTGGCTTAGTATACAAACTTTCGTATCATATTTTGCGACTATCAGACAAAAATTGTTACCTATACCGTGCTAACGAGAATAATCAAATATACGTAGAATATACGAACGAAAACGTAATTATAAATATGTATAAACTACAAAACTATAAGTACGTATAAACGATGGTCGGGGGAAGTCAGAACTAATTCTATGCGGCAACAGGACAACACTTTTTCATGATATTATACCTATTACTTATTGTCAGCAGGTGCCCCTGTCATTAGCAACAGTATGCAACCACAACCAGATGCACCTGCATGAGAACATTGCAGTTTTAAAATTTACCTAACGTTGTGTAGTGGCAGAGACACTACAGTTGTAGGCACTTATAATTAATGTGTGTTTAACGTCCATAGGACTACAAAATATACGTCGTCACACACCTATCTCGCTCACTAGATCCGTAACGACTACGGCAAACCTCCTCAGCCCAGTCACTCGCCTACCTACATTTCTTCAGTAGGCGAGTTCCCTTTACGCCCGCCAGGCACGCAGGAGATCGTGGATGTTCCCACCCACGATACCTTACGTCAACCATTTTTTAATGTTCTTTTTTCGAAGAATATGTAATAATGGTTGTTGGCGTAAGGTAGATGATATGCAAGATGGCCTATCCAAATGTGATGACCTTGGTTTTGTATCGAATTCTTCATAAAGATTTCGATGCATTTTTTGCTGGGAACCACAAATAAATATTTATAATTAAATAAAATAGACTTTATAATTTAAACTTGAATGTACTAGATATCCACTTCACTATAGTGGACCTTAACTTTGTTGAGAGATTTAGACTTCAATTAATTTTCAACATAAATCTTTTTATAAAATATAATATTTTCCATTTATAACACAGAAATAATAGAATTTGACAAGTTAAAATAATGAATTAAACAAAATTAAAGAATTGAAATAAATTAAGGAACTGAACAATTTGTTCTTCAGAGTTAGAGTTTTTATAATTTAATTTTTACCTAGTAAAAAGAAGAAATGGTAAGAAATAGTGGGATTAGTTTGTTACGATTGGTTGTTACCAAAAAGACGGAGAATTGACGTTTTCCAGTATTAGGCAGATATTTCAATTAAGTTACACGTGTGTGACATTAACTGACGTCAGCCATAATTGTTTTTATGTAAAAGAGACTATTTTCATCGAATTCAGATGATGCCATTTCCTGTTAGGTTTGTACTAAGAAGAAGAAGAGTAATAGAAGTGTGAGAAAATAAAAAATAAAACGAATAAATTCGTCTGTGTAAAAATATATATTTTCAGCAGGTGCCCCTGTCGTTAGCAACAGTATGCAACCACAACCAGATGCACCTGCATGAGAACATTGCAGTTTTAAAATTTACCTAACGTTGCTCCTGAATGTGGTTGCATGCTTATTCAAGTGGATTTTTGGATCAGTATGTTTATACCACGAATTTTTTTTTTTCATTCTGGTAAGTACCATGTTTGTTGACAAATTAGTGCCAACTTCTCCTACGCTACCCTGTATATATAAAACAGAAATTTATGTGGCGGACCTTCTTTCCATGCAGGTTTTCGAAGAAAATATACATATTAAAGTTGATCCGGTATTGAGACCTAAGGTCGAGGATAGATTTGTATTTTGGCTCATCACCCCAGGAAACTTTTGATATTATTACTTGAAATTCATAAACAAATGTACATATTTCAATGTTACGCAGTACAGGTCGCAATTTTTCTCCGATAGTCTTGAAATTTGATACACTAAATTGAATCATGTCAAGGAGAAATATCCTATTATTTTTGGTCAAGATTGGCCGTATGTTGCGTCTGGTACATCTGATTACGTTTTATTTTTGGCGCTTTAATGGTTATAAAATGCTTAATTTCCACGCAATAAGCATAGAATTTAGTACATACATTTAATATATTATATTTTAACATTCTGCTAAAATTTGGTTTCAATCGGCTGAAGAGTTAATGCTTGAAAGTGATTTGAAAAATTCTTTAAATATTTCTAAGAAGAGTAGATAATTCCAAATGAAACTGAAAGATATGTGAAAAGCAGACCGGGCTTATTTCATTTGCAAGCAACTTAATAATTTGTGCACGTTTTTTATAACGTCGGAATACAATTCATTATGGATTTCCTTGATAGTTCAATGTAATTTTTACCCAGTATTTTGGCAAATACTTTCGACATTCTCATTTTTAATTATATTCATTTATTTTTCAATTGTATTTATTTACTTAAATTCTTTTGTGAGAGAACCTACTTCTCTAGCGTGGCTTGCTGCGCTAATTTTTTAATGATAATCTTCATTGACCTATGACCAAATAGCAATATATCGTGCTCCTTCCTCAAGTTGTTTTTATCTAAAGTTAGTACCGTATTTTTCCACTCACAGCAAATTACTTCTTCACATTTAGGTCACAACATTATTACCTATACTTAATCTAAAAAAATATTTGGTTCCCATATAATTTGGGAAGAGTATTATGCAGCCGTGAGTTTTCGTTCTTAAAAGTTGACGTTACCCCTTCAATAGCCTCCTAAAAACAGAACTTTGTACAGTGAAATGTTCAACAGCTTTCAAATCAAAAGCTATTGGGACCTATGAAAAATGTGCAAATGACTTTATTCAAAAAAATTTTACAAACTTTTCATTAAGAATAAAATTTTCTGTAGGATCAAAAATAACTGGGAAAATGGTTCAAAACATGTTAGGTGTTCAAGGAGAGAGAGTGAGGATCAACTCAAGAGATATTACAACCGGGCATAAATAATAAATCACTCATAGTTTCCTCCCTAATGTAATAAATGTCTGAGAAGCAAAACATTATCTTTCTTTTTTATTAAGAAAAAGAGGGGGTGAAAAATACATTACATTACCTGTTGTTTGAGCTTTTTGGGGTCAAAAGTTTTTTGAGGTCGTGGAACCAAAAACATACCCACTCACACCGCAAGGTTGTTTCATGAGATCAAAATCAATACGTAGATTTTTACAGAAACCTGCATGAAAAAGAGTCATTATCACAGCGTATACGTTACACATGATTTCACTTCAAAACCACAAAACCTAGATGTAGTTTTGATAAAAAAGGGTTCATTTCCCATTAAAAAAAAGTCGAGACTAAATTTGAAGAAGGTTACAACATAAGATTATTAAAACTATGATATGTATACTACTTTATTGTAACTTTAATCTGTTTTAATGACAATAATTATACTATATTATATTATAATGAGAGACCTGCATTGACTCAGGCAATTTTCATAACTATAATAATAGTTACATATCTACCTCAAGCTTTTTAAATAATAAATATTTCGTTGTTGAAGGTTGGTTGCAGCACTGATATAATTTAAAATCGCAGTAATGAGTAGAATAAAAGCTTATAACTACCTATGTAAAAAACAAGTTTTTTAATTATAAGCTTTTATTTTTTTGTTTAAAATTACAGTAGTGTGTAGAATAAAGCTTATAATCATTTTATTTTTTTTTTGGCTTTAGCTTCATCTGTAAAAATAAATATTATTTCGTTGTGAAAAGTTGGGGTATATTTTTAAATCGTAGTAGTGAGTAGACTAAAAGCTTATAATCAGGCCAACTGGCCTCGATTTACAACTGAAATTTTACAAAGAATTTCCAACGCCGTTTGAATTAGGGTGTTCTCTTTAGGAGGTGTTTTGGGTGAAAAAACGAACCCCTTCCCCAGATCCAAAGAAAAAACGAAATTAGAAGATTATTTTTTAATAGATTGAAAATGAGGGAAAAAATTATAAGATGGTAACACCTACGGTAATCTTTAAGAGTACGAAAAATCGTGGAAAAGGATTAAATAGTTTAAATTTTGCTATCAGAGTGATCGAGCAAAAAAAAAAGTTTCTCAAGTGAAACACCCTCCAAGGCAAGACGCAAACGTTCGAACTGAGACAGAAACAAATAGCTTACGTAGACATTAGTTTTGATCATAGAGAATAATTATTTTGTATAGAATACAAATTTTTGACTTGCACATTTCAGTCGGAATCCATAAGGTAAATGTGCAATAAAATGTAAATAAAATACCGATCCTTGAAAATCAAAAAGATGTCTTTCTAGAAAAATATTACACCTACAATGCAAAACTGGAAAACTAATAAAAAATTAAGTTCAACAAAAATTGTCATTTTTTGCAAAAAAAAAAAAAAAGAAAAAAAACACATATTTTTATTTCTAGAAATTAATAAAGAGATAAAAGGAATAATCTATACGAGTGACTGCGGGAACCATACAAACGGAAAATCCTACCCACTTCTAGTTTTCCTCGGATCAATCACAAAGCTTAATACAAATAGTTTATAAACATGAAAATATAATACACACGAAAATTCCTTCAGCGTAACTCTGGCATAGATAATAATCTAAATTATTTGCCGAAGGGGTCGAGACCAAACAATTTTAGAAATAAGATTTATCATGATCAAGCTGCCAGCGCTCTTCTTCAACAAAAATAACAAGCACATGAATAACTTCGGGGCACGCAAATCGACTTTTCAACTTCTTTTACTCGAAATAGTTTGAACTGCCTACCTTAGAGAGCGTAACTAGTTTAATACTTCCAGATATTCCAGTCGGCCTGTCACCATAGAGAAGAACGTATACACAATGCTCTACCTGCATAATACGGTTTTTCATTCATTTGACAGTTTAATATTTTTTCGACAACAGATTTATTGAAGGTACTGGAATCACGAAGGTGAGAAAATCAAGAATTATGCTACAAAGCTAAAAATAAAATTTAAAAAAAGTTATGACCAATTTTCAAGTGAAAAACTATAATCCTAAACGTTTTTGAAACCGTTATCAACCTCCATCAAAAAATTTGTAGACTGTAATGAAAATTCTCTGAAACAGAAAGCAAAACTCCAGAAATATATTACCTACTAGTACATGCGAGTAAATATTCTCCCTCCAAAATTTTATCTAACTTAACAGAAATTTTCAAAATCTGGTATTTTGCTAATTCAAAATTAATAAGTTATCATTCATAAATGTCTAATTTATAATCACGAAGTATTAACTCCGTATTCCTTTTTAAAGTATATGGCCGAAAAGATCAGAATTGCTCAACCTGTCATCATGGCATATATACAATTATTCTTGTCATGAATTTTTGTACAATGTATTATCCTTTGGCCTAATGGATGCTCAATATTTCCTTTCCCATTTTGAACAAACTTAAGACTGTCTGATCCATGAGTACTTCAATTTTTGGTAACATGTAATGAAATTTCATTCTAAAGGAAAAATACGAGACTAAGTTCTCCAAAGAGACTGATATTTTTGTCGGGATGGAAATCGAAAAACAAAAAAAAACCGAAGTTTCAAAAAGTGTGTAAATTCTAAAAACAAGTTTCTTCAAACGATGGGATCGTATTTAAATGCTGAATCACTCAGCCTATTCAAATGTAAGATTTTCATTGTTAATTGTGATTTTAAAATACAGTGCTGCATCGTAAGTACAGCGAAAGAGAATGGAGCTCGGCTACTGTGTATCAACACAGACTTAGGCCATGATGGCTCGACACCACTCTAAGGAGAAGGGACGTGGAAACAGTTGTATATCCATCTTACACTGGGAGTCAACAGTTCTGTGGTTTGCCACCTTGAAGATTCAAACAGGCAACCCATAAGTTATTAAAACAGCAACACACCATATGGCTATGATACCAATGGTACAAATGAGGCGCGATAGTGGATACAGTCCCATATCCTCACACTGATCAACAAATTCCTTTTAATATTACTAATTTGGTTGTTGCATTTTATGCAGGGTGACCAGTGAAATGTCAAAAACATTTAGCTGAAAAGTTGTGCAAAATTAGAGAAGTACAAAATACCTCTTTTAAAAGAAATGTTAGACAACTTTACCTGAATGTATTGATAGTAACAGCAATAATGACAGCAACTTGAAATTCACCACTGACATGTAATTTGTTATAAAAATGAGTACAAAATGTTACATAAACTTGTTTGAAGAAAATAATTTCAAAAAAATTGCCTTGTAAATCGCTGAATCTGTGACATGATGACATGAAATCTAGAACAGCTTGTGGCGGCTATCACAAATCGCTGGTAAGAACATTTGTCTTCTTCGATCACCATCACTGTCACCTGGTGCCATGGTCAAGTGAGAACAGAGCCATATTTTGGGTGACAGTGAGACAGGTTGATACAAGTTCAAATCCTCATACTACCTGAATACCTTAAGTGGTGACCTTCATGTGACAAGAACACACAAGCCAGGTGGTACTTTGTCACCTCATCACCACCAAAATGTGATGGTGTTGCAAGTTGTGTACCACAGGGCAGTGATGAGGGGGGCATCTACCACACTCTGGTGCACACAGCTATCCAACAGCGCCTTCGTATTAGTTGTATTACAATCCGCTATACGTAGGGGATTGGTGTGGCAGCTACCACATATTAGCCATAAAAACACCTATCTCCCACAATCACCATCACCCAGCGACGTGGCCAAGTGAGAACAGTGCCGTGTTTTAGGTGGTGGTGAGACGGGGAGTTTGAGTATTCAGTAAATACAGAATGTTTAGTTTACCAGATATCGCTGAAATTCTGCAACTGAATGAATTCATAATCTGAACTTAATATAGTCTTCGGAATTTCAGTGATATCGGAATAACTAAATATTCCATTACTTTGCAATTATTACATGCAAGTAGGTCAGAGGTTTCTTTTCCTTTTCTTTGTCTTTTTTAACTGTGTAATTACTACCCTGTACTTTTTGACTGCTTCTATTTATGTTGGAATGATATGGAAGTTATTACACAGTCACACTAACATGGCCCAAATTGTTGCATCTGTCAGTCTGTTTGAAAATGGTGAAAATAAACTTAAAAAGTTATACTTACTTTATACATTAATTTAAAATTTGGGTTCTTTACTTGAATTTTTTCTATTAGACTGCACTATATTAGAAATAAATGCTCCTAGTATGTATATTATGTAAAACTTCAAAATCACTCAAACATTTGTTCCTCAAGATGTTGATTTGTATTCACAGTGAAAGCAAATTTTCATCCTTCCAGTTCTCCTTCATTAATTTATTTTTTTCTTTTTGTTTAGTTGATAATTAAAATCAAAATAGAAGCAAGAAAAAATCTGAAGACAAATTGCTGAATTATGCTATAATGGCATTTACCAACTATACAAATAATCAGCTGCAAATGTCACCTTCAAACAGAGCAGTAAAAAATTTTTGTAAATCTCAATGTCCTGACTTGAGTAGACATTCAGCAGCCAACTTACTTTGATCTAAGATGAAAATTCTGGAAGTCATCAATGATTTCATTTCAAGAAATTAGTTTGTATATTATTCATGTAATTATGGTATATTTAATTTTCTTGAAATATATCATAAAATTGAATCTTACGGATATGACCCACGATTAATATGTTGTTCCTGCCAGGAAACTGCTCCTACTGATGCCAGATACACTGCGAATTCATTTCTTTTATGTTTTGCATTTTTGCATTTACTAAAAAATTATTAGATCCTCTTGCCAAATCCTTCCATTGATCTTGTCTATTATTTACATTCAAATTTTGGATAAGAGCCGCCGATGCATATTTTTGATGTTGCAGTTCAGACTGGCATTCTGCAGATTGTGATAAATGATGTACCAGACCCAGCACCAAAATTTCATAAACTAAATTTTTGAGATTTTCTCCCCATAATAATATTAAAATTATTTTTATGTAAAAGTCAAACAATTTTTAAATTGGAAATTACTGTATAAATTTGTTGCCCAGGTACTTAATAAAACTTGTCTTTTCATTCCAATCTTCCTTTCTTCTTTTTCTTTTCATCTCTTCTAAATTATTCCCAGTTTTCATTATATCTCTTCACCTTTTCTTCATTTTATGCTTTTACATAATTCAGTTCATCTTCTTATCTCTTCATGCTTCCTTTTTTTTACAATTTTTCTTAATAAGTTAGATTCCAAAAGGGTTAAATTTTAAATCTGGCATCATCTACCATTTATAAATAAGGAGACCAATTTTGTTCTAACTCAGTACCAAACCAAATTTACATTGTTTCTTTTCAATGTTGAAAAGTTTCTGTTATAACTGTATCTACAGTGAAACAGTAAAACATTTAATTTTTACGCATTAGACATCCTTAATTCTTAGAGGTATGCTATCAAAAAGTGTTGAGAATGTAACTCCTATATACTCATATTCCAAATATATATAACCTTATTCCCTTCCCACAAATGATCAACATGAAATATGAAAATTGTGTTGCTATTTTTATGAAGGTTTCTGAAGAAAATTTATGGATTAAAACTGAGCTGGTATTGAGTCATAAGTTTGTTTTTTGGTACATCTTATTATCCGTCATCTTTGAATCTTTAATGATTCTAAAATAAGAAATTCTTCAGTAATAATTATGAAATTTGACAGATATCATATTCTATCATTCTGAAAAATTTAATTTCAATTGGCTTAATGGTTTGTGCATAGAAATGACATGAAAAAATCTCAAACTATTTCTGAGAAGAGTAGATAATTCCATATGACAAAAAAAACTGAGTGTGAAACAGGCTTGCAGTTATTTTATTTACTAAGCTATAACTTAATAACTTATGCTCATATATTACACGTACCTCTACAAACAATTTTGTTGTTTCTGATTTATTATGATGAAGTTAAAATGCCAATGAACTAAAAATTTTTATTATAATTCAATATTTTATAAATAATCATGAACAATGATTCAATTTGCTTTGGGAAGTCCAAAATTTTTTTAATGTCAAAATAAAAATATTTTTGACTTCGGATGACAACATAATATGACGACATCTTGTAGACAAAAAGTTCAAGTTAAGACAATATAATGTCCATAGTAAATGAAATATGAAGATGAAAGCTGATGACGACAATAACCAAATTAAATTATTTTTCAGACTATTCTACTGAACTGTTTATTAGACCTAAATTACAGATCCATCACGTGTAAGATAACACCATATAAAAACAACAGAATTTCATTAGGGTGACATAATTTGAACAGAATACGGCGCAGTGTAGAATTTGATGCATGGTAATAACCCTGCCAATAAGACACATGCTGCCAACAACTTCTGCTCTATTTTATTTGCTTCACTTTATTGTATTGCATTATGTATTCTTTTTCTTATCTACTTTTGCTTGTGACAACTATCATGAAGACAATAAGTAGGGGTAACCTGGCCAACAAGGAAGACACGATAAAAGAAAATGAAACCTAGCTATCAAACACTCTGGAGTTAGCGATACCTGGTACTAGGTTTGTTTTCTCAAGTAGTCCTTCTTTATGTAGGAGGATAGTAGCAGGTCCAAGTCATAAGTCATATGTTAAAGTCCTCACAAAGGTACCTTTCAATGCTTTCAGCATTATATCTGCAAATGTAGAATTCCAAACCTTCTTGACCTGATGCAGACACTAGGCGATAGCTGAACTTCAGGATAGATTAGGTTGGAGACAAAACAAAAGGAGGGATTATTCTTTATTCCATGAAGGTTCTAATAATGGAAATTAAAATTTCTCTATGCAGTCATTTATAAAGGAACATCAGTTTCTCCAATCGAACATTTCTCTTCTTCAGTTAAATTCACCTGAACTTGTACAGATTTTGACTTTTTTTTTTTTTCTATCTTAAAATAAATAAATTAGAAGAAAAAATTTATATTTTTATTTTTCAAATTCAAAAATTATGAAGTAGTCAATACTGTAAATAGAAACTATTTCCTAACTTCCACAAATCAATTTCCATTATCAGTTAATCAATGTAGCTCAATAGGTACACAGTAGCTGCTTATAAATAATAATGCCATGCACCTACCTATTTTGTTATATACTTCTGTGCTGTGTGATTGGAATTTTAAATTGTTGATACTGATGATACTGTGGTTACCGAATTTGAAATACGATTTTTTGAATCGAATCATCATTGATAATTGATATTAATTTTGTTCTACTGAGTCACGAGTACCGATTTACATCTGATTCATATTTTATAAAAATGGATTCGGAATTGGATTTGGAATTTTCAACTGTATCACTATCTGGAAGAAAATGTGCCGATGAAAATTATAATACAGATGAAGAAAAATCAAAATCAAAAAGCTAAAAAATCTTCAATTTTCAGATTGAAAACACATATTTACCCATTTCTTAAACTCGTCCAATTCAAGGATTAACACTCAAGACATTAATTGACTATTATTAAAATCCTTCAATGATTTTTTTTCCTAGGTTACGGTTGCCAAAAAGTAAATTAAGCAAAAACTCAGTCAACACAGAAACCAAAATTTTCAAAGTGAATGGAAAACACTATCCTTGGGTTACAGAATCTCTGAAAGGTAACAATTTCCATTTCTTATTCTTAAATTATCAAGTGAAAGTATTATGGGCTAATTACAAGCTGTGTTGCTTGACGATGTTTACAGGTGTAAAATATTTTTGTTGCAAATCATGTAATAAGGATTTAATTGGAGGTCTAACTGATATAAAAAGGCATGAAACCAGAAAACAAGATAAAACTAATGAACAAGCCCGCACAGTGGAAGTGTGATAGTCACTGATGATGAAAGAAGACTTCAACATCAGATGAAAGCAGCCAAAATTCGTTCTGCTCTATTTTTATAAGAACATAACATTGCTTTGGCAGATTCCAACTATCTACTTTCATTAATGAAGATAGTTCAACATCAATCATAATTTATATTTTCATATTTATTATATGAATTTTTTATTCATTTTCATAATATTATTGATCTATAGGCGGTAGATCCGAAGTACAAAATAATTTGAAAGAAGACGCTTGCCAGAACAAAGTGTGCAACAATTGTGAATGGTGTTATTTTGCCCTATGCATTCGATCAAATCCTCCACCATATTCAAGTAAATAAATTTTCAGTTTCATGTTGGGAATTATTTTTAAAACGCAGGCGAGAAAACGCTAGCTAACGGAATACTGCTAGCCTGCTAGTATGAGCAATTGATTTTATCTAGCAAAAATTTTTGCTGCACTCTTCACTTGAAGACTGACTGTGGGAAATTAAACCCCCTTTCAAAATAAACATTATTCACTTGGAAGGGTAATAGAACTCGCCTAAAAATAAAGAAAGGTAAGAAGAATCTTCAGTACACTCAACACTAAGAAATAAGGCAATTACTAAATGGAATGTCATAGGAGATGAGAAACCAACCAAATTTATGACAAAGTTGGTCAAAAAAGGTGACAACCATGTCCCTCCAATGGTAATTGCAGATAGATTCTGTGAGCAACTACCAGCTTCAGTTGTACAATTGCTGGGTGCACTCAATCTGACAAATGCAAGGACTAATGATGACTCACTGGCACTAGCTAAAGCTGCAGAAACAGCAATAGAATACACAGGGAAATCTACCATCCAAGCAACAGCAACCTCAGCAGACAAATTAAGCAAACTCCGAGCCAAAATAGCTGAATTGAAAATGGAAACTTGCAAGGTTAGAGAATATACATCTGCTAGGAGTAATTTCAACAACAGATCTAAGAGCAGGGAACGCAACCCCAATAGAAATAAAAACTATGGAAATAGGCAGTCACGCTCTCGAGGACAGAGAGATGATAAAAATAGGAGTCCAACACCTCCAAGGAGATATAAAAGTCCCAAAAAACAAGACCTAAACTAGTCAACAGCCCTTTGCTTCTACTATAATTGACATGGGGAAAAAGCAAAGGCCTGCAATACCCGCTGTAAATGATGAGAGGAGAGAATGGTCCAAGACATGCAGGAGAAGAAAACTCTCCTCGAAGAGATCGAAAAGAGAGAACAGACTAATAGTCAAACTAGACCCAGGGATCATATCAGTGGCTACCAATCCCTCGCCAAAATACTCTCGCTGCCTGTTCATCAAATTAAATGCAGTTGATGAACATACATTCGCTGCATATGGTCAAAAACATTGTCTCTTATACTAGTTCTATTTGAGAAAGGTGAAAATACATAATCAGAAAGCTCCACAATCATCTGATATGCAGCTTACTCTGCTTGTCCTAGTTTAGATAATTGTTAGAGCTTTTTTGTTTCTTCGTGTTTTGATCTTCTTGGTGTGAACAATATGATTTTATTTTACATCATATAAATTGTACATTTGTGATTTATGGCTGAATAAGTTTTGGTGAACTATGCTATATTTTATCCCTATTAAATTTTAGTTTGTTTTGTTTGCATTTTTATCTGGTATATTATGATTTATAAATATAATAATACATTAGTTTCATATTACACGTTTATCTTTCTGTTGATACAAACATGTCTGGCTTAGCTGTTCTTGTGGCCATGAAGGGTAGGAATTCTAATAATGTCTCGATTTCAAGACGTTAGGCTGTCACAGGAAGCAACACTTAGGGAAATCAGTTTTAGTCTACTAATAAGCACGATACTCATAGATTAAAATACACAGGAGACAACAAATTTGGCATGCTATTTGGGCTAGATTTTTTGTGTCTTAGTCAAAATTTTATGCAACAAAATTGTACTTGGGTTGTTCTACGAGGTCAAATTCACCTGTCATATAATTTCAAGAAATTACCTGTGAAAGGTTGTGCAGCTAATTAGGTTTTGTCTGTGGCATGTGCCCAGTCTGGTTGTCATACCAAAAGTCACTGCCCCTGTTACATCATTTCATCAGGTCTGTGCCACCATATTAGTGTATTTTCTCAGGAAAATACAACTATTGCATTCAGTGCTATGACAGGACCTGGAGGCGAGACCTATGGAAAATCATAGATCACGAATATATACGTCATTCAAATTTTTCTGTATACAATATATATATATATTTCCACTTTTTGCTTATTTTGGAACTTTTTGGAAATATGTGGAGCATCCGCTGATTGATCTATGGCAATGAAACTAGGAGCAGTGTTATAAGCTTTCATGGCCTATACATTTGTATTGAAATTTTTTTTATTCATAGTTTTGGAGGAAGGGGTTCTCAAAGTATTTCAAACCCACCATATTGTCATCACGATAACTCCCGTAAATTAAAAGATTTTGGCTTGAAATTTTAATGGTAGTTGGAGACGATTAAGGACTGGTTTGGTATCGAATTTGAGAGAAATTGGTAAACTGGTTTTTGAATGGAAAATATTACAAAATTTGACACTTTCGGAAAATACACACTACGATTGAAGCGCAACAGAAATATTTTACTTTGAAAATTTTTTGGGAAAAATAAGAGATGGTAGATACAATTTTCTAAAAAGTTCCTGATTACAAAACAATGTTACTCCAAAAATTAAGATAGAATATTTTTTCAATGGTAGACGATCGAAGACCATTCAGCCAAAATGATCTGAAAAAACTATTACATTCATCGGTACAAAATAATTAAAATTTTTTTGAGTACATTTGTATAGCCAAATCGATTTCAAGAAACACTGAGAATCATAATTTTATGAGAAATATTTAAAAGTTGCGGAAAACCAGAAGTCAAGTTCACAGGAGTACACTAATGATACCTTCGTTCATGAAAAAAACTTAAACTCTAGTTTAAAGTCAACTTGGGACAAAGATCATATATCTTTCATTTTCATATTTCAGAGCAGGTAAGGGAAGATGGCACTTCCAAAAATTAGTTAGAAAAATTTTGCATATTTTTTTTATTTACTTTTCTGAATTTTAAAAACCTGCTGAACACAGTTTTTTACTAAAGTTCAACAAACAACGAAAAATCTTCAAAAGTGAGAATAAAAAATGCATAAAAAAAATCAAAGCTATTCACACTCTTGCAAGTGATACTGACATACCAGTAAAGAGAGAGAAACATTGATTAACACAGATCTCAAATAATGAAAAAATTCATACGAACAAAGCTTTTAAAACTAATTGATTGACAAGAGAGACGTCTGGTTTGTGTTCTTACTGGGCTCAAATTGAGAATTGATAGTTTTTACCGAAGAATATTTCTATTTATAGATCATGTGAATCAACATCTGGTCAAGAGCCTAAACCATATCCAAAATGAATGAGTTCATTTTCACGAAGTTTGATGAGGTGAAAGAAGAATCAGAAAAAATGAAAGAATTTTCATGATTCTGCATCAATAAGGCAACTGATAGTTTATAAAAAGTGATGCTAACTTTTGTGAAGAGCAGAATTTTTCATAACCTAGTTTTTCTTTAAATGTATCCATGTAATGTATAGGTGCAGCATCGTAAGAGCGACTTGACTGAAGGATGTTGAACTTTAATGAGAACAACTAAATATCTATATTCGGATATTGAGCAAAATTATTTAATTGACTGAGAATACAAAATCCATGAGGTACCTACAACATACCACGCTCACTTGTTCACTCATTTTTTCAGAGGGGGAGAGGGAAATTTATAAAAAAATTGTGAGAGTACTCATCTTTTCGTATGGACTTTCAACGAGAAATCTATACAAATATTGGAGGGAACCACTCTTCTGAAGCGCACATTGCAACAGTATTTTTCTACAAATGCGAGTAACAGCTTCTTTCCTTCTCTCCACTAATTCCGGCCAGAAATTAATAACGCATATAATTCACTCACAAAGCATGTACTTCAGAAAATCGAATGATGAAAATATTTTTGTTCAAAGGCAACAAGACTAACTGCTTTTATACCATAATACGGCATCATTCCATACAGACCACTACAAAACTGATATCAAATAGGCAGGGCCACTCTTAAGGTCTACCATGTAGGAATTGATAAGTTATCGACAAGGAGGACTATTGTTAATTATCGATAACTATTTCCAGTTTCAGAGAAAACCTAAAAACCTATAAAAAATACCAGCATCACGAAAAAAAAATCAATTTTGATTTTCACAAACTAGACTCCAAGGTACATAGACTAATTCTACAATATATAAGACCTTGCTAGACTAGGTTCTTACTTCATATAATTCATATTTTATGGTTCATTGAGTAATGGTGATTGTGAAGATCTGAAACAGTAAATTTTAGGGCTTTTGCTTCAACAAAACAAAATTAGTCTCTTCATCTGCAACTATGCCACTTTGCATAGATAGGTAGTTATCATTTTCATACTTTTCTTACATATCGATGGTTATCGATAATAGTTTCATCAATATCGTTAAAATTTTTGGAACTATCGATATTTACCAATAAGCGAATAGTTCGATGTTACCCATCCATACTACCATGGAAGTTTTGTTCGACGGATATAAAGTAGAGATGTGCGTTTTAGTTCATTTAGTGGATTTAGTTCAACAGGTCTCGGTTTTTTGAATGAACTAGTTCAGTGAACTAGTTCAAAATGAAAAAAATGAGCTGCATGAATCAACCCTTCCAGTATGTATTATTTCATATGGAGAGCAATTTGTATACATTTTCTATACGTGGTTACTTTCAGACATAGAAAGCGCTTTCATTCGCTAAAAATGCTTACTATTTTGTTTCGTTTTTTGTTGATTGATAAGAAATTCCACTCATCCGGTGATTAACAACAATGCTGTGACATATAAGAGTGAACTAGCTTGTAGGTCTATACAATATAACTTTGATTTGATAATATCTTTTAGTTCAAAATGAACTAGTTCATCCTCATCTTTCGGTCTCGTTCATTTAGGTCTTTCAAAAGATACTATTCAAATAAATTAGCTCTCGGTCAACCGACACATTCCTAATATAAAGACGATAGCAGAAATACAAAAAGAGCCAAAGAAGAACAGCTCCGACGATCCACTGCACCTTCTAAATTTTTGGAGGACATTTTCGATGAAAATATGTGAGTAAATATGTACCGAGAAAACTTGCCACGAGGATAAAAAAAAACCTATTAATTTCAATTGTGATGCAAAAATTACGAAGTGTCAACAAGCTCGGGATAAACGACGATGCTGACTTTTTGATAATACAAATATAAACAGCTTTCAAAAAATTAGGTACAAATACTACAGAGCTGATGTTGGAAAAAATGTGGAGTACTTACCGAACTGACGGTCGAAACATGAAGAACAATCAAACAACAAAGGCGGATAACGTGAATTAACTGCGTAATTGAAACGAAGAAACAAAAGCCAAAGAGCCACACATTCGTCTATCGAATGATGGACAATAAACTGAATTGCACTGCATTTGAAATTTGTAAGAAAACTAAAATATTAAATTGAAATAAAAAAAAGGCTGGAAAACAAATCCCATACACTGATGCGGTTTAAATATGATAACTGGAGTTCGTCACTCACGAACGCAACAAATAATTGCCTCGAAATTTGAAACTTACAAAATAATTACAACGTATTTAATATGTTTTTTCTTTTCTTTTTTGTTTTTTATTCTTAATATCTGGGAAAGAAACAAAGAGAAAAAAAGACACATCCATTAGCCATCAGCCAATCATATGACACGCTGATGGGCTGATTCAAGATGAGGGAATCAACATAAGAAATAAATAATATAAGTTTCGTTTGTTCTTGAATTCTTCATCGTTTCATATCTTTGGAAACGCAAAACCAATTTGCATGATTTTTTTTTTTTTTTCATTAATTTCACTCGTTTCGACGTATCGTGAAGAAATGTCTGGTTGTAACCCCAACCCGTTGGGTTCACTGGAAGTTCGGAGGCAACATGCTACATATATAGATCATAATGTCGAAATATTCGAGACGAAAAAGTTTCAACGTGTATGTGTGTGTATGTGTGTCTTTGTGTCTGTGCGTCTGTAATTGTCTATACACGACGTGTGAGATCGTGTATATGTGTCAGTGTGCGAATGTAGTAACATTGTATGATTGTAACTCTAGCTCTAGGCTCCGGTGCAAACGTCATGCGTCGTTCCAAAATCGTACGAACATCAGTTTCAGTTATTTTAATTCTATTTTCTTTAAAACAGTGAGTTCCAAAAAGTGGTTCCAACTGATTGTTCGAGTGTTAGATGGAAAATTATCCTTTCTTTTTTTACTGGGTGAGAGGTAGAGGATAGAAAATCTGAAAAGAACGATGAAACGAATGGCAATCAACTGTCGACAAAAGAATTGAAAACCAGGAAATAGTGATCGGAAACATCGATAATTTTTCATATGGATAACTACCGATATATTTCTCGTCTCTTTAATCAGGTGATATAATACTAATTGCTGAAAGAGTGAATGACAACATTTACTTTTTTTTTGGCAGTTTCAGTTCCTACCGCCTTCTGTTTCTGTTCTTTCTCAAGTAGTATATTTTTCCATTTTTCAGTGGGTAGAAGTCAGAATTAGGAATGAAATCATAAATTCATTTTATTAAAGCAAACCCTTACCCAAAAAAATTTTGGCACCCACATCACAGTTTCAGTATCACACCAGTAAAAAAATCCGAAAATAAAATATTTAAACTATTGATAACTTTTGTCACATTTATTGATAACTATCGATATATCTCCCATCTCTACCAGGAGAAATAAGAAACGCTCTTTCGCCATAAAAAAATTAGCAAAAATTGTTTCTTCTCAATTAGGTACACCGAAATAGAGCTCCAGCGCCCAGGTACAACAAAATATCTGCACCCCCTCATTTTTCCAATTGTTGCCACACACCCCTTCTGCCACAAATTTTTTCATGGATTTTTATCAGGGGTTTTTACCAGATTAAAAATTTATGGGTTTTATTGAATATTTTTTCACTGTCATACTGAATAAAAAAAAAAGTAAAACGAACAAACAAACAATAGAAAAAATCAAATTATCTGTTGACGACACCATTGTGTTGCAAAATGGTCTATATGGTTCTTCCAGTATGACTATTTTTGTTTTTGTTTTGGCTATAAAATTTTCAATTTCGGACCGATAGCTACAAAATTCGAAACAAATATTCAAAATTACTTATTTTAACTTGCTATAAGTTTTGGTCCGGATCCGAAGAACGATACTTTCGGTATGACTATTTTCGTTTTTGTTTAGGCTATAAAATTTTCAATTTTCAACCAATACTTCGCTTCGAAATTTGAAACAAATATTCATTACTATTTATTATAACTTGCTATAAATTTTGGTGCTGATCAGTGGTGCGGCACTTTGGATAACACTATTTTCGATTTTATTTTAGCCATAAAATGCATTTTTTGGGACCAGTAGAAACGTAGTTCGGAAAAAATATTTAATGATCTATTAATAACTTCTTAGTAATCGTGTTTTTTTTTTTCTCAAAAAATAATAATTAATTGTCAGTGACGTTGGTGGAGTTGGTTTGATACTTTAGTTTGACAGAAACGAAAACTAAATTCATTCTGTATCTTCTCTTCTATTTTGGGTTGGAAGCAGAGTAATGTGAAAAAAGAGAAAGAATAGCATAGGTATAGTATAAGTACTTGGTTATGACTGTTTATAATTTTATTGTTCCTTTTATAGCTGAGGGGTGACACAACTATGAACAAATAATTTGTTGTATTATTCGAGTGTATACATACCTATTTGTATGTATTAATTCTATCTTAAGAATTTGAGTTTACACACAATGATTAATTCAAATAAAATTTCAACGTACCTAACTTGAAAGTACGCATCAACAATATCAAAAACATAAGGTTGCTCGATGTTAAACAGTGGAAAATGTTTCTAAAAATCTAAACAGAAGCCCTATTTGCTGCGTTTTACGATATTTGTACACATCTGCAGTAAGAGCAACAAGTTCCAGGTATCGTATATTACTTCATTTTCTATTTTGACAATAAAACTATTATTCATCACACTTTTGCAGAGGAAAAAGTGGTTTCATCGCAAAAATTTTCCAAGTTATTGATGTGAGGAAACTACTCGGGCGTAATCCATGACAACGACTGGTTTAATTGAATGTATTATCTCTTCATTAAACAGCTATTTTTCGGTTCCAAATATTTCTTACAATGTAAGATAAGAAAAAATTCACTGAATACGTTCTCCTGGAGAAACTCTTTCGGATTCTCTCAGGATCACTTAACGAAGTTCTACGAGTACGCACGCTTAGAAATGGAGTATTACTTCGACGAATTCATGTAAGTACTTAAATCAACCCAAGCAGCGTATGCTTCAGGCTTTATTTTGGCATATTCACGACCAGCTCCGACAAACAGCGGCCAAACTATGAAGTAAAATTCACCAAGTACGTACTTTCAAACATACAATTATTTTCTAATTCTTTACGCGGCAAATTACTATTCCATGGTCATAAAACCGTCAAAAACCAAGGCCAGCAGGACTACTGACAATGTGATTATACGTCGGCCAAATTAAATTTAAATGCACCTGCACTCACCAGAATACGACGTCGTTTATCAGACAGCGGTATCGAAAGCTGACCAAAAGTTCTCATCTTTTAAACAGGTGGAAAATCGAAGAGATAAGTATTGGACGACTGAAATTCTTCGAACAACAACAGATAGGTATATAAGTTAGGTTAAAAACGAGTTTAAAAAAAATACAATTATATAATTTGAAGAAGAAAATAACGGCGAAAGAGAAAATAAAATTTCTCACTTTTTTTTTCGAGACAGAAACAAACAAAAATTGAAAAAACAACTGATAATAAAAACGGATATAAACGTATGTGTGCGTGTGTCGCAACAGTGAGAGCAGCGCTGAAGTTGGTCATCCGGTGTACTTCAACAAATTGAGTGAGTAGAATAAAAGCGTATAATAAACATGTAGCGCCAGGCAGATACTGGGGGAGTTTCGGGAGTCAATCTAACACCAATTTTTTTTTTTTTCCAGTTGAAAGACTATGGCAGAGTATGCATGGAAATTGGCTACCGAATAAAATTGGTTGATTTTTTTTCTCAAAAATTGATTTTTGAAATAACATTCAATTAAGTTGGCTGAATATCTACTTCAAAATGTTCATTTTTACTCGCGAAAATTTTTTTGAAATTTTTAAAATGAAAATTCCCTGAAAAACAACTAACTGTGAGGAATTATGTGGGAATACTGTAGGTTATAAAGGTACAGAGGAACTAAGTACATGAAGCTAACAAATTTTTATGCGGTTTTTCACTATGCAATCAATGCGGAAAAAATTCACAGATTTCGCACTTATGAACATAATTTCGTTCAACAAGAACATAATGATAAATGATAATATTGCTTTAGGGATTTTTAGGGATTGTTCAAGTTTGAAATATAGCAAAATTCGGAAATTTTAGGGAATTTTGGTATTAAACATCTAGCAACCCAGCTTTCGATGTCTGTCAGTTTCTTTCTCAGTCCAGTCCATATAAACATTTTTTATGTTAATAACGATAAAAAGTTTTCAAAAATTGAAAATAATGGTCTCATACTTGAAACGTAGAGGGGAGAGGGAAGACAATTATTATTTTTCTGTCACACATTCCTCGTACGTGCCCATTTAATAAATATCGATCTTAATATTGTCGGATTTGTTGATTGAAATTCAAGTTGAAATTCCAAAGAATTATCGTGCCGAAAGTTTCATTAGAAAAAGGCAAGCCTGCCAGTCACTGAAATATCCTAATTTTAATCTAGTGCCCGAATCTCCGCTAAAAAAGAAAGCATTAAAAAGTCATGAAAGTGTCTTGATTTTTTCTCGTCATTTTTACTCTTTTCACAAGCCATAAGAAAACTATCTACTACCCAGTAAAACTTCCAGCCCAGGTCAACTTGAATAATTCATTTATTTATATTTTACTGTTTTTGAAAAGTTGATGTAACTTTTAATTTTCATTGCTTTCGAAAATACGATTTTCCTACTAGGGAATGGGAAAGTTTGAAAAATTGACATAGAACCTGTTAGTTTTTCAATTAGGCAGTTTGTTTTCATCAATCATCAAAAAAAAACCTGTCAATTGTATTTACCTCGTCTTGAAAATTGTATTCAAACCCGAATAGACTTCCTTTCACGACAGAAGTTTTAGCAGGTTTTCAAAAAAGTAAATAAATAAAAAATATTTAATGAATGTTTGACTGGGAGCTAGAAAGTTTTCTAACGTAGGCTGAATGGGAAGGAAAAGTCAAACAACTTTCATGACTTGGAAACTCGTTCTTTTAACAGTACATTCTAGGCTATAATTTTGAAAATTACCTTCAAAAATTTACTATTCTATTGAAGCTTGAAACTCGAAAATTTTTTGAAATTTTAACCACTGTTTCAATCACTATTTTTCATATTTTACACCAATCTGACCAGACTGAAATTGATTTACAAATATTAAAAGCACATATAAAGAAAATATGACAGAAAAATTGTGATAATTCTCCTTCCCCTAGCATTAGACCTTCCTTTTCTTCAATTTTTGAGACCCTTTCGACCGTTATTTTTTACAAGTACTTTATTGCAGAATTAATAACACAAAAAAATTTGTAATTACAGATTCTCATTTTCTTCAATTAAACCCTTAAAATTTTTAAATTTTCTTTAAATCTATAAAGTATAAAACTTGTTCTGAGCAAACAAAATTTTGTTAGTTCCAGAGACAGACGTACCAATGTAATGACATAAAAAAGTGGTAATTGTACCTGAATGATACTCTTTATGTGTTACACCTTACACGAGTATAATAATATCAAGAAGGAATATTAGTATCTCTGAATATTTATAAGCTATTTAATTAATTTACTATCCATACTCTTATGGTGGACCTTAACTTTCAGGAATCAGACTTTAAATAAAATATTTCAAACACAAAGAGTTAATTCATAATATAATAGAATAATAATTTGTACATAAAACAGTACATAAATAATATTCAACGTTTAGAGAACAGTATCAACAATCTAAATCATTAGATTACAGAACAATTATTCTACTTGAAACATAGTTTATACACACTTTTAGAGATATGTTTTTACATTGTGATTAATATGTGTGAGGTAGGAATTTGCTTGTTAAAGGGATTTGTATATTAGAGGGACCAATGTATTGAGGTCACCAAATATTGTGTTAGAATAAGTATGAAATGTTTCAGGAATATGAAGGAAGAATCTATATAATAAAATTCAATCCCAATTTTTGTATATATATTCATCCAGGTTTTCTGCAACATTCAAAACATTTTAATTTTGAAAAAAGCTGTTCTTCTGTCACTTCACAATTTCTCAAATTCTATTTAAGCTACAAAGTTGGGGTTGATACTATTAAAAATAGGAGAAAATTCACTTGAGTTCTCTCATAAAATTTATTTTTTCATTCGCATTAGTTTTTGTCAGCCACAGAAAAACTGCAAACTGATGAGAAATTTTCCATTTTTTAATTTGTCATTTATTTCAAAAACTAATGATAGAAGAAAAAAATTTTCAGCAATGACCCCCTATTTTTCAACGACAAATTCATTTCCGCTAACAAATTTCACCTAAAACGAATTAATCACTAGATAACAATGAGAGAAAATAAAATAAAAAAACTGGGTGCTCTGCGTATTACCTATTATAGTATATCCATATATATATATACATACAAAGGGCTTTCTGCATAATATTTCGCCACCTCTCGGACATCGAATGTACACCCACATGTATATTATTTTGGTCATCTGGGATTTGTCACTCTAGTGGTTCGAGAGGGGGCGTAGACGCCTCCTCCAAAGTAAGAATCAGTGAATAATTTACAGAAACATTTGGTCAACAAAAATGGAAATATTTTCATGAAGGTGAATACGTTCATCTATAATTAGAATAGACAAATATACATGTAATAACCAAACATTTAACCTCCTCCGTAGGCAGTCACTGAAAAAGAACTGATTCACTGAAGAAGAACAATAAGTATTTTTGGTTTCACTTTCAAATTTCATACTATTTCATACCATTAAAATTTTTATTTCGAAATTAGATTTTTTTGTTCTTCATTTTCTTACAACATATGCTGAAATTGATACCGATACTTTTTGATGTGGGCCTTTTGGATAAGTAGGTATCGATATAGTTTGCATCATTAATAGAGATGAGAAAAATTTTGTTCATTTGTGGAACCTGGTTTACCTGTTCCTGGTTTTTCAATCTGCTCCCTACGCCGAAACTGCTCCAATTATATTTAAAATAAAAACCAGTGAACCAAGAATAAGTGTAACCCTAACCATGTTGGATTGAGCAGTATTTATCATCAATATTCATGCGATGAAGAAGTAGTATCCTTTATTCCCTTCAATAAAATCAAAATTATCAAGAGAAATTGGGTGAGAATAGAGACATCGAGGTAGGTATGCAATATGTTGATAAAAGATTCCTTGATAATTTGGATTAATTCGTACGTTTTGTTTTCAAAATATTGCTGAAATTCTATCATTTTCAATTCCATACAATGAAAATTAGCGAGAAAAAAAATGAGAGATCTGTCAATAGCAGAAAGCTGAAATTTTTATAAGATAATGTAGTATGTGAGCTGAAAATTCTCTGAAAATTTCAGCTCTCTACAACTAACAGTTCTCTCATAATTCCTTTCGATATCTCTCATTATATGAAATAACTATGCGAGTACTATCACCTAAATCTAGTTGCAGATTTTCAGCGGTATTCTGAGAACCAAGGGTATGATTTTAGTCAAATTTTCACCGGATACTTAGAAAACATAATTTCGATATCTCTGAAAAATTGCAGCTCAATCTTACCTACGGTTGCTGAGATATCGCTAAAATTCTGTTCGGACTGAGTGATTAAAATGATAATGATTCAATCCAATTGAGGAATTGGCGGAATTTCAGCAATATTTCGAAAATGAAACGTGCGACTGAGATGAAATTTTCACAGAAATTTAGACCAACATACAATAACCCACAAAAATTTCAGCTCTCTACATCCAACATGTCTCTCGTGATTCTTCTCCTTATCTTATGTCAATCGCAAATGATATGAACTGTGCTCAATTTAGCTGCTAATAACAAAAACCAGCGTCAGAAAAAACGGAGAAAAATTTGTTTTGGTCTTCGGAGCATCGGAGCAGAAAAAAGCAGGGAGCAGACTTTATCACACCGGAGCAGTCCATCCCTAATCACTAAGCAGAAGTTCATCGTAGTTAGTACGCACGGAAAGTGGGACCACGAAAGGCAGCAAAAGTGATTCAGTAAGCTTAAATTAGAAGGTGAAAAGTATGACGAAATGGTCAAAATGCGAGAATTGATTAAAAATGAAGATATTCGTTTATCATTTTAAAAGCGCGCGTGTGTGCAAGGATGCACGGATGTGGAATGTAGTCTTCGTGCACTGTATTCTCCTCATTCTGCTGGACTGGATACGTGAACGGTGAACAACACTATATACAGTGTGTGGGGAGGACGTGTAGCAAGAGTAGCAAGACTCTGCTCTCCGACTGAGACCTGACATAAACTCGCTTTTTTACGATCGCGTATCTTCTCTTCTTTCCCCGTCCACACTTTCTCCATCCATCTCACTGCCTCCTTTTATCGTTCTTTCTCCATTTCGAATTCTCGTCAAGGGTCGAAACCTTATTGGTCGAGATGATATTAAAATAATATCGTAACCACCACTTCGTATTCGAGTTTCATTACACTCTACACCGCTCGATTCCTTTCCCATTTTCAAGAAGAAAGATAGAATGAAAGAAATAAAAACGGCGGACAGACAGAGAAAAACAGAATACAGGTACTTTGCTCAGCTATCGTATCGCACGAAGATAATTATAATAATTATACGCATATGTGTTACGTTTACGAACTAATTTCGGTCAACTGTGGCGAGGAGTGTCAGAAGGGATGAAGATGACAGAGTCGACACAGAAATTAATTTTTTTTAAACGCACGTTCGCCATCAACCTTCCCGCAAACCCACCACTCTTCGCCGCACAATACGACTACGATTTCGGGTTAATTCGATTTTGAGTCAATTTGGCAGTCAACGAAGGGACATCGACCTCCTGCAAAGTGCATCCATTTTTCTCTCCCCCTCTGACGCGTTCTCATATCCAATAAGTCTAAAATGGTTGTCGTTAGCATATGTACGACGGCGAGAAACCACCATAAATAAACCTGGAAATGATAAAAAAATTCGTCACACACACACACACACACAAAAAAAAAAGCAAGTTTTTACAAAAACGACTCCAGGGAACCACGATTCCCACCCCAAATTCCAATAAAATTATTTTTTATTTCATTCGTGCTCGAGTTAAGATAGTAATTTTTAATTTCATCAATCTACCTCACTTACTCTCCTGGCTACCACTATGACCCCTTTCAAAAATTAATTAAATTCTGAAGCCGCCCTTAAGCTCTCTTCATGACGACAGAGGCACTATCGAAGCTTTCGCCAACTATATTAAATTTATGCAAATAAACTACATCACTGCATCGAGCCGATATCTGATATTTAACACTAGGTATAGGAGCCTACCTGCAGGAGTACAGGACCAGTGATTAAAGGTGTTCGGTGAGGCAACCCAGAGGTTGTCTAATTCAAAACCGACTGCGCCACATTTTTGACCCAAACCGAATATGGGTTCGGTTTCGTTTATTAGGTCACCCGCATAACTTTCAACGTAAATAAAATTGAAGAATGCAAGTTGGCAAACCATTAGGCACCAACTTTTCCTCTCAGCGACTATTAAACAACTCAGGGGCTGGGAAAAAAGGCCTCGAAACAAAATTTTGATAATAGGAGATAAAACACAGCTTAAAACGAAAACTAAATCTGTGAAATCTTTTTCCGGACGAAGTTCTTTTAGAATCAGAAAATCAGAACTTCGTCCGTAGATCAAAATTGCAAAATAAACTTTAGATCAGAAACAGCAAACACAGTATCGTACGAAGTCATTATTTTTGGAAGGGCTGCAATTCAAATTTGAAGTTAGAAGAGAAGAAAAATTTAAATTAAAAAAGGTCAGAATTAGAGCCCGGATTTCATCAAAATATTTTTCTAACTAATTTTAGTAGAATAGTAGTCATTGGTTTTATCCGACGTTATGGAATTCTACGCAGTTTCTGTAATATCAGGGAGCTCCTCCACTAAAATTCAAATTACTAAATGGAGTAAACGCCATAAAGATTTTTTATTTATGGAAGAGGAATAGCCCCGCTAATTTTACAGAATCTGTTCAGAATTCATCATCAAACCTATTATGCTCTGCATGTAGATACTTATTTTTTGGTCCACGAGAATCAATGGTGGTTCAAAGTGAATTTTCAATCATAGGTATTTGATAGCATATCTAAAGCATAGATTAATCAAATCAAACAATTCCCATGTTGAAACAAATTTTACTTTTTCGTTTTCTTGTGCTTTGGTTTGGCAAAAATCAATATTTTATACAGAATATCATGAAAGAATTTTCGAAATGTATTTTTTGGTTTCTCAATGTTCATAAATACCAAAGGTAGTGTTTTCAAAAATGCTGCTTCAGAAATACTGAAAGTATTTTTTCGAGAAAAGCTTTTCAATGTTCAAAAAAGTGAAAGAAAGAAAAGAAAACCTAAATATAAATTCTTATACTACATCAAACACTAGAACGAACAGAATAAACTTTTCTTTTATACAAGAAAAAAGTTATTAAATGCGTAGATGAACACCAAGAGTAGACCAAAAAATAGAGCAGATAACCTGATGAAACGATTTACAGTTCACGCAATATATTAAAAGCAAACAAATCTGACTACGAGTCGCAAAATTGAGCAGATTTCCCTGTTGAGGCTAATTTCATGCAATACCTACTGAACAAATTCTTTGAATTTAAATTGATAATTTACCCGACTACAAACCATTCAGTTACATAACTTATTTTAAATACATCAAACATTAATTTTCAGGATCGACAATCGATGTTTAAAACTGCCTAATACCTAATTCATGTTTACAGACAGAAATAACATAGTTCAAGTATACGATCGTATCAACTTCAACACATCCATTGAAAGTTTTCTCAAATTTTTCCAAAAGAAAACGAAATCAGGAACAGTCTGAATAAACGTTTAACACAATGTTGTAAATTTAACGTCTTACCTCAGCTTGATACGAAAAATGAAGAAAACTCAGCAACAATAGTAGCCGTAACAAGAACCATAAGAAAAATAACAATGACAATAACAACATCAATGCGCACTTTCGCCACACACAGTATACGAAAATAAATGAACGCAAAGCATTTGGGGTAGCCTGTACACAGTAACTTCCCCAAAATTAAGCTCAAACGAAGTAAGTTTTGACAGATACTCGGACAGTGACAGAGAATAAAGTGTTGAAATTACGATTGCAAGAGACAAACCCGTAAAGCCGTATATCTACCCTACGTGTGCGTCTTTTGCCAGCCAATAATAAAACATCGAAATTTTTACGAGCCAACGATGGTGCTATTCGCGAGAAGTACGAAATCTATTTCGCTTTTATGAAATTGTTTCACAAACACAATCACACGGCACTTCGGTAAGGATTGTCATCGACATTGCGTCAGTGAAAGGAAAAAAAAATTTTTTTAATAAAAAAAAAAAAACACGAGCCTAATAGTATTTTTTAATTCTCCTAGCTAAAGATAACGGAAAAACAGAAAAAGATAATACACTATAAAAACATAAATACGTACAGAAATTTTCAAAGAAAAAAATTTAAATAAATAGATAATTAACACACGAGTAAAAGTTAGATAAACCAACAATCAAGAATATTCGTTGAAAACGAATGAGCAGAAACAAACAGAATATTATTAAATATACACTATTAAAGATTTCATTTATGTAAAACATCAAGTCAAAATATCATTAAATGGGGTGAGACTGAACAATTTCACACATATTCTACTCGATAACTTTTTTGAGTGGTGAGACAAAAATTTTTTAGGAATACTTTTATG
This sequence comes from Ericerus pela, assembly GCA_011428145.1. NCBI lineage: Eukaryota > Metazoa > Arthropoda > Insecta > Hemiptera > Coccidae > Ericerus > Ericerus pela. Next base: position 2,724,643 of record WOFM01000005.1, read on the forward strand.
TGGAATTTACTATAGAAATTTTTCCTAACTTCAATGAAACACTCTTACAGATAACACAAAAAAAAAACAAAAAAAAAACATTTAAACTGACCCTTTCTTTATTATAAAATCAATTAAGATAGGTACTACTAATTAACGAGTTTCGAGAACGTGAAACGCATGCCAAAAACGAAAGTGTGAAAAATTTGAATATCCCGCATTCTTCCCAACATCAAATGTCAATGGTTGGAAGGACGGTAACTCGACTGAAAAATCAAAAATATCAAAATTTTCAACATAGCTACGACATTTTTCCTCTTGAGAGTCTCATTTCATCATAAGCTTTTACTCTACTCACTATTGCGATTTTAAAATATACCAATACTGCAGCCAACCTTCCGAAACAAAATAATGTTTATTTCGCATGAAGCTAAAGCTAAAAAAAAAAATAAAAGCTTATCTTTTAAAAATTCGTTTTTAACCTAATTAATTTATCTTACCATTCGAAAAAAAATGTCATTTAGGAAAACGGCGAAAATATCGGTTCGGAACAGTAAACATTTGATGAAAAAATGACCGTTCGGGAAATGATTTTCGGGAAAATGACCGGGAATCAATAAATGCTCATATTTTTCAAGCATGAGAAACTTTGCAACACAAGTCAGCCGGCGAACAAACTTCCTCAAACGCATTTTCAAGAGGTGAAAAACAAAATGAATGAGAGAAAATCGTACAATGAATTGCAATTCGAAATGGCGCAGACGAATAAATTTCCATCAGTCATCGGAAGTCTCAGACCCTCAAGAATCTAATTACCAATTAATCTCATGACTAATTATACAATTACGTCCTTCCTCTTTCTTTTTTCGTCTTCATTAATGGAAAGAAAAAAATGAATAAAATAAATAAAAATAAATAAACACGACCACCTCTTCAGAACGAGCACATATTATATCCAACGCAAAATAACCGCCATGTTCACAGATTTAATGGATATATATATATACACACACACACACACACATAACTATTTATTATATTTTCCAGCCGATCTATTGGTGGTGACGAGGAAGAAAGTTACCACATTTAATTAAAATTCTCGTACAGGAAACACATAGAGACAAAAAAACTTGTTACATAATTCAAAACATTTCCATTCTTGTCCTTCATATTTCTCTAATTTTCAATGCTCGTGAGTAATTGCATGGCGGTTGAATAAACTCTCTCACCCAACGCTTCGTTCGTTAAAAGGATAATTGAATAGTTCCACCACACTAAGAAAGTAATGCAACAAACAAGTTCAGTTTTTCAAATTACACATGAATGATATTATTTATAGGTATACCTAATGTACTTTTTTTTTTATTCCCTTAGATGTTTTAATGAAAGCTATCGTATAATATCGATTGGATGGGACATTATAAACTTGTTCATTAAAAACATCAATTGAAAATGAACAGGCAAGAAAAAAAATTACAATAGTCTACATCACAGGATTAAAGAATGGAAAAAGAAAAAACAAATCATGAAGAAAAAACATTTAATTATTGGATCTTGAGTCAAAACAGGCAGAAATTTCACGAATATACAGCCACATAGATTTTTTTGATTTAGCAATAAGTGTGACACTAAAACTTTGAGGAAGCTATTCGATTTACCCAGGTGGAACAGAAAAAAACCTTCATTTTCGAAAAGAGCGGAATATTACACAAGAACATAAAAAAAAAAAAAAAATACACGGATCAAATTAATAACTTCCTTCTTTTTTTGAAGTCGGTTAAAAATAAGCGGACCCGATTCGGTGAACAGGAGCAAGGGCGGAAAAAATTGTATTCTCAACTTCCCAAGACATAAGAGCGTTTGTATCATATGCCATTCTCACGATTAATTGTTCTATTCGAATTATTAATGAAAAATTTTTCGACTTCACACAACGAATACCGCAAGAAAACCATAAAGTAGAACTGATTATAATAGTTTTTTAACAAAACTGGAAACGAACTAAAACTTTTAGATTTTAGTAAAGCATATTTTTGTCATATCGAACAAAGCTCATGCACGATTAACTTCATCACAATATTATATAGGTATCAAGGAAAATACTGAAAAAACACAAAACCGTAGAACGTGAAAAAATCACTTTTTCAAAGAGTTTATATCAAATATTTTTCATAAATAAAAGAGATTCTCGCGAAATATAGCGCTTTGAAGTGCCCATCAAATTTGCCTTTTTAAAGTAGAATAATTTTCGATGAAAATAAAACGAGAGATAGTGACTACCCCACTTTTTCCTTTCGTTACTTTGACATTGGGCCAAATGCTAGACTTCGGTACTCAAGGGCAACAAACATTTCAACTTTGTCATACATCTGTGAAACATCAGTCTTGAATTTTTTAAATTGAAAACATAAATATTTAAGCATTTGTAAGGAGAATTATCACGTCGAAAATAATATTTACATCTTACACTTTGAGAAATCTCAATGTTTTACAAAAATGTATGAAAAATATAAAATATTTCATTTTTTGACTTGTTAGCGATGCAAATTCGGTACATTATAAACTTTAAGCAAGACACAACCCCTCCTATTCTTTGGAAGAAAACAAAATCTCAAAGGTAATATAACTCATTTTTTACAAAAATAGCTGACTTTTTTGCGTTATAAAAAGAAATAAGGTTATACAGGGCATCATCAAAGTTTCAATAAACCTATTTGGGAGCTACAGACAACGCTGATGTTTTCACCTCATAATTCATCAGTGGTAGCTTAGCTTTTTTGTCAGTTTTACTTTTTTTCCAAAAATGAAAATAAACAGAAAACCATTTGCCAAAGTCCAATTTCGCTCGATTCCTACACTGATTAGCCCACTATATTCTAGGAAGTCATAAGACTTCAACTTAAGCAAACTGAAGTCCACCTTCACATTTTAAGCCCCCGAAGCTCGAATTCATTCACCAGCACCTCGCCCAACAACATCCAAAAATGCTCGGCTACACTTCTATCAACCAACGTATAATGCACTGGCAACGTTAGCAGAGACAACCAATGTTGACTTGGTGTTTTCATGTCTGCTGCGAATGGCTATTCTACCTAACCAAACTACCAAACCTGTTCCCTGCCATACTACTCAAACATGGCGTATTACGGATTGGAAGAGAATGTGAAAATCACTTATTTCTGTTAGACTGTCAACATTAATTACAGTAATGACATCACTAAAATTCAGCATACAAACATTAACTATATAAGGTTATTGGGTGTATTCCCTAGGTTAACATACTAAAAGTTGTACCCTCACCACCTCTTACATTTTTAAAGAGGTGTGTGATTAGCTCCAAAAATTTGGTTTTTTGTGTTTTTCTCCACAAATTCGGATTTTGTGATAAAAATAGGTCGGTACGAAATTATTCAGCATAAAATTCCCTATAAACAAAGTTTCATGCGATTTTTTTCTCAACAGCTCCCTTTCCCTTCAGAAAGTCTTAAAAACAACCATTCTTCAGTGAGTACGTTCAATAACATTACATGAGCAAAATAACTTGTAATTTTCATACTGTTTACAAAATTGTTAAACTAAATACATATTTTCCAGCCATCCACTCCTTCAATAACCATTTCTTACAAAAAAAAATGCATTTTTTTCCCCAATGCCTTCTTTCCCTCCAGAAAGGCTTGAAAACAACCATATTCACTAAATTTGGTTGTTTTCACAAAACTGTCTGGAGGGGATGGGGGCGTAAGACAAAAAACTGTCAATGGTGGAGAGGAAGGTAAGGGGTTACGGAAGAGAGGTGCACGGATAGAAAGTATGTATTAGGTTTACAAATAATCTAAATAGTATGATAATTACCAGTTATATCTCCTACATAATACTAGAACATATTCGCTGAAGAAAGGTTGTTTTGAAGACTCTCTGGAAGAGGAAATGGGCGTCCAGCAAAAAACTATGAAATCTTTATTATAGGAAATTCTATACTAAACGAAGTTATACTGATCTTTATTTAACACAAAATCAAAATTTGGGGAGAAAATCACGACAAAATCAAATTTTGGAGGATAAACACCTCTCCCTAAAAATTCAAGGGGTGAGGAGAGCGCAACTTTTAGCATGTTATTCCAGGGCACTCACCCAACAATCGTATGCAGTTAAAGTTTGTATGCTAATTTTTTTTTCCTTCGTAGATCGTTCAAATGCCGAATTGACTTGTCTATAACTAATAGGTACATAAACTCACAAATATAGAAATTAATCCATTAGTTACACTTCATTACGTTCTTTCACGATTTTTTCCATACGTACTTCCAATATTAATAAATTTACCTGTTTTCAATAGTTCTGAAAATGCATCATCCATTAACCTTGACTTATTTACAAAGGCAGAATAATAATTCGAATATATTATTACATCTCACAACTTTTTCGTCTTCCAAAAAATAATGATCGGCTACTCCAGACATGAGAAATCGAACGAGAAAATTGATTTTATTAGGCAGTACTGAACGACAATAAACAAGGGAAACATATTCTTTCTTCCCGCTCGAAAGGTGAAAGTAGGTAAATTTATTCAAAATTAGGGGAAGAAAATACGAAACCCTTAGATATATTTATTCGCTTAAATGCTTGGTGAAAGAATACCTACCTGGTTAAAAGTAGGTTAAACATTTCGAAGAAGGATGAACCACAATAAAAAATTATCTTCAACCACAAAACAAAGAGAAAAAGATTCGGAATATAAGGAATAAACGGTGCTGAAGTCTTTCTTGCGCCCCTCCTTATATAAGCTTGGCGAGAAAAGATAAGGGTGAGAGAAAGTTAAAATGATTCTGTTTTCATTATGGTTAGCCACAAAAAATACGAATAAAGAGTTTCGATACTATCCTAATCCCACGAAGACAGCAGTAGAAGTTGGGTTTGATTTATCACCGCGGGTAACAAGAAAGTAAATAAATAGTTTCCCCATTTCATTTTCTTTATTCTATTGAAAAAACAAATTTACACATTGAGCACGAATTTTCAGGTTTAACACTCTCCATAAAATAATTCTCCGGAGTGGAGCGCAGGAAATGGAGCGAAAACATTATCGAAAATAATAAACGAAAAACTACCGTTTTGGCATAAATTATAATTTCCTTTACTTATTGGTAGTTTCATTACACAAAAAAAAAACCCACAGATTTCAAAGGGTAATTTCTATATTAATTATGGACAGCTGGGTTCAACACCCCTACGATACAAATAAGAAGGAATACAGACAGTCATGTTTTTAAATCGCAGGTCTACAGTCTACAATAAAGCATGGTATTTCGCTAGAATCGATGCGTGATCAAAAAATTATGAAGAAGTAACGACGATTGAACAACAATGGCGGATCATTTCAACACTACATACCTATCTATATACAAACTACAACTTAATAAAAAAAAAACAAAAAAAAACACCAATTTTCCTTTATTTAGAAGAGAGCGAAATTAGTTTTCTGAAGAAGCTGATCTTTTGGTCAGAGTAAAAATCATGATAACTTTAGTTCTCAAAAACTTCGGAACTTCCAGACCTGACTTGGTAGTAAGTTCTGATAAATAGTTTTCTTCAACCAATGTAATCGTATTTATGTCACTCAGCCTACTCTCGAGTAAGTTATCATTTTAAATTTGATATTTTGTTTTGTTTATTATGCTTTTAAAATACGTAAACACCTGAGAGAACTACGTTTTTAATAATTTTCTTCTCATCAGAAACGATTATTAGATTGTTCTATTCAAAATATAGGACACAGAACTAGAACCGGTGGGCTAAACAGAGACCCAACTTTTTGCAAAACTTGCACGCAACTAAAACTTCAAGGGCAGTACTTTTTTCTCCCTTTCGAGCGAACTTCCAAACATCAAGAATAAAGGATAAAAATATTGTTGAAAAAAGTCCCATACCTTCAATCACTGTTCTCCATTTTAAAATATAACTATCCACTAAATTCTCTCCACATTCTTTCAAATATACAGAAAAAAATCCAATGAAAAGCAACACTCGCGTTGTTTTCTAACGTGATCATTGCCATTACACGACCAGTGTTATCAGCTCAAAATTAATATGCGCTGACAAATTATCAATTCAAAATTATTAACCGACTGTCGACAAATTCACGCCGATTAAATTACACCGCCATTCGATGAAAAAAATTCAACACCCTTTAATTTGTTAGATGCCGGCCAGATTGGATTAAATGAAATTAAGAACTCGAGGCGTTCAATTGGTCTCGATATTAATCTAGCCTTCATTGCCATTCTCTCTCTCTAAACAAAAAAAAAAACGTTTAAAAAAAAAGAAATTAACTCCATCAACTAGTTTTTCATTAAGTACACTGTGAAAAAATTATTCAATTTCTTCTGTTGAGAGTAATTTGTATTCAAATTGCGATCCTAATCAGGATTCAAATACAAATGTCGTATCATGTTCTTCGACTTTGTTGTAATAAAATGGAAATTTTAAACGCTGGCTGATCATATATAACAATATGAAATGTATTATGAGCGATGGCCAAAAAGGAATGCTGAAAACGTATAAGGACATCAAAAATGTGTTGTAAAATATGTTGAAATAGTTGTCTAACTGGAGCGAGCGGAGGCTAAAAATTCTAATGCGCCCAAGATTAAAACAAAAGAAATCAATTGGTGGAAAGATATAAATGCCACAAGGAAATCATCAAAGAGTAGCGAAAAGTCAGGCGAAGAAGGGTTTGTGGTGAACGAAAAAATACAAATTAAAGTTCACAAATAATAAAGTGAAGAAAAGAACACCTGCACAGCAAGCACCGAAAGGCGAAGTAGGTTTTCAATCAAGAACTTTGAAATTATCTCAAAGTCAAGTCTAATAATTTATTCATTTGATCACAACCAAAGTTGGTAAGTAATAAGTACCATAGTAATTAACATTTCAACCAAATTTGATATGCTTCGGATGGAAAATTACACTATAAACCATAACCAAAGCCAACTTTACTCACTAACCGATGATGTAGAATTGAAACAGGGACACTGGCCAGTGATGTAGAAACGGGGGGGAGGTACAAACTATCATTTGTACCCTCCCGCAAAAAATTATTGTTAATAAACAAAACGATTGCTTGCATATCAGATAACATGTTCCAAAATTTTACATGTGACCTAAAGAATAAGAAAAATGTGGAATTTAAAACGGAACTAAGACTTTACTAGCAAGTATGCGCATGAGGGTGATAAGAAATTAACCCCCATTTTGGGTTATTATATATATTATAATAATAAACAATATAAAACTCATGAAAAACAGAATAACACAAGATGGCTGTTCATCTCTTACCACCCTCATACGCATACATGCTAGTACAGAGCCTTAATGGAACTAGATGGGGCTGCAAACACTCCACAATCATCAATTCACAAGTGCTAATATTTTTCACAAAGATCCAGCGTGAGAATGACTGTTTACTCAAATTGTTGAAAGGTGGTTCGTGTGAGAAGTGTTTTTTTTTTTTTTTTTTTTTTGTAAAACATATAAAGTTATTTGTTCTATGTTGCCTGCCTGCCTCATTTCGGCTTTTTTTTTGTATCAATCATTTTATGGTGGGTACGCAGTCATCCTCACTGTGGATCTTTGCAAAAAAAAAAGGAAAAATCAAACCTTCACATACATTTCCAGTTGGTTAAAAAAGGGATAACAGGTGATAATATGTAACTTAATTTCATTTCTGTTTTAATCATTAAATAATGAAGATAACTGACTTTCCTTTTTGTAAATATAAAGACAAATGAAGTCTACATAAATTTGAAAAAAAAATTACTGCAATCACTGAACTGTCAATACCTTAATATTAGCTTTAATTTTGTCATATTTTGGATAGGATTTTATGCATTTTTGTAAATAATCACCCATTCGCTGGTTCAACAAATTTCCACCAGCTGTCAGCCACTTTGATCTTAAATTCCACATAACTTTAATCTGTAAGCCTAATCTTTATTTTTTTAAGGTAAAAGCTAGCTGAAAGTCATATTTTTTCTTCCACTTCTGGCTTTTTTTCACTCTACCACACTACAATTATATTAAATTTTATTTTACATGTCGCTATAATAAACGTACAAGCCGTTGATTATTTCATGAAATTTTCTCCCCATACTACTTCATCAATTATTCTCTCGATGCACATGCGCCACTGACCAAACATCCACACACAGACACTAAAAAAAAAGATGTTTGTTATCTCCTCCGAAACAAAGAATTCTACAGAGTTACCAGAAATTCAGGGCTGGCACAATCTAAAGCACCGCAGAGTGGCGCTTCAGGGCTTCTATATTCATAAATTTTGAGATTAAAAAAATTTATTTATATTTTTTAAAGAACAAGTCAAAAACCTGTAACTTTAGGTTTATTTATTGAACTTGACAGCCCTGCTTTGAACCGATTTTCACAAACTTTTTTTAAATGATACCTAGATGGTGATCTCATGGTGGTTCTGCCATTCTCCTATGATAGATTTTACTTATGTTAAAGCAAGTCTGATAGGAGTTTGGTGCTTATTTGTTCAGTAGTTTCCAAGAAAACTGGAAAAGAATAAATTGCTGAAGAGAAAATTTGCTTTACTGTTTTGAGAAACTAAAATGGGCATAAGGTTGAAATTTTGAACACACACAGTCTGGATATGGGACCAGGTCTGAAAGAAGTCTAATGCCTATTGGTCCAGTAGTTTTCAAAAAAAAAAACTGAAGAACAAAAAAATCCTTAAAAAATGGTTTTTCCAGAATTCTGAAGAAATTACAACATGGATAGTGTTGAAATTTTCTCGATAGATTTCTTGTATGTTATTGTATGTCTGATAGAAGTTTGTTGTTTATTTGTTTGGTAGTTTCTGAAATAGCTGGAAAAGAAAAAATTACTGGAACAGTGGTTTTTCCAAAATTTTGAGGGACTTGCTGAAGGGATCAGGTTGAAATTTTAACAAAAGATTTTCCTTATATATGTGCAAGTCTGATAGAAGTTTGATACCTATTTACTCAGTACTTTTTTAGGAAACAGGAAATTAATTTTGATTTGTGGTTTTGAGAAAACTACCAAAGAAATTGGGCTGAAATTTTCACCGTGGATTATCATTATGTAAGTGCAAATTTCATAGAAGTTGAAGTATCTTTTTCTTATTTATATGACTCAAAGGATTAGGATTATCGTTTTTTCTTTGAATTAATTTGGATTTTTTTTCAATACAGAAACTGAAAATTAGTAAACTGGGTTTCCTAGCAAAGTATCATTGCGCTATAGTTTTTTAAAATAATTCCACTGATTTTGAGGGAGGGTTATAATTACCAGTAGCCCCTGCCCCAGTTTTATCACTGCTGCAAAGAAATTCAAATTTCTTCGTTTTCTGATTTTTCAACTTGTACCCTTCCAAACAGAAAACGTCCCTATTCCCTTGATACTGGCATCAAAATTGGTAGACCAATCTGCACTTCTATTTGTCTTAATTCTAATTAGAGAAACAATGTTATAAAAGATTGTAAATTTTTTTTGAATGATACTTTTTGGAATAAGGCATTCAATAACGAAAATAAAACCTTCTAGGTTTTAAAGAATGCATTGTGGGAGTGGGACCAATTTTTGGACGTTATAATTTTTACTTCACAACTTGAAATATAAAGTTGGCTGCGTTATAACAAATATAACCGACATTACGAACTGTCTCCATGCATGAGCCAAAAGGCCAATCACAATCAAATTTTTCAGCGTGGTTAGGTTTGATTAATTAATATTTGCTTGACAAACACAGATTAACCAAAAGAAAACCTATTTTAAACAATGAAGACTCATCAAAACTTTTAATTCAAAAAAGTTCTTCGTAAAGTTTTGAATCAAGTTTTCCATTTTCAATGAACAATAAATGGTACTGATAAATATCTATATTTTGTATAAAAATAATTTATCGATACTAGAGTTTATCCTGCATCGAATTACCAAGAGAATGGCCCTTCCAATCACTCTTGGAGTATGAACCTTAAAACCAACTATAACCAAATAAAGTAGAATGTTAGAAATTTTACACAGTTCATACTTCATCAGACTTTCAGCAATGATATTTCAAAATTAATACGGTTTCACAAAACGAAGAAATTACACATAACGAAAATTCACATAATTTCAACTCACAATAAAACTGAATTAGTCAGTTCTTACTTCTTATAATTTGGACAAAAGTTTATAACAAATGACAAAACAAAGGAAATAGATATGATATAACGTGAAGTAATATGTGGCTGGATTCAAAGAACATGAGGCAAGGGCGCAATATTTTTTTGCGGACATGAGTAGGGTGAGCAGGTGCTTTATAGTAACGAACGTTTCCGATGTTAATTTTTTTTGACAGTGTTACCATTTTTAGCATTACTTCAGGATAAAGCTGCCAAGAAACGTTGATCTTTAAGACAATAATTTTGTACAGTCCTATTCATCCAAGCCAATATCAATCCATTCTTACTCAAGAAAAAAAAGAGTCATATTTCATTTTAGGTTGTGTGCATCCGAGTGCATCTGACTCGAGAACTTTTCCATAGGTCGGTGTTATCTTTATTTGTCCTAGGCATTAATTTGCATTGCAAATGAACCGCAACTGAGTAATAAGTAAAGAGTAAGCACAGATGTAGCTCTGGCTCCGTTTACTTCAGACCGGATTGTCCTATAATATGATCAAAATCAGATTCGGTTCGGATTTTGAGGTACTATTCTGTAAATTTAAAAACGTAAGTCATTTAAACTACCAAGATATTTACAGAATAGTACCTCACGATTCTAATCTTTTTCAGACAAAGGATTCAGATAATCCGTTCTAATTTCGAAACAAACGGAGCTATGAAATTATGAATGATAGGATGATGATGAAAATTTGATAATAATAAGGCGATTAAAGTCCTCTGCGCGAAGTAAGACACTGATTTTTGATTTTGAAAGAAGCGAGGGACATTAATCTCAAGTAATTAACGTTTGTCGTTTTTACTTTCTATTATTATAATTATTCTGTGACCGATTCGTTAAAATTCGTCGTCCATTGCGTTGTTCGAGTGTAGGCAAGTGAAGGTGCAATTCAGAAATTGGGAATGTGACATTTCTTCGAAAACTTCATTAATTTAAGATGAATTATCGACGTTATGTAAGTATGATATTATTTTATTTCAAAAAATTGAATTATATTTTTAACGCTTGACATTTTGTCAACGGTTTGAAAAAATTGTATTCTTGACTTAGAAATGAAGGTATTCGTTTATGAAATGCGTAAAGTACTCTTAACAGATGAATAGAACAGCCGCGCTCGTATTATGTTGAAAGGATTGTTACATTCGCCCGTTTTGCTCATTCGAACCTGTACCTACCTGTTCATTATCCCATCATTCGCAGTTTTTGAAAAGATTACATGATATAAATTCCAAATTCTTTATAATTTCCTCCATGCGAGGTTAAAATTTTTTTTTATCCAAAACAGCTAACCCATTGTCTGGCGATTTCGGTATTCATCCAATGTTTTATTTCGTGGTGTGGGTTGTAGATCCTTGAGAAAACGATCGTCGATCCCTTTCTACTTTTAATCCACCGTCACTCGTGATACTTGGATCCGGTAGCCAGCAGTCAGATATAACTAAAAATTCTAAATTATTGCCTTTTATGGTACTCAGTTATTAAATAGGTATATATCGCCTTCGGAAGATATAAAGTGCCAATATCACTAATGATGGAGTACTATGTCACTTTTTAAACATTCTTGCTGATTCGCTATGTAAGAAGCATAATTTTAATTAATATCTCTACCACTAAATTTATTGATGAAACTTTTCATCGATTTCTGGATTCTTAATATTCTTCAAAATATAAAGGCTAAATTTTTTTTTTAAAGCAATTTCAGAGCCTACCATATTATTTGAAAACCCCATAAAACTCTATAGTAGGTAACTATGCCCTCTCTTAATGATGTACTTTGAACAAAAAAAATTTATTCTGGAATGTCGCATTTCAGTTTTTATCACTTGATTTTTTCAAAATTTTCAATTGAAAAATCTGATTTTTTGTGAACTACAAAAATCATTATTTTTAAACATAGCCATTTCAGTATTCTCATAAAGAGTGGATCAAATTTCCGGAGCACGTCTTCTCGATTTTGCAAAAAAATTGTCCACACCACTGAGTAATAATGTCATTAAATTGTATATTTTAATTAAAATATTTATATCTCGCAGCTAACAACAACGAAAGAAAATCTAAGTAAAACTTCAGGTACATTATTTTTCGGGGTTTTTCTTCAAAAATTTAATCTAAAATTTGTCGTAGTAACCTCTGGTTCAATAAACCCTTACTTCGTGTTCTCCTATTTTCATTAATCAACATCCAGTTCTACTTGTTTTTTTGTGTTTCTTTTATTCCATTAGTATAATTTATGACTCGTTTTTAAACTTGGGCTAAATCCATAAACTAAAGTTGTTATGGTGCTGAAAGTTTGGTTTTTTTTGCGCCTATGACAAAACATTTTACTTCGGATTAGTTTTTTTTTTTTTTTATTCATTCACTCAATTTTTCAGAATTAATTTTGGTACTCATTCCCAATTGTTATTCCGATTTCAAGCTTCCATGGTATAAGAAATTTAATTTGTATGCCTACATTATATTACTAAAATGTCGATGTAATTGCAAGTTACGTTCCGTAATGATGGAATTTGTGTTGGTGTTTTTTTTTTTTATTATTATCGTTTAAATTCATATCGGGAACTTTTATGGTTTTAGAATTTTTTCTTTTGGCATTAGCATTAATATTTTTTCGTTAACACTCAAACTACAAAATTTAGCCTGGGATTCTAATGTAAATTTTTAGTTAACAATTTTAATACTTGAAAAGTTATTTTGATTCAATAAGAAAGAGTGGTGCGGACAGAAAGAGAAAATAATAAACGAAAATGTCGTAAATATCTTGACATTTTACTATTTAAGAAACATGAAAAAAAGAAGAGAGCTCAAAATTATTTAAAAAAAAGTTATTAAATTAATTCAGCATAGGTATATTACATTAAATACAATGAATACTTCGGACAAATTATGTACGCCTACCGATGAAATCGTGCAGAAAAATTTCAACTAAAAAAAAATAAATGTTCCTAGCAGCCCAGCACGGGGTAATCCGACAAAATGGAGTGACCGAATGTTACAATGGTGACTCCAGCTAATGGTGACATTGCTGGTTTAGGAAATCGACATTATTACAAAATAAATTATGTTAAACTTATGGGTGGACTCTTCTTTGAAGACATCAGGTTTAGTATATTTTCAAACTGGTTATGGAACAGGTTGTGTGAAGAAAAACGAAACGGAAGCCTACAATTTTTGAAATGACGATTAGTGTAAATGTGTTTTTTTTTTCAATTTTTATTTTTTAATTTTATTTTTATTCATATTTATTTATTTGTTTTTTATTTTTTATTTTTTATTTTTGATATTTTGTCATCAGTAGATTGTACCTAATTTACATGAGGCGGTACTTTCTGTTTTTTACCACTCAAGATACAGACTGGTGACAGGATTTCATTATATTTTTATTTAAGTTTCTTCACAAAAATATAAATTGTCGGTTTTATTGAGAGAGGATTTTCGAAATATTATCTGTCCAAATGAAAATAATCGGATAAAATGAAGGGAATTGAGAATGTATTCAGATATCTTTCAACCGATCGAAAAATAAAATGCGTTTGGTAAAATAAAGAGGATGAACCTATATTTACTGAATGACGGTTACATACTTTCTTGGAGAAAAATAGAACCTGAAAATTAAAAAATTTTAGAAAAAAATTGCAGTTGAATCATGTTGATGTGAACGACAACCTATAGATTGTTTGTTTCAATTCAACAGGTTTTCACTGTACCAAACGCATCACGATTTCATACAGTGGCAACAGACAGTTACCAAATTAAATAAATCGCCTATTTTTGGAAAGGAAACAAACGAATTTTTTCTGTGTGGTTTGCTAGTTGGGTCTGATAGCAATGTTTTTAATAATTATGTCGAAATTGAAATCATATGATTGCTGGTGTGCTTTGTGATTGAAAACGTTTTGTACCTACTTCACTCATTAAAATGAATTTTTTCATTAAGCTCACTGAACGTTTAAAAATACTACCAGACTTGTCGTACCGAGACGAGAGATAACGTAAAAATTGATGTAAACTTTTCTTTTTTTTCCTTTTTTCAATCGTTTACACCTTATTTTATATACCTTACCAAATAAAACAGTGAAATCCATGATGAAATCTGTTTGTTGGATTAGAAGAAAATTAAAATAAATCATAAATTATTCAACAAAATAACAAAATTTCTCACTCTAAGTTTAAGTTTATAAGTCAATAATGAGAAGAATTTTATCGTAAAAAACAATGTAATATCAGAAAAATGTTATCATTAAACAGTAATCATAAAATAGGTAATAAGGTATTTATTTGAGATATATTCTGTGGTCTGAGGCCATAACCTATTCCAGATTTTTATCAATAAGTGCCATTGAATGCTGTTTGGCAAATTCCTCAATTATCTGTTTCATTACCAAAGATTCAACGAACCAAAGTCAATTAACATTCATATGCAACTTAATGATAGAATAACTATGAACGTAAAAAGAATCATGATAGTTCGTTGGATCCTTCTTATTAAAAAAAATAAAAAAATATATTGTTTTGAGTAGGTACCGATGATACTGAAAAAATGGCAAGTGACACAACTTTGTGAAGCTGTAAATTATACCTTCCTAGGTATAATTATGTTGATTACTTAAATAAAATTTACATGAACATAAAAAGAGTGTATAATCAACTATTTATGAGAAACATCAATAAAGTGTTCGAGATGCCACAATTATTTTTTTCTTCTATATGATTCATAAAAAATAGACCTCATCAACTCCTCCTTCTTTTAATTGAAGTTTCACAATTCCTTGATTTTCAGTACTTCTTCCGAAATCGCACCTACCAAGAATTTTAATAGTGAAAATTTTATAGAAAACGTTGATTTTCAACATTACTTACCAAATGAAAATTCCTTGAACTCCCGTGAAATTTCACATTTTCTTATAAATTTTACAGTTCTATTCTTTTTTCTCATTAAAACTTTTTATTTTCGATTAACTGCCCATGGTGTTAGCTTCGCTTGCCAGATGCGTTTGTTACTAACTTAAGATCTCTGAAAGTTCAAACATTCATAACTTTGCCACCAGGGGGGCTACATACCTCCGAGTGTGATAAAAACTTTCCTAGGAACAACGCTAATAATTCCTCAAAATTTCGAAGCAATTGATGAAAAACTTCTGAAGATCTTAGATTAGTAACAAACAAAAATTTAAATTTTTATTTATATTTATATATTGTGGAATTTCAAAAATTACTTTTGTTTTACTTAGTTTGTCTGGAGAAATCAACTGAGCTATGAAATTTTTAATATTACTGAAAATACATTTTTATAATACATAATCAGAAACGCAGTATTTAGCTTATATTTTTCTTGTGAAAAGTAGCACTCTTATCATTGATGAATTAGCTGCAAGTGTAATGTCCATTACGAAAGATGTGTCACATTTTTACAAAGAGGCAACCTTCATTATTTAGTACTGGATACCCAGTAGCCTATCTCACCAATGTTAATCGAATGTGCCATGATTACAAAACCCGTAAATGGGCATAGATATTCTGCAGATGTGCAGTAGATCTTTTTTCACCTGCTTTCAATACATTGACCCTGTGAATCTAAATCTATCTAACATCTCGCTGTGAATCCAGTGTAATCAAGTCAAATCTGTGTCCATTTACAGGTTTTAGAACAATAATTTTGGCACTGATTTTTGTGATTACCTGGGTATCCAGGACTAAATGACTGAAGTTGAAAAGACCAGTTGAATAAAAATCTTTTACAAAAGATTCAAATGGCAGGATTTTTTCTGTTGGCTATTTCAGTTAGTTTAGGATCAATTTCTTAGTAGGTATGTTAGTGATGTCGAATTTTTTTGATCAGTCGATAATTGATAAAATCAGACCTTAAAAAATCAATTGTTTTCAATTTTTAGAATTTCGATCACTTTTGATCGATCAGACAATTTTGGTAAAATTGATTTTCAATGTTTGAATACAAATTTCTCGATTTCATTATAAGCTTTTATTCTACTCACTACTACAATTTATAAAATATACCAATACTATTGCTAACTTACCGCAATGAAATAATCTTTATTTCGCCTGAAGCTAAAGCCAAAAAAATGAAAGTTTATCTTGTAAAAATTCATTTTTAACCTAAACTTATTTTCTAATAACCTATCATCATGCTAAATAAAATCATTTTAATCATCTTTCTTCATGGGTATTTCTCTCTAACTTGGTTTTTTTCTACTTTTCTTTTATAAACAGAATTTAAGACAGATAAATCGATTTTTGATTTTTTAACAGCCCATTATCGATAATATCAATTATTCACTTTTCAATTAAAATTGATCAAAAAATTTTGAATGGAGGCACATTCATTTTACACCAGTGTTTATACATTTGCGGCTGATTCATCAATACTAAGCACTAATATTAACAATCCTTTCATTCATTCTAAAGGTGAAAAACATTATACTTTCTGATCATTAATTATAAACAATATCTTCCACAAGAAAGTTCAAAAGTCAGTTTACATAACTTGAGAATTGCTTACTGGTTGCGCTTTTGACAGAATATTTACCATGGTTAATCAGCACTTATCATCAAATTCTGTTATTATCTTATTCAATTTTTTTTTTTTTGGTATCATTTTTGCAGTTTAACTTTAATTTATTTGTTTTCTGCTTTGCATCTCTACACTGTTGGACCATGGAGCCCTTACCCCACTGCATGTCTGTAGCCATTTTAAGGTGAATAAATTTTTTCGTTTCTTTTTCAATGGCGGTACCCATTCTTTTTTTTTGCTTTAATTTTTAAAATTTATGTTCTTATTATTCGTTATTCGCTTAAACATGCGACCAATACATTATGTAAACAATGCATGCGTGCAAATTACCACATTGGTATGTTCATACGTCAGTCATTTTTCGTATTTTCACTGATTTTCAGTCTTAATGTATCCCACGAACGCAATACTTACTGCTGGACTACAGCATAATATCGTGTCAGAGACCATTCTTTTCACTTCCAAATGCACATGCGGTAATTGTTTATTTAAATTAACGCTCGACGAGTCAAACTACTTTTTTCATTTTTCGTTCCAGCCAGTGTTAAATGAATACGCGTAAAAAGAATTTAGGAAAAATTTCTGGTTTTATGGTCGTCGTCGTTGTTGTTGTTGTTGTTGTTGTTGTTCAATTGTTGTAATTGCTTATGTTTTGAAGATAATTTTCCTTAAAGGGAAACTTTTTGTAATGATTTATCGCAGTATAGTTATTATGTTTTATGCAAAATATCTCCACTAAAATTTGTACTGATAAAAAGTAATTTATTTCTAGCTCTTGTTTTCATTCTCATTTTTTTATCCACTTCGCATTTAATTTATTATCACACATTTCATGGATATAGAAGCATTCACAAGACGATAGCGTGGAGGGCAACAAGAAAAGTATAATGTACAATATACCTTCATACAAGTTAGTTATGTTTGAATATAGTTTATCCCAGCCTTGCTTTTAACGTAATCGTGTTATGTTTTACGTTAAATAGTTTTCTGCATGTAGGTACTTTTTTCCCCACTTTTCCCGCCACCATTCAATTGTTTTGTGTGGCCTGAGTTCCATTTCCGTTTCGCTTGAAATATTAAATTACCACGATGAAAAATAAAATCCAAGCGATTTGCCATGCGTGATGACAAGTTGTTGCAGTATTTCGTTATTGGTAAATTTTTTTTAGGATAAAAATGCCAGAGTTATTTTGATTTATTTATTTATTTTGGCAGTTTTCCAAAAACATTTATTCAGCTAGGGAAATATTTCATTCACTTTTGCATACATATTTTAGTTCTTTATGATATAATGATATTTCATGCCTCAAAATTTCAGGTTGAAGTGTACTTAGTTTTTGAATTTTTACCAGATTCAGCTAATTCCAAAAAACACTAATCCCAATTATAATTGACTTACTCGGAATTATTCATTAAAGCTGGATCTGCTGAATGTTAGTCTTTCTAGAAGCGTAAAAATTCAAAAATTAGTGCATTTGACCCATTTGAAAAAAAAAAAAAAAACAAAAAAAATGATACAGATAATATTTAGTTTATTTATAGCATTATTGAACGTCCAATTTTAATTCTTATTCCCTAAGAGTGGATGACCTGACACTTGAATAAAGGCAAAATGAATTAAGTCCGTAGCTAGTTCTTCAATTTCCTTTTCTTTGTAACTTGAAAAAGAATTGTTTATTTTTGGGGCTGTAGAGAAGAGGGGTTGCGAATGGTGTAATCTTTTTGGTCAAAAAAGATAAAATCATCAGTATTATCATACAGCTCTAAAAAAAAAATTTTTTTCTCATAATTCTTTTCTAAAAATAGTATGTGACACTGTGACATGCATGCGAAGTAGTAGGTGGTTGCTAATTTTTGCACTTTTATCACAAATAAGTGAGTACATTGCCTATCATAGTGAAGACAAAACTAATTAAAAATCAGAAATTTTGAAACCCGAATATAATAATAAATTGAAAATATATTTTCCTAGTTGACCTATTGACTGTATACTTACATATATTGGTCTGTTAAAACACCTACAATATTTTACAAACATCACTCTGTTAAAAACCAGTAACAAACTTTTATAACCTTTTTATAACTTCTTGTTTGCGATTTTAAAATATACCAATACTGCAGCCAACCTTAGGCAACAAAATAATATTTATTTCGCATTAAGCTAAAGCCAAAAAAAATAAATAAATAAATAAAAGCTTATTTTTTAAAAACGCGTTTTTAACGTAAACTTATATCGCAAATAGAAAAAACTGAAAGAAAAGTTGAAACCGAAACAAAAAGTTTTTACCAAATTGAAATAAGGGGAAAAGGATGTAAGAAAATGTTACTGGTTTCTTAGTAAACCTTTCATGATTGTTGGAGCCAAACCACTACATGTTTTGAACTGTCTAAAATTGGAATAGGATATTTAAAAAAAATTTTTTCGAGAAATTATCAAATTTTTTCCATTGTCCTTCAAATCCATAAAGGTTAATAATGTTTCATTAATTAAGACGATAATAATAAGCCTTAATTAGAAATTTGTAACCCTTTGCTGAGCAGGCATTATTATACAGTAGAACGTACCTAATAGATTTTAATTAGTTTTTTTCCGAAGATGTAGGTATTTGATAATTTACCTGTTAATAAATTTTTCATTATGGAATATGTTACCTACTGGCTTCTTAGAGAAAGAGATTGAGTAGGTATTGATATTCTGAGAAAACCAGTAACAATTTAAATCTGAGTGAAAACTCAATTCCGTCCCTTCTGATGGATAAAATTGAGATTTTTTTTGTTTTGCTTTAATCCATTACCGAGGTACTGTATTTTACATTTGACTTATTAATCGAATTTCTGATAGTTTATATGTTATAGGTTTCTGAAAATAAAAGGGCGAGTATTAATAAAAACCAGTAACAATTTCCATGTTAGTGAAAAGTCGAATAGTCCGTTCATTGTTGTGAAGAAAATAAGGTTAATTAATTAAATATTTTGATTTTCACTAATGTGGACATTGTTACTGATTATTTATTGGTTTTCAACCTTTTCTTCTCTGAAACCTACTGGATATTAAATATTACAAATTCGATTGATAGGGTCAACTCACCAATACTAAATATATATTTTTTTTTATTATAAGTAAATAATGAAACTATTCTATTTTTCTCTACTTGAGGGAACAGACGTAATAAAGTTCTCATTAAGATTTAAATTGTTACTTGTTTTGTATTAATTCTCAGCTTCTGCTCATGGAAACCTGCAACATTCACTTATAATAATTTTATGAATACTTAGATCAACTATCAAACATACTTACAGAAAAAATTGATTAAAATTTATGAGTACGCACTACAATTATGTCTGTTCAGCAAAGTGCTGTTACGAGATTTTGATTAAGGCTTCTTAATATCTTAATTAATAAGTCATTATTTTTACCTTTATGCATTTGGGTGATACAACAATGTCAAAACTTTCCCCTACGTATTACTCGTTATGTTATTAATTTCTTTGAAAAAAATTTTTTTAGTTTTCCTATGTTTTTGGCAGTTCAAAATGTGGAGTTGTGCTATAACAATTCTGAATAGTCTATTCTAAAACCAGTAATATTTTCTTGTATGATTTTATCTCTTTATTTTATTTTGATAAAATTTTTACCCAATTTATTTATTCCGAGTTTCAACTTTTCTTCTAGTTGTATCTTTGAGAGAAAAAATTAATTGCTTCTTCAGAAAATTTTTATAAGTTTCCATCAACAAGGTGGAGTTAAAATAATGTGAGCTTTAGTTGATTAATAGATAGGTAGGTATGCATAGTCAATAAATCAACTTAAAAATGTATTTTATTATTTTAAATGTTTTTGTTTCCTGTGAATGGTCCTTTTCGGATTCAAAATTTCTTTTATGGTTTATATTTGATTGTGCAATCATAAAGGTAGACATCAAATATTTTTCGGTAATATTTTTAAAATTACCTGGCAGGCATCCATATGAAGGATAACTGCGATAAAATGGTTTTAAAAAATACTGTAAATATGGTCTCTAGTCATCAACACTTTGCACCCTTTTTGTTTTATTCATAAAAATTTTAGAGGGGTTTGCCAATTGTAAAAAGACTATCAGAACCACCACTTTGAAAGTTGAAATTTGGATACTTTTATTGTGAAGTATGTTGTGGCTTTTCACTCCGCTTTATTGTTTCAGTAAAATATGTATGGCTATTTACTGGTCTCTCAACGTATGAACTTTGATATTTTGAGAAGGCTGAATTTCTAAATGTTGTTGTACAAAAAAAAAACGTAAATTTTTCCTCTTTAAACCAGACTAGGAAAACCTATAGCTTATTAAATTCTGCCTTTCTTTAAAAATAAATTAACCCTTCTTAATTTTTTCAGTTTTAAAACCCTGTCAGTATCTATTCTTCATCTTCTGAAATGATGAGTACATAGGTTAAGAGCAATGACCGAAAACGGCCATTGAGTGAAAAAATTGACAAAATCCGTTGTGGTACCCTAAAAAAGTCCACTACTCGAAGTTCTGGTTGTGGCCTACAAAATATTGCTCAAAACACATACTGGATATGAAGAAAAAGCCGCAGTTGGTAATTCTGGTTGTGGCTAATTTGCAAAAATGACCACAACCAGTTTTGGTAAGTTAAAATTTGAAAATACCAAAATTAGAAAGGTCTTATAATGTGTTTTTTTGTACCTCAGTTATGCTGACGGATGAGTTAAAATTAAAAATTAAATGGGATACAAATAACAACACTAAGTATTTGTCTGTGTAATAACTAATCAATAATCAGTAATGTTCTTCACTTACAATCGTAACAAAAATTTACAAGGGAAAATAAAAACCAAATAAATACATAAATTAAATTAAATTTTTTGAATAATTAATACAATATGATATGATAGCCTATGATTATTTTAAATAACAAAATATTTATCAAAGAAACTTTACCTAAGTCATTATTTTGTCATTGGTTCGATTTATTTATTTTTAGAAGATTTATTGTTGTGACATTTCAAATTGCATTTTATATTTTTTGACAAACACTTACATTGTTTAACAATGCAATAACGTGTACATTGGCTATTAATGAAACCCTGTTTTCTGCCTGATGCTAATGTCGAAGCTGCCCAAAATGTTTGGTTGTTTGGTGGCACATCTTTAGGTTGAATAAAGTTGCTGTCGGCAATAACAAATTAGTCGTGAGCATACAGTCTTTCTAGATTCCCATTTTTTGTACCTAATTGGTCAAGTCCCGAGTATTTGATCTCAGTTACAACTGCTAGAACATTTCGAGGGGCTGCGCAGCCTCTGTCCGCATCAGGCTCTTGGACAGAAACATTAGTTCCGACAGGAACTTGAGACATTTTTAAAGTAGACAGTTAAACCGTTTTTTGCACTTGCTGTTCTTGGCCTAATTTTGCACGATCTCTCTTAATATCAATGTTTATTTTTCTAGTGCATTCTTATAAATAATATTGTTTTCATCTTTACCATTATTCTCATCTATTCCCCGCAAATAATGTGAACATATTGATGACACAGAGAGCGCTTATGGTCTACTAAGGTTTCTTTTCCACAAGTTGAACAATACGTTTTGTTTTCATCTTTGTTTCCAAATTGTGAAACAGGGTTGCCTTCCTCTTCATAAATAATTTTTTCTAGTTCTTCTTCAGTTTTTGTAGATGGGAAAATGTCGCTGGATATTAAAGTATTTGCAAGACCAATCTTTTGAGCAGATCCATACATGGCCTGTTAAGGACTTGTCTTAATAATAGCATGAATAGCTCGATTCTTCTTACTCTGAATAATTTTAGACCTTTTGACTAATTTTGTGAACTATTGTCAGCCATCCAAGATATGAGTGTGTCATGAACATCTCTATTAGAACATTCGAACGATCCTTGACTTTGGGAATTTTATGGTTTCCCATGAACAAATTTCATCCCAGGCCACATATCTACCAAAATTTTAATTATCTTACTTGAAAATTCGAGACCATTATCACTTTGAAGAATATAAAGGACACTAAATAAACAAAATATGTCAAGAAGTTGAGAGGCTACTTCTTTAGCAGTTTTTGTTTTCAGAGGACGAAGAATTGTGAATTTTGTTAATTGGTCTTGGTAATTCGTAATAAATTTATATTTTACAGCAGGCTCCGACTGCACATCAATTAAGTTTACTTGGTAACGAGAATTCATATCGTAGATGAAACAGGTTTTACAACAATTCAACATTTTGGTATCTTCTTTTTCCACTGACATTGTTCACACAAGGATAAATAGATATTTATCATCAGGCATGTAACATTGCAATATCTTTTCTTAAGCTCACTATCCATAACTGAAAAATTTTAAGAAAATGAGGTATAAAAATTTCATTCAATAAACATAACTAAATGTGTAAAACTTCAAACTTCATTCTACTTCTTGTTCTTTTGTGTCCTACATTCGGATGTGCTGCCTCCAGTATATTAAATAGCTCCTCGGCTTTGCAAAAATAATGAATTTTTGTGTCATCAGATCCGTCATATCAACTCTTGATAAGCTTTTCTGTGTGGCCAATTCTCAAAATATCATATATCTTTATTCGCCGGTAATGTTTTGTTGCTAAAGGTTTTTTATAATTTCTTAGAGATTGAGCCTCTTTTACAACTTTGATTAACTTTTCATAACGCGAACTATTAATTAAATCACTACGATCATTTATATTTATCAGTAATTCACAAATTTTTGAATTAAAATCATATTTTTTGCTGGACATATTTTGTAGGCCTTCTATCCAACACAAATTAGCCTAACAACACCGAACAATAATTACACTGCAATAATATTATGTTCCATACCGATAAAGTGAAATGATACAGACGAAATAGAGTGCAACTGCAATACAATAATGCACAAAATGAAATAGTGAATAAGAATATTCATGTAACGTGAAGTATGCTATCAGACTCACAAGATAAAATTCCCCTCAAATGTATATTGTAAATATCTTTCAGGAATAAATAATTGTCTAGTTGTATTTAGGTATTTTCAACTTGCCACAACTGGTTGTGGTTATATTTGCAAATTAGCCACGACCTGAATATCCATCTGTAGCTTTTTCTTTATATCTGGTACGCGTTTTGAGCAATACTTTGTAGGCACAACCCAAATTTTGGATTTTGGATAGTGGCCATTTTCATGCACAACATATTTTGATCAATTTTTTCGCTCTGTGGCAGTTTTTGGTCATTGTTCCTAACCCATATATGATCGTTTGACTTATCAAAGCATGGGCGGCGTCTTAGAATTTTTCCGAGTGGTACTCGCTTTTTTCATGAACTAATTTTAAGTTTCTGACTTAAACCTCCCAACCAAAAAAAAGAAAAAAAGCACAAATACAAATACAAAATTAGAAGTACGAAATTTATAGACAAATCTAAATTTATTTTTTATTTCATTTTTTTTGGATAAAATTAGGTTTATTGTTTTACGCATTTTTTCAAATAGTTTTATCTGTTTAGTTGAGGCTTTTGTAATAAGTTTCCGAAATCCTAGTAGTGTTAGAGTATGCGAGTACCGGTCCTTCCATATCCACTATAAATCACGATTATTGGTTGAACTATAAAATAGTTAAATTTTGTAACCCTTCATCTCTTTTTTAGGCTGTGGCTACATAGAGATCCGCTATCAGGCAACCAGTTTTTTCAGCATAATCAAATCAATAAAAATAGTTCCTAAGTGGCTATATGGAACAGAAAATTTGCCTGATTAATTATCAGTTGAAATCGTTTTGATTTTGACTAATGACCGAACAGTTATACCTACGATGGTCCGACGACAGTTGTTCTGTAGCCGCAACCTTAGAATGGAATATTCATGAAATGAAATCTAATTGTAAATAAGCTAGGAGCTAGGATAATTACCTATGGGTATGTATTTTACCATTATGGTACTAGGTATTTTCTGTTATTCCAAGAGTCGAAGGAAAAATTCGTTAAACTAACGACCATGGGGGAAAAACATTTTGTTTCTAACATTCCTGTTTCGCCTAGGTATGGCTTTCACATTTCGTTTCATAAACCGATTTTATATTGGTTTGGTTTTCCTTGGATTTATCCTCTGTCGTAATAAACAACGTATAACTGCTTGTACTTGGTTTAAAAATCGTATTCGTTGAATTTCATTATTTGAATTACCGGTGACTTTTTTTTAAAGATAATTTGCAAATTTTGTGTTGGTTTCGAGGATTTTATGTAAAAATATTGTACGTAATTATGGAGGTCACGTTCTCAAGGCTGGCTTTTTTGATTCGCATGGTCGGAATGTGTTTTTTTCTGGCACAAATTCATGAAAACATGGTGCCAAAGAAGATGAAAATATTTTATTTCACGAGCTCCTTTAAGCCAATAATTTTTGATTTGAATAATACCGTGGGTATAAATCTTTCCATTAAACAAAAAAAAAAAAAGTTGCTGTTTTTTTATTCTTTGGCACCAACTACATATTGGTGAATTCGATTAAAAGGCTGCAGTCAGGGGCCGCGCGAAGCGATGTCGTTAAGGAGGGTGTAACAGGTCAATTTTTACAACACACCTAAAAACATTGCAATTTTTACCAAAAAAATCCGAAAAAAGCGATGCCAATTGGTTAATGGAAGAGAAAAAGAAGATCATCACCTCTTTCGATTTTTACAACAGCTTAAGCTGAAGGGATGTCACACCCTCTGGTCATCCTCGTGCGACCCCTGGATGCAGTGAGTGTGTGCAGTACGTCTAGACAGAGGTGATCCGTTGGATTTGTGTGATTTATATTTATAATTGGTGACTTGAGAGATATAGTTGGTCGATTATTGATAACCACTTGTTCGCCGACTATTTATTTTCTGGTGTGGGTAAGTATTGAAGATTTAAAAGGATAATCCAGCTCTTCCAAACAGGGATGCTGTAAGGTGACTTTACTTAGGACGCTTCTTCGCTTTTTTTAGGGGGACTTTTTTTTTGTGCAAAAATGTATCTCGCCGCCCTCTTCCCTCGAAAAAAATCACAATATATTAATGTTATGAAAAACAAAATACGCCTGTGAAATTATTTTAACATTTTTTTAGTAGTGGGGGGCGCGTGCGTTGGTGGGTCAACGTTCTTCGTCTTGGAAGATGCTTCTTTACTGGTCTCGGGCGATCAGAGCAGCACTGATTTCAGATATAGGGAGCGACTAGCTAAAAACAAAATGAAAAACTGTTGTAACTTTTCATCGAATGATAATAACCAAATGGAAGACTTTCGACTGTGAGAATTCTAAATTTCTATTTTGTTGGTAAGCGCATATTTAAACGATAGTTCGGACTAAACTTCCCTTTTCTGAAAATAACTCCTAGGTATGTCTACTTCTTCCAAAACTATACTTCCCGGATTATGTTACTGTTCGTTCGTAAAGAAAAGATTAATCCAGAAACTGCTCTTTTCTGCAGTGTAGAAAACCCTTTTTTTGTGCCCTATTGGTACCCATAATTACTTTGGATCGATTTAGGCCTACCTAGAAACTGTTATTTCTCTAACTTACTATTTTCGTAGCAAAGCTTCATTAGATACTTGTATTCCAATTTATTTTGACCAAAGAAAAATAAAAATAAAAGCGATTGGATTGTAATTTTGTCTGCTATCATTAAGACGTTCCCGCGATTTCTCGTTAAATTAAATTTTCTTGAAAATATATTCGAAATATTTATCATATAATTTTGAGTAGCCTTTATATTGTTAATAAAATAGTAGGAAAAATGTTCTTTTTTTTTTTTTTTTTGCCATTACAGACCAAGCAATGATAACCGTGGGTTTTGTTTTGTAAACCGGTTATCGATGGCCTCTTCTATGATCTATCCCCACTTCTTCCAGTGGCGGTGGCTCACCTTCAAGCAGGCTATATGTAGGCATTTCGTGTTGAAATTATCGTTTAGCAATATGGGAATGGTCACCTTACTTAGCAATTCATTGTGGCAATTCTTGCCAATGGGTTTTATTTAAGCTTGACACTTCATGACACAAGTAACACATGTCAGAATAAGATGAAGCCTGTTACTGATGATGTCCTGGATATGGATGCTGTGTGCACCCACTGGCTATCCATTGGTAACACACAGACTTACGTGCTTTCTGTATCGTGTGTGAAATTGGTACTTACTGTCTTTTTGCTGTCTGGAGTAGAACCAAACGATTCGTCCGAAGTCTATTATCGTCGCAAATCGGTACCACATTCTGGAAAACCACGTTTGATCACATACCGAACAAGGAAAAGTCGCACTTTCATATAAAGCCACCATCACAGTAAAGCACTATTCTAAGCCACAATCTAAACTGCAGCCAAAAAATGAGAGAAAGAGCACAAAAACGACGAGAGAACTTCGAACCAAAAATGATGAAAGAGTGAGTGAGAAAGAGTGAGTGGAAAGAAACAAAAACATTAACAAAAAACAAAAAGCAAAAGAAAACAAAAAGGGAAAAAAGCACGATAAGAAAAAAGTATACTTTTAAAAAACTGCGAGGGTTGTCAAATATCGACAGGCGAATATTCTCCCTGGTTCAGGGTTGCTTGGAAGACGTACCTTCAGAATGGGCGACCATCATGTTAGCGCCGCGAAAGGGGTTGGGGGGTTTTCCAGTACAAATTTAAAAGGAGGGATATTTTATAGATGTGTAACTTTTATACCTCTCTGTTTCTCTTTCGCTCTCTCCGTCTCTCTTGTTGCTGTGTCTCTGTGTGAAAAATGATGGAGAGACCAGACCAATACCCAGTGTGCACACAACGAAGATGGAAAAGAAAATCGTAAAATTTCGAAGGACTTTTATACCAAAGTCGTCGTCTTTTTTTTTTCTTCATTTTTTTCCTTCCTTTTTTCATCGTGGTGTGGATACAGAACGTTCGTTAATGAAAAAAAAAAAAAGAAAAAAAGAAAGAGTTGTGGGCTAAGTTGCAAACGATGGGCTATACACCATTCGGGGGTTAGTGTTTAAGGTCTTACGACGGTTTACGGGAATCGTGTATATCCCGTATAGAGGGTGCCCCTGTAAAGTAATAAATGGTGAGCTCGGTGAAAAACCTGTGTATGCGCAGTCGTACTTACGGTTTCGACGGCGAATGGAAGGAAGAAAGATGCGGTTCGAAGGTTGGGGAGGAGATGGCATGGGGGAGAGAAAGGACCAGAGAAGCGATCAGCGTACTGCTGGTGCGTATGTTCCGTGAACTCCACAAAGGAATGCGAGTATGTACCCAAATGCGCCTTTGCAGACTTTTCTTTCTTTCCTTATTTTTTCTCTTTGGACTATTTTGCGAAGCTCCGCTTGGAAAAAATAGCAAAATAATCGATAGGAAACAACTCCGACTAATACCGAATACCGATGCAATAGTAAACTGTAGAGTATTTCCGTAGGCTACGTGTCATGCCGTATTGGTACACTAGCATTGTCTTCGACGATCAGCAGCTGAAAAGTGATTTTGTTTCGAACTTCGACAACTCGATTGTTTGAAAACTCTTTTCGCTCATAGGGCCAGCGGCTCTTAATGTTAGTCGTCGAACGAACGTCTTCGTCGTAGGTGGGGTGGAGGGGTGCTCGCCAGTGGGCTGTACCCGGCAGGAAAAGTAGAATAGATGGATACTGTTTGTGACTGTATGATATACATTTCACTACAGCTCTGCTCGCATTGAAGATATGGCGTTGCTGCAGAAAAATAAAGCAAATAGCCTACATATAGGCCTGAATAACGAAGGAAATAGAATTTCTTCGTTTCTTGTTCAAAAACTCACTTTTAAAATTTCGAAACTCTCTGCTAATGTGATTTAATCTTTCATTTCTAGTATTTTATTTTTTTTGTGGTTTTGTGCGAGTGAGAACTACTGAGGTAGGACTAAGTCACTTCAACATCTGATATTTTGAATTGTGAGAAACTGAAGTCCAATTTTTTTCGTGGGGTTATGAAAAAATTTTTAATTTTTTTACTTCGAAAAAATTTAAAAAAGTCAGCTGATGAGGCTGTTTTTAAGCTACAATTGTTTATTTTTTCTACATTATGGACAGTTAACTCATTGGTATATATTATCCTGAAATCATACTAATTTTTTAAGTGCGTGAATGGCTTACTGGCTGCAAACGCTGTATCAAAGTGCCGTAAACCGGGGATGAGATTATAAATGTACTGAATACTCATATCTAAGGCTGGCAAGCGCATAAGAATTTATTTTTTCAACTATTATCGCATTCTGCTTTTCGTTATCGTTAACGTAATTTTCAATTCAGTTTATTGCAGTGATTATATTTTTTTTTTTTTTTTTTAGTTTAAAAAGAGAATAATCATTTGATAAATGAAGACTCTTATGTATATGTTAATATTTACCCTTACTTTAGTACGAGTTCACTCTTCAGTTCAAAGTGCTGTTGCAAAAAATACGAAATTTAGAGTTCTAAATAGTTTCTAGCTCTCTGTTCCACTCCGTGTACAGATTTAGTTCTTTGTCAGTTAGACGCTGTGGAAAAACTCGAAAAACTGACGTCTCTAATAATGAACCATTTAAAGAATTTTTGTGATAAGAAAAAAGTCAGTTTTTTTAGCCCCTTATAGCTGACCAATCTGGTTTGTCAACAGATTTATTTTTTTCTTTATTTCTATTTTTCTGCTGTTTATAACTAAGTATACCTACAGGTGTATATTCGTTTTATTTTTCTGAACAGATTTAATCACAGCTTGTGGACAAATTTGGATATGAGTTACTGAAGATGTTTTGAAAGGAGTGTCTGAAAACCATAATACAACCAGTTTTTCTTGGTAGTTTCTCAAAGACAGCAGGCAAAGCCGTAAAATTATTCGTAGACATTTTCCCAAATACTGTATATCCAATATGCGCATTTAAATGAGTCGTTTTTTTTTTAATTCAGCGTGATTCCATTTTCTCTTTTCTTTTTTTTTCCTTTCCTAAATATGCGAATACGAATTAGCTAATTAAATATACGAATAAGAACTTGGACAACTAATTTTCGTTGTTATCGGTGCTCAAAAAAGGAAATGTTGAAATTTGAATTTTGAAAAAAATATTTTTTTAATCGAAACTAACTCTCTTTGTAAAAGTGATGAGCGAGATCAGTGATTGCTGATTGTACTACGATGAATATTTTATCCTTTCCTGGGTATGCGTGAAGATAGTTATAATAGGAAATACTTACAGATTGTTTGACAGGTTTTTATCAGTAGAATTTCCATTTCTGTGCCGCGGCTGTTTGAGGTTTTTTTCGGTTTGTTTTTCTTACTAATTGAAGTTTTATTTTCCCAAAAATAATCTGATTTTTTTCTTTTATATCATCTACATTCTGCAGCATTAAGAACATTGAGTGTTTTTTGAATTTCACATGAAAATATTTCACTAAAAAAAAGTATCAAAAAACGTCATTTAATTGTAACAAATTTTAAAAAATACAACCTAAATTATTTTCGACGATTTAAAAAATGCCTTTGAAACGTCAGTCGGAAACATAGATTTTATTCAGAATGGACAAAATTTAAAATTGTGTATTGCAGGTTTCGTTCGTTATTCAAAGAGCTGTAATTCGGAAACTAATCGGCAAATTTACCCCCTTCTTTAAACTTGACTGAGACATACACCCATAGTATGTACAAACCAAATTTTGCCTTGACCTCATTGTGTTCAAATTTCAAATTCAAATAGCCACCATTTGAAACTAATTAGCAGATTCGGCTATTTTCGGACTTGACCAAGATATGAACCCAAAGTACCCCGTGCTAAATTTGGCACCTATCCATAGAGAAATAAGTCCTCCAGTTTTTCGACAAATTTTGTTACATGCCATCACTATAATAGTATTATGACTATAATAAATATAGAAGCAGGTCGAAATTAATTCGTTTGTCAAAATTATTTCACTGAATTATTTCGCAAATATTTTTCCTTATATTCAATGTGCGTGCATCCCTACCTGGGCAACCACAAAAACACAAAAAAAATATTTGTTGCTTGCTCGGAAACAATGAATTTTACAGTGTTACCTACATGCCGGCAAAAATCCAGGACTGGCAAAAGCTAAAGTGACGCGAATCGGCGCCTTAAGGCTTTTAACTTATAAAGGTAAATTTACAGGTGAGAAATGTGGCGGACTTTTCTCTTAACAACAGGTAATTTGGCATTTTTTTTATTACCAACACCATTTTTCTCAGGAAAAAATGAAGATAATATTTTTCCCCTTGGAGGTTTATTGCATTAGAGGGTTAAATACATAAAATCGAATACTAATCATCTTTCAAATCAATACTCCCCCTCAGCCCCCCAAGATGTTTTAAACCACACTTCACAGTTGCTTTCTTGATTTTCTCGCCTAAGGTCAATTTTACAGAAAAATTCATTTGTACTGAACATTTTTCTCATAAAATTTTCTACAAATTATGTTACTTACAGATTTTTGATAGGCGCTATAATTTTTGAGTTGAAAGCTGTCGAACATTTTATTTCACAAAGTTTTGTTTTTAGGGGGCTGTAAAAGGGGGTACCATCAACTTGAAGGTTGAAAATATTGATGTTTCATGATGTCCATTACCCAACACAAAAGCTTTAAAATTGAAAAAAAAAAAAATTTGCTCTAAGTTCTAGTGATGTGTCATTCCATCCAGAAGTACTTCCAATGAACGACTCTTTTAAAGGAACAACTCTGAGGAGTCATTCCACTTGGCAAAAGGAACTACTTCCATCATTTTTTTTTTCATTCTCATTCATTCATTCATTCATTCATTCATTGAATTCATTTAATTCATTTTATAATCTGTATGTACAGTTTTACTTGATTACTTCTAGTTCAGCGAATGACTGAGTGTTATGTTATCAACTTATTATTTCAGCATGTATCAACACTTTCTTCCTTTCATTCTTTTATTTCTTTTAATTCTAACATTTATTCAGGGACATTTGATGCGTCTCATTTTTTGAAACTGGTGGAACTAATAAAGTACTTCCAAGAACTACTTCCACTCACAGAGTTGGAATATTGGAAGCAGATCCATGAAAAGAACTAAAATTTCCGTCACTACTAAGTTCACAGGTAATATGGTAACCTAAAAATGAAAAAGTAAACTGTTCTCAATGAAAAAATATTAAGGTAAGGAAAAAAAGGGCAAGATATACTCCCATTGTGACATAGGCAGCTGAATGAAGGTAGACAATAAAAAAAAAATCCGTCACTTGACCTGTTAATATATATATATATGTATAAATTATTGGGGGAGAGTGTATTTGGAGTCTTAGGACTGTGACTAGAAAAACTATAGTTAAATTTTTCCCCAAATAATGATATGCCACCTTCTGCAATAGTTAGATTCTACAGTATCTCCCTAAAACATGAAGAAAAAAGGGAGAAGATTAGATAATAAGTAACATTACAACATGATACATCACAATGGATTATTATATTTGAGTAGGTATTAATAGCCTGTGCAAAATGTTCATCATCAAATGTTAAAATTCATCTGATGTTGAAATTTTTCAAAATGGTGGTAGTTAATCTTCTTAATATTTTACACTATAGATAGACAAGCATATCTGCAGGTAATTTGAAAAATGCTACTGAAAAATATTTAGTGTCTAATACTATCACAGTGGCTTTAAAATCAATTAGAAACCATCAGAAATTTTGATCTAACACCCAAATCATATTTTTATTAACTTCGCCTTGTTTGATGAAAAATAGTAACAAATTTTGAAAGAATTATTCATTTTTTGTTCTCTTTATTGAAAAAATTGGAGGATGAATTGATACTGTGGAATACCTTGTTGTGTGAGATATTTACACATAGAAGGTTTTCAACAGCTTTACGTGTTCTGCCACTTCATACTAAGTATGGGAGAGGCAAATCCAAGGCAAACACTGGCAATTTTTTTTGCCAGTTTCGAGAGTTTAAATAGTGGATTTGGCACACGCACACAGACACACATATGTACATTTACATATATGTATGTGTTATAGAAAGTACGTCATTTAGAATTCATTGCTATGGCAATTGATAAGAAATGACATAATACATTTGTGTACCAGTCTGAAACATCGCCGAGATCTTTATCTATTATATTGTCGGCAGCCATACGGCAGCCATACGTTGTATCTTTCTTGCCTGTATGTGCAAGTAAGAACACAAAGTGTGTATATGATTTTGAAAGTAATGTATTTAATAAGGAATGATGTCGTGCGTACGAGATGTATAGTTTCCATAGATACTCCTAATAAAAATAGTTGAAATTTAAGGGAAAAAAGAAGAAGATTTTATAAGAAAATGTTACTAATTTCAGAGTAGACTTTTCAGAATTATTGTGTCTCTAATCATTTGTATTTTCAACAATTTAAACTGGAATAAGATGACACAAATAAAAATTTTACAAAAATTATGAACCCAATACTTATGCGAAAGTTTTTCCATTGTTCTTTTATTAAAATCCATAAAGGTAGATAATGTCTTATTAATTGTTGAGATATTAACGAGCCTTAGTTGAAAACTAGTAACACTTTGAGGAAGAGATATTATTGTAGAAGCCTAGAAGTTTCTAATAGATTTTAATAGATTTTTTTTCTGAATATATTATTGCTAGTTGACATATTGTAAACTTCTTATTGGTAAATATGTTAATGGTTTTTTACAAGTAGAAGTTGAGTTCTAGCATGGGTATGGACCTTATTTCTACCAATTTCATATTTCCTTTCTTTTCTTTCTCTTCTTCTTGTGCTAGAATTGAAGATGAAGTTGCTTATTGCTGGTTGGTGAATCTAAGTCTTGACCACCATTGTTTTCTCTGTTAAACCTTGACTTTTGTTAGCATCTTTCAGCACTCATGATTTTTACATCAAGCATATTCAACATGACTTCCTTTTTTCAATAGTGAATATTTTATTTTCTCACTTTGCTAAAACGAAGTTTATATTTTTTTACCATTTAAATTTATGAAATTTGTCATTGGAAATATGGTCAGACTTGCGGTTCCTTCGTTCTTCCAGCTTAAGTTAATAGGTACTTCCGTCTCAAATTCAATAAAGTGTGCCATGTTCATTTCTCTTGATTTAAATCCTCTTTCTTTTCCTATTTATTCATTTTTTATATTTTCCTAACTTATATGTTCTACGCATTAAAGTTGTTCACATTTAGTTTTCCATTATAATGATAATCAGTGAAATGTGTTAAATTCTTTAAACCAAATCAAAGTGAAGTGTGCGTGAGGTAAGTTGTGAGCGCTCAATTCCTTTTCAGGTTCATCCATTTCACATTAAAATAAAGTTTGTGTTCATAAAAATCTGCTTCTCTCGATTCATTCTCAAAAAATTAACTTTCACTGTGTTTGCTGCTTCTATTTAGACTTTTGCACACAAAAGTGAATTCATACAACTTGTTACAATTTAGAGCTTGGTGAAAATTTGAATAAGTGAATTCCCCGGAGTGGTTTTGTGGTTTCTATAGAAAAATACCTGAAAAACTCAAATGAACATATTTACCAACTCTGTGGTCAATATTTATGTCTGAAACAATGAAATTTGAGCAACATTTTTCAATAACTTTAACAAATTTTGAAGTTTATGAATGGTGGCTCTTCGAAACAGTTTAGTCGTGGGGAGAGGGTTGAAATTCTCAATTTATCCAACATTTTTATAACAAAATTGTCAACTTTCCGAAAACTTTCGGAAGCAATAAAAAAAACAAATTCTGCTCTTAAAAAATTATACGTATTTAGTTCAATTTGACCAACTACTACAAATTGCTCGCCAACTGAAATTGAGCTATGGTGGTAACTCGAAGAAGGCCTGTCTGTAAAGTTTTAAATCACATTATTGTGTGTACTTACTAGAAACTGAAATTGACAATACAAGTTTTTTATCTGTTATAGTAAGAACGAAACAAGAGAAAAATTAAAAATACCTGTAAGAAACCTGAGTGTTTTTATCTCTTATATTATCTGTGTTCAATACTGATCTCAATTTCCCAAACAAAAAATTAAATAAAATGAAGTTGAGTTTGTAAAGATTTCTAATTTTTCATGACGTCTCCTTCTAATTGACGCTTGGCTTGTCACTGAAAAAACTTTTAATGAACACTTATTTTGTGTAAATAACATAAAAATCTTTCTCGATCTATATTTTTTTATTAATTCCTGCTCTAATTACTTCTGTACATTCTGTTATTTATTTTTGCTCGTTGGAAAAAAAAAATTATTTCTCATCCAAACGTATTGATGTGCATTCCGCGGAAAAATTCTCTTTTCGAACATAAATAGGATAGGTGACCTACCTATCGTATTTTACCGGTAAAAATAAATTTTTTTTTATAATAATACGATTTGTTTCATTAATAGAATTATTAAAAATATTAGATGTAATATAACAAAAATATAATTCAGATAAATTCAGTCTGTTCGAACATAGTCATGCACTATTTGTTTTTTCACTTATCATTAGTTTCATGATAACTGTAAGTAGATATACTGATATGATGTAACTAGTGCCACAAATGGATAATATCGGACCAACGTATGTGTAAGTGGTCCAAAAAAAAAGAAGAAAAAGAAAATATGTGGCAATAATCAGGAATATCTTTTTTATTTTTTTATCAGCTATCTATCCCTACTCATAAACTATGGCCTATAGCTGCTAATATTAAAAATTGATTTTGTTTATTTCGGACACAAGTTTAAAAGAAGATAGGTACTTATTATTGATTTATCTTGGTACGGGTAACACCGCGTTTTCATAAGTAAAACTGAAGAATATAATATGCTTCCTATTTTTTACAATGTTTTGTGTTTTTAATGGTATAAAATATGCTTGCAATTTATTATTTTCAAGTTTGAATTCTGTGATTGAAAAATAGATTGAATCCATTCGGTAATGAACGAAAACTAAAATGTACAAAAAATTAGATTTTGTTTGTTTTATTTCTATACAATGGTCCAATCTACAAAATACTGTTATCATTGATGGTTGATGTCTTGTTTGGCTGCCAAATGTGGAGTTGTTTTCGAAGTCTTATCTTTTTCATCATAGTTTTAAAGCACACCAGCGCTGATCAAACCCTGTGTACTGAAATTAAACGTAATTCGAGATGGATTACAGAAGATGCCTCAAATTAAATGTCATAAAACATTAAAATTAACATTGTCGTTAAATACTGATTAATAAATTTTCTGCTATAATTGAAACAGCTTTCACTAAAAAGACAAAAAAAAAAGTTCATCGCATTCGAAAAAAAAGTATCAAATGTTGTTAAGAACTCTAATTTGTTTGTACTAATTCTTTTATTCACTCATTTGCATTGATTTTTATTTTTTATTTTTTTTATTTCTGTTAATGTTCATGTCTAAATTATAAATCGAGTGATATTTTGTTCGTGAGTTTCAAATTTCTGCCATGTTTTTTTGAATTGTTTTTACGACTATTTTATTATTAAAATGACAGTTTTTTCACGTTTTTAATTTTTTCGACCTTTCTAAATGCGAAAATCATTTTGATGATTGTCTCGTTGGATTTGTTTTTTTATAAAACGAAGTTTTATACATTAGATGTTTTGAAAGGGAGTAGTTGGTTAAGTCACTCTCTCGCCGTTTTGGCGATAGATTCCATTATTTCAAATGAGATTCTATACTTACGTATATAGGGTGTGACAATATTGGGGTGAATAAACTGAAATCACGTGTGCAGTGGGTGAAGGGATGAGGAGTTGCTGTTTATAGAGATTCTTGAGTTGTTCTTGTTGTTGTCTTTTCTGCATTTACAATTCTTCTCTCTTTTTCAATAAATTACTTTTCAGAGGTATGCTTATGCATTGTAAGGCCAGATTATTTAGTTTGAAACCTGTATATATGTAGGCTAATGTAAATCGTGGCTGCTCTTCTTGATTTGTAACATCCATTACTCGCTCCATTTAACTCGAATGCTGTGTGCGTGGGCGTGTGCGTGTGCAATTTGCCAATAAGAAATGATTTATTTTCGAAGTATATAATTAACCGCCAGACTTAATGGTTTATTATTTTATTTTTGTGTAATGTAGTTTACTTGACATATGTAATTTATATTTTTGTACATAAATAATTCGCGCTTGTAAATTATCTCAGTTGATTGTGTAATTTTGATTACTTTTGTACTGAGAAACATGGTTGTAACTTACTACAGATTTAGTCCTTGAAATATATGTTATATTGATACATTATTATATGTAGATATTATTCGCCAAGTTTTCTCGCAATAATAATTTTCGTCTTACGATCAAGTGAAAATTATGATTGTCAGATTTGCGTAACTGTAACTCTTACAATTGTAACTCTTGTTTGTGTGTGTTACATGATATGTAGGTTTGTGATTGTATGTGTGCACAGTGCATTGGGCATGTATACAACCACACTATTTTACGTTTACATATTAATCCTTCACGAATATGCCCCAGTGGAACTCACGCCTTTTTTATTGAATAAGTATTATTTCATTGAAAAAAAATCTTCATTTCACTAGTGCTTTTTTCAAAAAATTATTGGAAACCTTCTTTAATCTCCATCATTATGGTGTTTAACATTGAAAAAAAAAGATAGACAATATATGTCATACAAATTCAAAGAAAACTGTCGTCCTTCTCTTCCTCCATTTCCCCCACTCCTCAAATAATGTAATTTATTATATCATATCGTCTACAAATTAAGATGCATAGATACCTGTGTAATATCATGGAAAAAGAGATAAATAAATTTATGAAACTCACCCCTAAATATTATTCAAAAACATTCTTTAAATGCATTGGTCAATTTTTTTTTTTTGAAGATTTATCTATTTTTAACTTTTCAAAGAATTACAAATTAAATTTATTCTCGGATTTACTGAATGATTTATTTAAAGAATCATATTAATGGATCCACAGTTCCAGTAAAATTAAAAAAATATAAAATGAGAGCTAGTATTTAGTTGAAAATTATGAAGAGGAATAATTTAAGCATGTTTTGATGATGTTCTTGAAAATGTTTTTGAATATTATTTTTTGAATAACTTTCATTTAGATGGATGTTTTAAATTTATGATCTCAGGATTTTGAATTATGAATGAATTAGCAAGCTGAGTTTTCTAGCAAAGTTTTTGTGCGCTAGAGACCCAGAGTTAAAAGAAAATACCTAGGTATTTAACTGTATCTGTATTATGCTGCAGAATCTTTTTAATTAAATTGGAAAACAGATTTGTCATCAAATTTAAAGGGAATTCTAATGAATATCCTACACTAATAGCTCAAAATTTTTTCAAAAGGTATGATCTTGAAAACAGCTTCAATTCTTTACTAAAAACTTTTCTGCGGAGTCATCACGTTAAATGATTTTGTGATACGAAATCGCATTAAAATATGCCTTCAATATAAACACTACTGAATATAACTTTCCTATTAAAATTTGTAGATTATCTTCAGTTTTTTCGTAAGTTGTCTGGAGGAACATTTTCAGGTCTTGTCCAATCTGTATGTAGCCGAAATCAGATATTCCATGATTTCCATGAACTGAGAAACAAGAATTATGTTTTAATTCATTCATGATTCTCTTATTTTTAGTAATTTTAATTTATTTTAAATCAAATTAAAATACCTAATTAAAATGTTGAAGAAATCGCCATAAGGCCAATGAAACTTTAGTGAGAAAAAATGTCGAAAATGTAAGAATGAGTGTTATAGGGAATGTGTATGATTTACTGACGTAAAGACTAGTGTGGAGTGAGAGGTGCAGCCGCTCCAGGGCGCCTGGCTGAGACAAGGGTGCAAAATTTATAAGGGAAAGCAATAAATTACTAAAATTAGAGAATAAATTGTGACTAAAATAAAAATATCAAAAGTTTGAACGAGGAAGGTGCTCTTCAAACCTCACTACGCTGCTGCAGAGTATGATTTAGAACGTATCATCCGGAATTAACAAGCAAGCAAGCAGGCAGCAACATGGATAAATATGATGATTTTTCATACTTGTTCTCACGTAGGTTTTCCAGGTTCAAATTGCAGTGGCGGAAACACTTATAAGTATAATAGTCAGTTACTTTTCATTCGCATATTACTTAAGTGATTCTCAAATGATAAAAAAAAACAGAAAGTACTTTTCTTTGATCTTGCTCGTCACAGTTTGTGAGCCTCGCAAAGTGGTGAATCCCGAAAAAAGGTTCTGTTCTATGCCAATTGACATAAATAAATACCTGAACTCAGCAATACATGACCGACCCTCATTTCAAAGCGTCGTAATAAGGAAAGTCTTTTTCAGAATTTAGCTAAATTTTCAAGGCATGTAAGTATATGTCTCCTGGAGAAAACTAGGAAATCGATAGTCGGAATAATATGCAGTCTAAGGGTCCATATTTGGCCGTCTAAGACGTTTTGAAGATCTCATATTAGGTCTTACTTAGTAGAAATTTTTTGAAACACAATGGCAATTTATAATTCGAATCGCTCATATACTAATGGATTAATTCAGTTGACGATTTATTTTCAGTGTACCTTACAATCCAAAGTTAACCAAATATACCTAGCGTAGATAAAAACGATAAGTTATTCGTCAGACCATAGGTTTAGCATTTAATCTCACGGAAATATTTTTGCCTCGTTTATTTATCGAGAATGTAGCCGGAACATTGTAGGTAAGATGTTTTCCTTGAATTTCGAAAGAAAAAAATAATATTTTATTATTTTCAGTGATCGCTTGAAATCATTAGAAATCCAAAAGACTATCTGAAGTGTCGCTGTCGCCATTACTTTTGAGATTTTGTATTTTTTCTTCTTAATTTATGCAACTTCATCCTATTTTATCTGATTTTACACAGTTATACCACTTTCGAGTATCGTAAAAAAAAAAAAAAAATTCATTTCAAAAAATTAATAATTATTTTCAAAAAATAGAACCGACTTCAAGAAAACAATTAATAAAAAATACCCCAAAAAGAGAAAAATTATCCTTTTAAAATTTTTCCAGCAATATCTAGGTCCAGCCATTGAAATTATTGAAGTTGGCGGTCTTTTCCTTACCATGTAGGATTTATAAGTCAATTCCGATAAATTTTATGATAAAACTTTTTAATATGCGCCGACTTCAATAATTCCAGTCCCTAGACTTACATCGTGCTGGGAAAATTTTTAAAGGAATATTTTTCTCTTTCTGGTGCATTTTTATTGATTTTTTTTCTTTTGAAGCCGATTTTATTTTTTGAAAAAAATGTTTAATTTACCATAATGCTTTTTAGTTTCATTTTAATTACAGTAGATTTTATTGGAAAATTCAAAAGAATTATTTTTTTCTTTTTTAAGCATTTTTATTCGTTTTTTGTTTAATATTTTCCAAATGGCTAAGATTTTTTCACGGAACATTATACCCCTGCGTTGCTTCGAAAGTAGGACTATCTGTCGCTCCACCTGGTTTTACGACAATTACAATTTCCTTGACCACCTTTGAATCTCTTTTTTCCTATTCTTCCTCTTTTTTTTTCCTCATTTTCAGTAAATGCCATCGAGTACTTGTGTGTGCAGGTTCTCTAGATGAGAAGACTATGACCTAGCACTTTTTCCGTAGTATTTTTCCTGACATTACTCGTAATTTACAACCCAAATGCACGGATAAAGAAGTTTAGTTACTATAGCGAACTGTCTAGTGATAATCGACTTAACATTTGTGATTTTTGACATGCGTTTAATTTTTTTTTCTCATATAAATAATTAAAAAATCGACTTTAGAAAAAGTAGGTAAGTTTTGAAGTTCTGTTGAATAATGGTGAGTAACAGACATAGGTACAATAATTTTGTGACTCGTGAAAAATAATGAGTGTTTATGTTATTGTTACCAATGCAAAATAACTTTTATGGGAGTGAAGAGAACAAAAATGAATTGATGATCGAATAATGCTGACTTGTCCGAGCTTGGGCTCATACCGATATCTGTGTTTCCTGTAATTTTTCTTTCCTCCTGTCTTTTTGATACAGAACTATTTATGTGGCGTCCCTATGTTTTTTTCATCAGTAATAATCAGTTTCAATAATTTTTTGATGGAAACGAGACCATGATTTCTTTCAATATAAATACATATGGTAATAGGTATGCCAAATGGGATTATGATGTCCGATCTCCAAATTTCGATGTCTTTTAGTTTTAGGCTTGTATGGTTCGATATTTTTGCCGGAAGAGACCTGACATGAAATTGTGGCTGAATTTAGTTTTCCTGATTTCTTACTTCATATGTTGTGAACGTCGTTCGCAGCATTTTTCTCCTAGTTTTTGCTTCAGTCGTTTTATGTATGTTTCTCACATGAGATAAGAGATAAATGAGATCCATTTGTATTGCTATTCACCTAATACCAATGCACCGATAAATCTTATTCTACTCATTCTGAAGTAACTGCATATGGTCTGTTTGCGTATTATGTCTGCAGTTGTGCAAGAAAAAGTTGTAGATGAGTCTATTTAACTCTGATTCAAGCTTCAAACTCATATGGTCTTAAGTAATGTGAAATTTTGAAGTTAAACCAAGCTTGATCCTAGGGTTCGCGCTAGCTCCTTATAGTACAACTGGGTCTTAGAACATATTTTCTTTTCAAGTCGGTTTAAACCGATAAAACCGATTATTGGCTTTATATTTGTGATTTAGTCATGGTGATGGTTTTTAAAAAATGACGATTCACTTACTGACATCATAAGGCCTTCAACTCTCCTTTGACTTTTTCAGTTTTTACACCCTTTATGCCTGCGAGTTTATCTTATGCCCAAGCCTGAAATATCAGGCTACGATAGCAATTCTCAGTCTTTGACCCCTCGACCTCTGGGGGGTCTGCAAAGGGAACCAAGGGGCCTAAGGGCCTGGCGATCAGTTACTGTGTTGACTGTTGACTAAGTGATTTCATTTATGTACAAATTTTCCATGTATGTGGATGTGCTGGAAGGTCCACAAAGTCGGGGTTTCTGTCCTTGGGAGTCCACGAAATTATGGTTACTGTGTTAGGGGATCTCCAAGTGAAAAAGAATAGGAACCGCTAGCCCATGACAATAAACAGCCTTTAAGTACATGCTCAAGATGGGTGATGTCTAATTTGAGGTGGGTTTAATTGAAGTCATGTGATTAGTTCATATAAATGTGGATAAAAAAAAATTAGACTGTACATTTTCGTTTCCGATGCTGCCAATTGGATATAATAAATCAAATCATCAACTATTGGGGTGAACGAACAAAAAAAATATTTTTAGAATTTGGAAACATTTAATTCACTTTTTTACAATGCTGCAGAATTATGATCCCTACATTTCTCTTAAATATGTATAAGCCCTTGAACCATAATAATAAATTACCGTTAAAGTCGCTACAAATATTTTTTTCATCAGTTAAGCCATCTTTTATTTTAAAACTTTTTTCTGGAAAAGTAGATTTTTCAAATTATTTAGTGGCCTTTAATATTTTCTGAGAATAGCTAAAATATTGACCCTAGATGGAGGCTCATTTAATCAAAATTTCTTTTTAAGTTAAAGACCCAATTTTCTCCAGACAGAAAATAAAAATTCAAATGTTCATTGTTATTGTTTTCATCACATTTTATGCTGAAGAATAAAATGACAAGAATGTGTGAATATTTGACATCAGTAGTTACAATAAATTTATGTTTAGTGTAAGAAGAGCTTCTTTGGAAAATTCTCGTATATTTTTTGAAATTAATCTGTATAAATGTGTCATCCTTTCAAATTCTGCTCATATTTTCTTTAAGTTTGGAACAAAGACACGCAGTGCAAATGAAAATAGTTTCTTTAAGTTTTAATTTTGCTACTTGAATGAAGATCAAGTAGTGAACTGCTTGAAAAATGGAAATCATTATTTCATCCTCATAATATCCTTATTATTCTATGGAAACTCCTATTTTCTAAGTAGGTATTATTCAAACGTAGCCACCACTCCAAAATTCTTCGCTTGCCTCTCTTTTTAGTGTTTGTTTGAATTATATTTTTTTCATTTTCAAAAAAAATTGAATTATTTCTCTCAGACTTTTATTCGGCTCTTGTTGCATTCTTACACCAATTAAAGAGCGGAGCTTTTCGCTAAAGAAATGTGCCTGCAACTGAAAAACCGAGAATTAATTTCGAAAATCTTCTTATTCAAAAGTTAACAACAGTTTTGCGTTTAGATTCATCTTGTATATCTAAATTTGATTTCGTGCTTGGGTTTTTTATATTTGGGTGCGTTGTGTTCTAACACAAGATTAAACGCTATTGAAATATAATTCATTACTTTTATCACGTAAAAAAATAAAAATTAACTACTAAAACCAGTTCGTAAATTATCCTACTAGCAGCAAAGTGCTATGAAACGTCCCAAAATTTTTTTCCACTTCTAAAACGTATATCTACCTGTTTTTTTTCTTCCTTCTTGATCTCTAGGTTATGTTGAAAAAATTAAATCGTAAGATAGGTTCTTATAGCCAAACTCAACTTCCACATACTCTTAAAATTCTAAAAAATAAAAAAAAACACACTAAGCTTAGAAACAATACCGATGAAAAAAAATTTTGGACATTCGTTAACGTGAATGTTAGTTTTTTTATTCTGAAAAAATTTTTCAACATAAACACATTTACCCCTCGTATAAGTGATGCGATAAGAAAAACATGAACTCTTTTCGAAACGGTTTCACTGATCGTATAATTCAAAGATTACATGGTATCACTATCACTTCACCGACTGATTTCCATTTTTACCATTTGACGTTAGGAACTAAAGAACCCGAAGCCGTTTTAGAGGCCATAAACCATTTATTACACCATACGTCACGTAATATCAAA
Organism: Ericerus pela; assembly: GCA_011428145.1. Classification (NCBI taxonomy): domain Eukaryota; kingdom Metazoa; phylum Arthropoda; class Insecta; order Hemiptera; family Coccidae; genus Ericerus; species Ericerus pela. Next base: position 2,768,166 of record WOFM01000005.1, read on the forward strand.
ATTCTGTTTTTTTCTCCTTTTCTCTCTTTCTACTTTTTTTTTTGTTTCCTTTTCCATTCATTTCTGATGAATCGTAAATTCTGTGTTGGTTAATTATAACATGTGGTTGAGGTGAGAAGGAAAGATCATTAAAAATAAAACTTTGAGTCAAAACTTGTCATTCTTGTTTGTGGCACAGTTTGTATTTTTAAAGAATAAATTTATTCTCCAGCTTTTAAAGCTCATTTTCGTTTTATGAATTTATTTTTGTATTTTTTTTTTATAAATATTAATAATTATACTACTTATGATCTTTTGAATTCTTCTATTTATTTAATTATTTATATATTTAAATTTTCCTGTCCTTTCGGTCCTTTCGAAGTGTTAATATTGTTTTTAGACTGATTAAAATCACTCTCAGTTCTTCAATTGATGCAAGTCGTCTGATATTTCATTAAAAAATTTGGTCATAATTTTGCCAGTTCACCGACTACCTGTCCGATCTTTTACTATTGCTCTATGAAGCATTACAATTCGTCTCTTGTTCTGATGGAACATACAACAATTCATTTTTTTCAATTAAACTATTTCAGATTACAATTTTATGAAGAAAAGATATATGACATCATTTTCAAAAATTGAAATTCTGTCTGTATTTGTAGCACGTTAAGTTCTTCCGGTCTACATAATTGAATTATTCCAGTTCGGATTAAATAGGTAGGCCTACAATAATGAGAGAGTGAATTACACACTAAAAGAAAGGAATGTGAATACTCCTGTTAATAAACATTAAAAGGGGTTCTAGAATGTAGACAGACCTTTTGGAACACTTTTTTTGACTTAATGAATCTGTTTGAAGGTATTTGGAGATGAGTTTTGTATACTAAAATTTCCTGAATCTACAAGATCCATAAACTAACTCCTTTGCGACCCAAAATGTCTCCTTTATCTCGGTTCTTTGCGAACATCGCGCGAAAAGTTGGTCATAGGCCAAAAATAGTTATCTACAAGAATAAAGCTGATAAAATGTTCTACAAGAATTTGTCTTTCGTGTCTCTCATAGTTTCCGGGAAATCTACTTTCCAAGATCCTAATTTTTTTTCCAAAAAATTGCTATCAAGAAACATAAGTGTAGTTTACCTATAACGAACGTACCTGAAAGTGGACTTGAAAGCAGTTGAGAAAATAATATTTTAAGAAGCGAATTTCACGAAAACTATGAGAGATGCGAAAAAAATGAATATGAATATTCTTGTAGAAAATTTTGTTAACTTTGTTTTTGGAGAAAATTATTTTTGGGCTACGACCAATCTTTTTCGTGATATTCATTAAAAACTGAACCAACATTCTGCGTCGCCCTAGAATTGGCATATCTCATAGATTCGGGTACTTTTAGTATACTCATCTCCCAAAACCTCTACATAAATTTACTCAATCAAAAAAACAATTTTCCAAGAGGTCTGTCTGGAGAGCCTATGTTAACTGGACGAGCCTAAAAGATTCTACATGTTTTTTTATGATTCTCGGGTGTTCAGCAATTTTTGTGAATTTTACATAGAATTTTATTGTAAACATATTAAAATAATACGGTTAGTGTTTCTACATTTTACAAATTTATACAAAAAAAATGGATAGGTTTTGAATTTTTAATTTAAAATTTTTTTAATAATCTACAAAAAATAGCTGAGCATCAGAGAACTAACCAGTATTAATTCGTATAAAATCTTTGTATGATTAAATTTTACATGGTTTCTCTATGTTTATCTAATCACCCGTTGTTTGTAGATTTTGTGTAAGAAAAATTACTGCACCAAAATGTCAAAAATATCTATTGTTTGTTATATTTTCGATGCAAATCATATTTTCGGGTACAAGCAGCAGGGTCCCCGCGAAGAAGATGTAGCTCAAGCTGTTGGTAAAATTGACATACTATTGTCAAAATCGAAAGAACTGATGACTTTTTTTCTTTTTTTGTTGCGAAATACCAAATAACTCATTTTGTTTGAATTCTGTTTTCCAAAACTGATTTTTTTTGTGTCTACATTGTAAAAATTAATTAATTATACCACCCTTCCAGTGGATATTGCTTCATGCTGCCTTTATTCGTCATCTGTTTTTCATCTAATGTAATGTGAATTTTAAACAGGAAATTTCAACTCGAAAATTTAATAATAAAAATAAAAATATGAGTTTTTGATTTTTTTCTTTTTTTTACAATTCATGAAAAATTACTTAAACTTAGTTGTACAAAATTTAATCGAGCTCATCGACCGTTTCAATATTTGCTGCAACCGGGCTTTGCGCATTGTCTCTTAAAATAATAATAAAAAGTAGATTATTAAATATGATCTATAAAAAGTTCAAATAACTTCATCTATTTTGCTTGCACTGTAGAAATTAAGGGGCCAAGATCATACATTTGAAACAACTTGAGAATTTTCTATCTCATTTCATTCATTTAGGAAGGCCTCTATTTGAAAAATCGAAATTAATTCAACAAAATTAATGTTTTATTTCAACTTCTTATTTATTAAAACATAGATTGTGCCTGACTGTGTTTAACAATATGTACCCAATGCCAGATTAGTATCCGCTTCCGCTCTGTTCGAATTTTTAATTGCCACCCATAACCATTGGCTCATATAATATTACTTATGTAAAACAAGCTGAATTACCCACCCTTAAGGCAGGTATCATGTAATTAATTGCGAGATAATTGCTCCAGAACTAAAATTTTCATTGAAAACTTTCAAACTTAATTACAGCTTTCATTTTAAGTTTCTATTTCTCAGAACTAACTCTGAAATAAAACCTTTGAGTGGAATTCATAACTGTCAGGTTTAGAAATAGAAAAATTAGTGAAAATATTCAAACTTAATTACTACTCCAAATTTTGGAGTTTAAACTTCTTAGAACTGATACTGAACTAAAACCGGTGAGAGTCGAACTGAAAACTATTTTTCAGCGGAACAGGTCCAGGAAGAAAAATTTTTCATGAAAACATTCACACCTAACTCCAGTTTTCAATTTTCTGAGTTTTCATTTCTCAATACTGACACTAAAACCTTAAAGTAAAACTGAAAACTAACTTTCAAATCAAACAGTTCCAGAATCAAAACATTTAGTGAAAACTTTCGAACTTAATTACTGCTTTTAGAATAGAGCTTTCAAAATGAAATTTTGCGCAAACCATCTAGGTATCTACATGAGATAAAAATTCAGAAAAAATCTGTCAAGTAGGAGAGACATGATGCTGAGACCAAAAAAGCCACTTCAATTTATGTTATAGTTGTAATTATTCTCTTTCATATTTTTTGAAAAAAACAAAGTACATAAATTTCCAAAGTCAAAAATTTGCCGCTCTGTTGGACCATACAATTCGCACACTGTGTAGATCTGGCGCTGTATCGATCGTTGGCATTAATAGATATATCTGAGTATAGCTCATCTGACACCGTTATGTCATCTTATCCCCTTTCTGCTTCATTTAAAAGTGAGCTAAAAATTATTTTCAATTAAATGTGTTAGTTACAGATAATTTAAGTGAAAAGAAAAAAAAAATTTTCCATGTACGTAGATAATCTAATTACGAATAGAATATTTTTGAATTTTAATTATTTTTTTAGCATATCGCTACCTAGAGTATATAGGTATTTCAATTTTATCAATATAACATAGCGTTAATTTTCAAATAAAGAAAATGTTTACAACAAAAAAATTACACGAATAGGTGGCACCCTTTCGAATACCAGTGTAGCAATGCCGTTACCATATCCGAAATTAACTTAAGTAGAAAATGTGGGTTCATCTACATAATCAGTTGTTTACGATGACTGGTTTCGAAGAAACCTCAACCACCATTCATTGGTCAAATCAGGTTTTAAAAAAATGTAAATTCATCTACAGTCATCCATTCTCAGTTTTTTGGACGAACAGTGAACAGTGACACTAAAACACAGCGCTACAAGAATGTTAATTAGCAAAGTGTTTAAATTTTTTTTTTGTTTTTTTGTTCTTTCTAGGATCTTTAAAAAAAAAAAACCAACTGCTCGTTACTGGTGTAAATTTGTGTTTATTTTTTTCTGTTTTCAAATTTTATTCAACTTATATCGTGAGATCAGTAACCGAGACGTTTCACATTTTCTAATTTTATTATTTGGTGTAATCACTATACTCTATACTAATTCTTACGCTCAGATACTCGGAGAAGACATTTTGTTTCTTACACTTAGATGCTGCCGCTTGATTAGAAGGCGGACATCTTCAGAAATATGTAATTTCGTCTTCGCACCAGTTTTATGTAGATTATTTTTAACGCAGCTGTACACGTTGACAGTATTTCGTCTCCGTCTCTACCCTTTGGTATTAATTAAAATACATAATTTTATTATTCTTTACTAAAAGTAGGAAAGAGGTGGAACCAGAGATAATATTATGCGTTATATGACGACGACGCGACGTCTGGAAACGTGTCTGATTAAAAATAATAATTATGGCGAAAGATCTCCATTTATGTGGGTGCGAGTGTTTTCAAGAGAGGCGGAAAAGTAGAGAGAAAATTGATAATAAAGTTTTTGGCCTGCGTTAATGCGCATGCGTTTGTTTGGATGCTCGTGCAGTGTATACGCTGTTAAGAAGAATGAGTCAAACGCTGGCATGTGTGTACATAGGCGCCACTTTCCGTCCAAAAAATCAAATGAAGCTCTTTGAATTGAATTAAAATTGCAACCAATCAAATCGGTTGTGTGGTCGAAACGTGATTCGCCTTCTTCTCGAAGAAATAAGTTTTATCAGAATAATTTTCCTAAATTTCGGTCTCTTTTCCGTTCTACGTTGGAAAAATTGGAAATTTTTCCTGTTTCGCTTTGATAATCGTCATACATCGAAACAGGGCTGTCGCGACCGTATGGCAGATTATGCGGCCGCACGGTGTGGCACATTTTGAGGGCGGAAAAATTAAAAATAAAAAAAGTAAAAACTTCATCGCAGTGATACTTGGCTAGAGAACCTAGTTGGTCAATTTTCATTGATAATATTCAGCAAAAAAAGAAAAAAAAAAACGTAAAACCTGAATTAATGCAATGCAGAAAGAAAAGACGCTCGTAATCCCTTGTGCCATAAATACAAAAAAATATATTTCAACTTCCACCAAACTTGCTCTCACATAATGAAAATCTATCGTGAAGATTTATGCCTGATCCCTTTTATAGTTTTCTCAAAACCGTGAACCAAACTTTTTTTCCATTTTTCTAGGAAACCTCTAAACGAATAGGTACCAAACTTCTATCAAAATTGCACGTAAATACCGAGTAAAGACATGTATGGTGAGTCTTGACGCAACATAATTAAATTTTATGAATTAGAGCAATTGAAAAAAATTGAAAAAATTTAAAAGAATAAATACTAGAATAATAAAAGGGGAAAAAATTTAAAGGAAAATGAAATAATTAATTCGATTGAAAAATATTAAAAGTTAGAAATTATTTTAATATTTTAATTTTCTGTGTTAATATTTGACTTAATTACTATTAGAAAAGTAGGTTTTCAGATAGTAGAACATTATTAATACCTAATAAGTTATCAAAACATTGATGATTGTATTAAATTTTGTATCTGACTGTAGATCTAAAGTTACACAATTTTTAAAACCAATTTACTTACCTCTTTCAAAATCGAAAGAAAACTGGATTTTTTTGAAGTACCTACCGGCCAATCAACACCACAATTGGTAATATATTCCAGTAAATTGTTGTGAATATCTTTTTGCAAATTTCGTATTTACTTGTTCAAAATCAAGTATTTTATACCAAAATAATATCAAAAATAGCTGTACCGTAAGTACCTTTTAGCCAATTCTCACCAAAATCAATAGCATGATAGAATAAGTCACAATAAATATTTGTTCCGAATGTCGTAGCTATTGGTCCAAAATTAGGTATTTTATAGTCAGAATAAAATAAAAAAAAGCATTACCGTTCATGTTTTACAAAATTTTCAGTAAGTAGTGTTGCGCCAAAACTCACCATATCTGGGGATTTTTCCATAACGAGTCAAATTATCGCGCAACATATGGGATTTTCGTATGTTGCGTGATAATCTGACTCACCCGGTGTATAAGGAAAATCTATTTCAAAAATTTCTACCCGATCCCTCGGTAATTTCTTCAAAATCTTGGAAAAACCACTTGTCCAGCAGTTTTTTCTTTTCCAATTTTCTCGAAAACTACAAAACGAATAATCACCAAACTCCCGTCAGAATTCCATTAACATAAGGAAAATCTATTGTAAAAATTTCAGTCTTAGCCGTTTTGTAGTTTCTTCAAAATCTTGGAATAACCACTTTTACGGGAATTTTTTGTTTTCCAGTTACATCAAAAACCACCGGATCAATAGGAGGCACCAAACTTCTTTCGGATCTGATCCTTTATAAGGACATCCTTTCCTAATTTTCTCAAAACCATGAACCAAAAATTAGGCAATAAAAGCATATATATATATATGTAAGCTCTTTAGAAAATAATGAAGAATCATGTAGACACATCTTTCATCTTTCCATACTTAAAATCCATCAATAGATGAATATAATACAAATCTAATATATATATGAGACATCTCTGCAACTCACTATATCAGCAAGTGCGAAACACAGACAGAAACTGTGGTTATTTTAAGAATGTGAATACATATTCTTACATATATATATTAGGTATATATATTTCGATCATTTTACCAAATCCAAAATGCCAAATGGAAAATTACCGAAACTATTTTACCAAATGAGTTTCCTCCCAAACATATTTTCCGGAATACTAATTACCATTTTGAATTTTGATGAAAAGAAGAAATGGAAAAATGTAGTTTCCCAGTCTTTTTTATTTAAAGATAAAAAAAACAAAAACAACCAACCTCACCTAACTTATTACCAAATGATAAAGGAAAAGAAAAATGCCAACTTCAGTTTTTTTAATTTAAGAAAAAAACAACTCACCTCACCTTACCTTCCACTGTTAAATACAGGCATAAAAAAATGCCCATTTTCAAGTATTTGAAAAAAATAAAATAAACAAATAAAGCTTAAAATTTTTGGTTTTTTGGTAGAAGGGTCTCTTGGTAAAATGGATTTGTTGTAATTGATTTTGGAATAATGGCCATTAGGTGAAATGGTCATTCAGTGAAATGATCATTCAGTGAAATGGTCATTTGGTAAAAAGGATTCAGTAAAATGTCAGGATACCGTTATATAGATACATAAAAAAAATTAGATTAAAATAGAAAAATGGTATCAGTCATTTTCTTTTCTCACGAAACAGATAATTTTCATCATCCTCACCCCTAACAAATAAAAATTACAAGGATGGTTACTTTTTCAGTTATATTCAAAAATTGCTTACCAAAGTTGACCTTCAGAGAGACCAGTTTCTTGTTAGAAAAGGTGAAACACAATTGAATGCTAGAAACCATTTGGGACAAATAAGAATTTAGAGTTATTCAAGAAAAAATTTGTGGTCTGTGTGGCTTATTGGTTTGGGGCTTGGTTTAAGAATCAAGTGGTTTTGAGATCAAATGCCGTCATATTCCGAACCCAACATGGAAGTGTGTTTGGTTTAGTTCAAAATTGGTGTTCCTACGTGTGATTGGAAAATTCACGTTGGGAGATCATGAACAAGCAGATCTTGGCCACTCTCTTCCTCCAGATCAATATCTACCATGTCCAAGCACTGCTCTAGGTAAAGTAATCACGTGGCCAGAGCCCAATAGAAAGAAGTATTCAGATAGTGTTTGAAGCACAAATATATATACTATATATAACCTAGATACGTAACTTACTACTTTCACTATGTTGAGCATTCATCCTAATGGAGTGTTGAGATGTTGCATCAATCCTTTGGCCTGTTGGCAAAAAAATCGTATATAATGCATTTCTTATGCAGAAAAGGCTATTTTCAAATAAGTGCTGTATGTTTATTTGGTGTGGATGTTCTATCAGTCTTTAAGATCAAAACCATAATACCAAAAATTATTGTTAAATTATAAAAAAAATGAATTTTCTTATAATTTTTAATGAGGCAGGTATTTTGTATTCAGACCTAAGATCGAGTGTGTAGTGTGATATAAATATGGGTACACTTGTGTGTGTAAAGTCCCAATAGCTTTGTTCGGTGTGGTAAGGGGAAGAAAAGGTGGTTGAAAACAGGCAAGTTAAGTATCTAAGTTATACGTAGTGTATATATATGTGGTTTGCAACTTGTTGTCAGCTGTTAACCAAATTTTTGGTAGATGGTGCTTTGATAAATAGGTCAAGTAAGTTTTTCCCTTTGTGGGAAAATCACTTGCTCATAGATAATGGATATGTCCAATGGCTTTACATAATGTATCGAATTGACTAATTTTTGTGACCTCGATAGAGACCGCAGTTGCCCAGGACGTCCCCAATCACTAACCTTTCTGAGTCTATAATTGTGACATGATCACCCTCTCTGGACGTCCCTGCTCCTCACAGAGCGCCTCTTGAGCCCTCTGCCCATCACCAAGTTACCCCTCAAAGTCCATAATTACAACGTCATCACCCCCTGCATAACAAAAATTGAAAGTCAAAAATTTAAGGTGGACCCTTTTACCCTTAAAACATATTCATATCAAAAAGTAATTAAAATAATTATTATATTATTAAAAGTTGTAGAAAGAATTTGAACAGTCTTATATAAAAAATTCTTATTGGAGCACCACTTATCCTCAAGACATCGACGATGGGGAAAGGGATATCAAAGGTATCGGATTCGGGCTTTTTCAACGAGCCCAAAAGTCCCGAAATTTTGAAGTAAAAACCAATTTTTATGCAAATGTTTAAAGAGGGCATTAGGGCCATATCCATTGGGCACTACAAGACATGTTTCAGAACACAAACAACATCAAAAAGTTTATTTTACTCGCCCCATTGGCGAAATTGTATTTTCAATTTATAACCCCTTCTCAGAGGTAAAGTCTAAATGTGGTTCTGAGAGGCCTTGTCAATTTATTAAACCCCGTTTCAAAAATTTTGATCTGAAGCCCTGCTTATCCTTTGTGATTAGATTGCTGCTGTTTAAATTGTAATTACATTTATCGGAGTAGCCATTAAATACGTGCAGGATCGACGTTACAGTGAAAATATGAGTACCTATGTACTTTTTGTCGATCATTGAACAAAATCATTTTTTGTCTCAACATATTCTTTTTCATTTGCTCTCTATTTCATTATTTTAGTCAAAAGTAAAAATATCGCGTGCGGTAAATTAATGTATGAATATATTTAGGCACTTATTGTTTTTTTTATGAAATGTTTCTCTGCCTGGGTTTTGGTTGAAAACTTGTAATTAGGCTAACCTTTCTTTTATTCTGTTCCAAGTAATATAGCCAGATATATATTTTGTTCTTTGAACGATGAGAAGTCAAATTTTGAATTAATGTAAATAATCGTGTCGAATTCCTATTACACCCGAATAATAATTTTAAAATATGCTCAAAAGTTACCATTATTTAATATCTATCAATTATTGTATCTGTAATTTAATAAAATTTATCCATATCTTAAGTATGGGCAATGAACCGCCACGATATTCGAATAATTTAGTTGGGAGATTAATTATTTGTTAGCTTCAGTTTCTTTTACCAATTTTCATTGAATTATTTGTTGAAATTTTGAATTTATCCTATTTCACGGTTTCAACAACCTCGGTGGGATGAGATATCTTTCACGAAAAAAGTTTAAAATAAACAATTAGAAATCCAATCGAAAATTAAAATTAATACCTACTTGAATAAAATTATTCGATCAGTTCGGTGTCTCTTTGTGGGTAGCCTTTGTATGATATTGTGGTTCGTCAAATTGAAAATGCTAATGAAAAATCATTTTCATCTAAATTTACGTTAATTTTATAAATAAGTACTACATAGTAGAATTTTGTGTTTAAAATAAATTGTAGAATTTATATTTCTCTATATTTAGTCAAATTTGGTTTTTCTTGGTGTAACTAAATTCCCATGAAAATCAAAAGTTGCAAACTTCATCTATAGTTAGTAGGTTCCTACGTTAAAACCCAAAATATATTTTTGACTAAATTTTGTATATTTTCTTTTTCGAAATTCTTCTTTTGACCACGTCGGCTTCGGAAAATACAAAAATTATGAATTTAATTAAAATACTAATATTATTTTTGTATTCTGAATTCTAAATTAATATTAATAATCAAAAAAATAGATGATTCTTGAGCTAAAAGACTGGTTCTGAGTAGCCGAAAATGTGTACATATATACATATTTTTCCATGCAATATGTAACGAATGAACCAAGCCGTGATTCTTCTCTCCACTGATAGAATGCGCTTAATTTGTAGTTGCAGACATTCACAGAATCAATAAACTTTAAACGCATTTTTTTCAAATTGTGGTTTTGAAAACTTGATCCTTCTGCTTGAAGCCCCTCAGTCGATGATTTGTTTTCACAATTCATCAAATGAATTTGATATTTTCGTGTTGTTGAATATTTCACAGGAGACTTTGAAAATTTCTTGTATAAGTTTATCAAGGATTTTTTACATTCACGACAAAATTGTAAGTACGAATTGAATACAACAATTTTATTTAAACGCACAAAATTATTTTGCTTTAATTCAATTATCATTTGTTCGAAAAAATGATGAGGAAGTAAGGAGAAGAAATTTAATATAAATGTAGGTACGCATTTATGGTGAAACATTAATGCAGAAATAAAAATTCTCTGTTTTAAAAATGTTGATTAAAAAGTCTCGAAAAAAAAATCAACCAACATCAGACTCCAAATGTAAAATTTATCAATAAATTAAAGATGCGTAATTTCATTTAAATTTTTCGAATGTACTCGTAGATATAGACAAAGTAGACTAGCGTGTTGCTGAAAAGTAATTCAATAGCCATTTAAAATTAGCGCATGATAATTTAAAGAAATTACACTTTTTAAGTAGGTTTTCCATGAAAATATATTTATTAATCTTGTTGTCATGAAACGACCTGAGGATGGGAGCAGGTGGTACGTTTTTCGTTTAGTAACTAGAGAAAAATTTTTGCTCCTAAAACTCAAATTCGTAATTATATATACTTAAGCCAATTTCTTGTTACCACCGTACAGGTCACCGATAAACACGAAATTCCGAGGATCTGATATTGATTTTGGTGCGGATCGACGTATACTTTCGGTAGATATTTTTGTATTCATTTTGGCTATAAAATGCCTAATTTTGAAACTATAGCTACGAAACTCAAATCAAATATTTATTGCGATCTATTCTAAGATGCTATTAATATTGATGCGGATAGGTTGGACGGTATCAAGGCACAACTATTTTTGATATTAATTTGGGTATAAGATGCTTGATTTCGAACTTATGACGGTGCTACGAAATTTGCATTGAATATTTACAATAATATATTGCAACGTGTTACCAGTTCTGGTGCGGATCGACGGGAAGGTACCTACTTCAAAAAAATACATTTTTGTATCGATTTTGAAAGAGGTAATAGTTTTTGTGAAATACCTTGTTGTGAGAGATATTCACACGAAGAAGGACTTCAACAGATATTGCATGTTCTGCCACTTCATACTGTAAAGTATGGGAGAGCCAAATCCTCGGCAAACACTGGCGATTTTGTAGCCAGTTCTGAGAGTTTATATACAGAATTTGGCACACACACACAGTCACACATACCTACATATATGTATGGTATTATGTCATCCATTACGTCATTTCCTGCCTCCATTGAGGAGATAAGAAACGACAACGTGTTTGGTATCAGGCTATGATATCATGGAGATTGTTATCAGGTAATTGATCACAGCCTGTACAATGTATCTTACCTGTACGTATGTACAGGTATGAACATACAAACGCACTAGTGTGTATTTGGTTTAGCGTCATTGAGACAATTAATTGCCAGCCTTTAGGCGGCGACTGTTGTCGAGGGGTGCGAGCCCCTATAACCTCATACGAGTAATTTCCCCACAGTTTTTTAAACTGTGTAATTTTAATTCAACTGTTACAAAATTCAGTGCAATCATCAACTTTGATCTATTACCAACTTTTTAGCAACTAAAATTTATATTTTTTGAAAACTTACTTTTTTTAACAGAGCTCCTGCTGCGTTAGTTTTTTCATTTTTTTTTATTAGACTTAAATCTGTAGATTCAAATTTAAAGTGTAAGCCAATTGCTTCACAAAATTCAATTGGGTATTTATTTGTCTGTCTATTACCTGTTTTGTGAGAAATTTTAATAAAGTTAACCCTAACTTTGTTTTGTGTGGCTTTTTGTAATATTTGATTTATACTAAATATTTTTTTAGGATGTAATGAAATATATGAAGATAGTTGGAATTTTCTTATGAAAATAATTGTTTTTCTTTCTGGTAAACAGCGTCTAATTTAATTAGACGTTGCCATCTTCAAAAAAACGAACCTGAATTTTTAAATAAAAATTTTTCTTTCATTTAGTTCGCCAATTCTTTGTTCTAGCGCCTCTGTTCTTGAAAATTATATTGAATTCATTGACACGAAATTTCGTTTACATGGTAACCACCTTCCAGGAGCCATTGTACTTTTTTCTTTCGTTAACTGGGCATGACAAAATTTGAATAATAAAATTTAGGAATTTAATTATTTTGTGAACAGTGTGTTAGAGAGTGGAAATGATAGAAGATATATGTTTTCACGGTTCCAGAAGAAAATGACGATTCAAATTTATCCATTTCTTAACAGATTCTTAAAATTTGAGGTAAAAAAAAACAAAAAAAAAAAGCCTTTTTTCTTGTTAGGAACCTTTAAATTTACTTTGTACAATATATCATGGATAATTCGAGAAAAGACAAAACAGATTTTCTGGTTAGAAAAAAACGATTGTAAAAATTTTACTTACTTACCTCGTCTATGAAATTTTGAATATGGTCATAACATGTATGATGGCCAAATAAAATGTGAATTTCAGCTGAAAATTTTGTATGACATTTTCTGCAAAATTTTATTTTCTTCACAAACCTCCAAAATTTGGCTAAACTTCGAACTCATTAATGTTGATAAATTTATTTCTGCTGGTTTTTGAAGATGCTTGCTACACTGCTAATGGCGAACCAAACATGTTCTTCTTCAGCGAGTTTTCACGTTCCCATTTTTCCCCTTTTTTCAATCGTTTTCTTGTCTCATCAGGAAAAGAAAAAGAGAAAAGGAGAGAGAGCTGATTTTGATCTTTGGAAAAGAAATTATGAAAAAACCGCAAGAAGAAAGTTTATCATTCTTATGCAAATTAATGTACGAGGAGCTTCAAAACATGATACCTACTGTGGGATTTCATGGGACCGGTACGAAAATGTAGGGGTTGTAATGTGCCGAAGAAAAAATAAAATAAAAAGAAACGAAGAGAATAAGGTTTATGCTATCGTGCTGTGTTCAAATAGAGGCGGATGTGGTCTGTTTTTGGAAGATTTTTTTATATACATATTTTTTTTGTTTTGTTTTGAAACAACGCAGAATCAACAACGTAATGGACCACATAATCATAATTACGAGGAGACTGTGTAACGTTCGTTCACAAAAACTACCCTTTTAGAAAAGAGAAAAAGTTCGTCCAATGTTACCGTGGTGGAAGGGAAAGCAGGGTGTAATTAACTTACATACTAGTTCTTTCATTAGTCGATTTTAGTCGCAGTCGTAAAATCTGAAATTCTTTTTGGCCTTTGTTGATCGAGTATGTGTTTGTATAAGCTGTGGAGGGGGTCTTTTATACAGAAAATTATTAGCAGGTAGGTAAACAAAATACCACTGCTTTAATTCGTGTTCGGAATCGATGAAAGTTCGTTGAAGAATCATCGATTACTGATAGAAAACAGATATGTCAGTATATTTACATATATATGCACATATATATATATATATAGGTATATTGTGCTATTAGGTGGTGGAAATAATTTAGGGTATAGCCTGTATGTACAAAAATAAACAGTAAGTATCTAATGCAAACGAGTCGGCGTATTTTCTTGGCAGAGATCATCGTTTTGAGAGAACGAAAAGCATAATTCTTGTGCACTTAATCGAGAATTTAATTTTTCTTCTGTTTAACTCAGCTTGAATGAGCTAAAATTCTGCTAAAATTTGTTCCTCGAGCGGAGTGAAGAGGCGTTCTATCGTCATTAGGGCCGATATTCATAGACCACACTTTGGGTTTACTTACCTAATGGTCTATTTTTGAATGAATCTAAAGCTGCAAAAAAAAAAAAACAGTTTGACTGAGAATAGTGAGAAACATAGTTTCCTTAAGAAAAACAGCAAAGCTATGAAAAAAAAAAAAAAAAAAATTAGTTAAGAAATATAGCTGAGAAATGCAGGTTTTAAATGAACCTTTTGGTAAGGGAACTAGCTATGAATACCGGCTTTATTGTAAAAAATGAAATAACGTAGTAGATGCAACTCATATAATAATAATAATTTTTCAAGTTTTTATAAATTTTATGATAGCATTTCCTATCATCATTGAAAAATACAGTGGATGGTCCGATATTGTTTCAATTTTTTCTCAAAGCATTGACGACATTCTATGCATTTACCATCGTAATATTGGTATTATTTAGTAACAAGTGTTATTCATTTTTTTCAAAAATTATGAAAAATTATTTTGAAACTGATAAAATTGATGTTTGTTGAAGAAGTAGGATCTATTTAAGGCATATTTTTTTTTATTCCTATGTCAAATCATTTTTGAGTGACCCTTGAAGTCGTACTCTCAGCATGTTGGATTTTTCTGGCGGGAGTCGCAGCGATATCTTGTGTTCATTAATGATATAAAGCGTAGGGTTTGGTTCCATTTTCCCCTCTCCGCAAGTGTGTTAGTCCGAAGAAATGTTATCCTTTTACCGTTGACACGAAGGGCCGTAGCGGCGGTCATTTTCCCTCCGATCATCGGAGAATTTTCTCGTCATTGGGCGTTAGTTGGTTGAATTTTTTTCGCAGGTGAAATTTTTTTTCGGGCGTGAAAATATTTTTGTGATGCATGTTTGTAGTGAGTGAGAAAAAAATTTTTTTCCGGAGTGAAAAAAATTAACAAAAGTTATTTTAATTATTTTGGTGTGTTGTTAATTTTTGGTAGTGAGTAAAATAGTATATATATAGGTGCACTTACTCCGGATTGTCAGTGGCGACTTACACGTGGTCTTGTAAACACCTCTGAGTTGTAACGCTCGGACCGTTATTAACTGGAAAAAACTTATTGCTATTTACTTGTTGATTATTACAATTTACTGTAATTTTGTTGTGAATGAGAAAAAATAGATTCGAAATTTTTGAATTCTGTCAACCATTTGGTTGGTGGTGGTGTTGGCGGTGTCAGTGGTGGCACGAATGTCAGTGGACACGGCGCGTGCAGGAAGTTGACTGGCTTAAAACCAAACTACCTGTACAAAATTTTGAATGTGCGTGCTCTTGATACCCGTTTTGGTCCATCGATGGTCGCACATTTGTACGGTGGCGACGACGTTGATGGCGACAGTTGCGGATTTTCTATTTTCCTGCCGTGCCGTATAGTCGACCAATTACCAGATGACGAGTCCGTTAGTGTTTTCAACTGTGAGGTTGGCAGTGTTTGTGTGTGTGGTCCGAAATCATCAACATCAACGGCGGCGGCGGTGTAGTCATTGTTGTCGGCTTCGGGTTTTATTAATTTGGAATCTATTCGTCGTGACGACAGGGATAAAAATTATGTGCGAAATTTCAACGCCATAACCGAGCCCGTATCGTTGGAGTTGCAGAAATTCTGCGATTTGAAAATAAATTGGTGGTACAAAGTTAGAAAAATTTGTGCTACCGACACCCCTTACGGCCAATCCCTGCTAGCAACATTAAAACGTAACGATGATGACAGTAATGGCGGCGGCGGCGGCAAATTCAATACATTTTTCCCACCCCATTTAGCGAAAATGTTGCCTGACGACGCAGCCGTTGATTCATTTGCTGCAGGGGTAACATGTGTTCGTGTATTAAGTGTTGCCGACAACGCCTACCATACCGTTGACTTTGATTTTTTGAATAAGCAACCACCCAAAAAGTTGTTGGATCGGAATTGGTGTTTGCGCCAAACATTGTTTTTTCATCCCCTCCGAACAAGTCGATGGAATGGCGTGTGTCAAATGTACAGCCTATGGCACCTGTTACTGCCATTGTCGTTTCTACATTTGAAAAATCCCGCTTAATACGTTTTTAGAAACCCACAAAATAAAAGATTTAAAAATTGGAACTTATTATAAAATTATTAAAATCTCCCCCAACGATACACTCTACAATAATCGAGCCCTTATAGAGAATTTAATTTTACCTGGTGAAAATGCAGAGTTTAGAACCTTCCTCCCAAATCGCCTTAGTAAAATTTTTGAAAATAACCCACTATCCTGAGCACATTTTATTGATGCTGCCAAAGGATTGTACATTGTCTGCGTACGTCCTAATGGTGTCGTCAATCTCAAATTTGCGAGAGAATGAAAATACGAATAAAATACCACCACCTGTCGTCCTATGCGACTAAAATGAAATTTAAAAAACGGGTAGTTTGGTAGCCGCAGCAGCTGCAGCAGCTGTTGCATCAACGGACGACAACGACGACAAAGATGGAGACTACCTGTTGTGTGAGTGTGTGGGTGAGTGCACGTGAAAAAATAAAAATAAAAATTAGAGTGTGCGTGCTGATTGTCGTCAATTGTCAGTCTTGTGTGTGTGTGTGTGTGTGTGCGTGTGCGTGTGAAAATAATAATTTGAGAGTGGGTTGAGAATGATGACAAAGACGACGATGACGAGGACGACCTTTAATGTGATCGCAAAAAATAAATAAAATAAAATAAAAATCCGAGTGCTGAACGACTACCTGAATTACAAGTGTGTGCGTGTGCGGGTGTATGAATAAAAAAATCTAAGTGTGCGTGTGTAATGACGACCGCCATCTTCGAATGATTTGAAAGAATGAGTGAAAAAACGGCTAAGTCAAATATTTATACTCAGGGTAAAATACGATAACCAACCAATCAGGTGCTTGTATCGGCATGGTCTATTGTGATTGGTTCCTTATTGATTGATCATTTTACTATAAATATTACGACCCATCACCTTTCCCTTCAATGTTATTTTATCAGACGGCAAAGCTCTTGTCGGTTGACTATTGAAAAATACCACACCCCACTCTCACTCAACACGATTTAACAAATGTATTTGCGCTCTTTCATCCCTTCATTCTCCGCTAATTCATCGCTCTCGAACCGCTGCCAACGCGCCTATCAGTACACCTGACTGACATGCGTATTTTCACCTTTTCGGACTTATAAAAAATACGCAAAACTTTTCCAAATTTTTTGCCGACATTTTCATATTTTTCCTAATTTTTCTTGGTGGTGAAAAGGTCGTCTGTTACATCGTTTGGAAATATTTTCACAGCTATTAAAGAATATTCCACAAATATTACTTGTTTTCGGACTTGTAATGATTTTTAAAAAAACTTTTTTAATTTTTTCCAAATTTCTGTTGACCAAAATAGTATATATATAGGTGTTGTTGGGAAAGTACCTCAGTTGTGATCCAACTGTATTACTGTTTTGACGCAAATTTTCTCTCGCAAAATATTTTCACCATTCTACCGTAGTATATATACTTGTGTAGTTTGATTTTGACCTCAGTTGCGATCTGACTGTCGTACTGTACGGACGCAATTTTTGGAACTCTCTCTCTTGTTTAAGTGAATTGAAAAATAATAATAATGGCTTTTAAAAATGGCGCCGAATTCCGAAACCACCTTGAAACTGTTCTACTTGCGCTCAATGCCGTAGTCCCTGACGATAATGTCGATAGGCGAAAGGTGATTACGGCGATTGATGTGTTAGTTGAACAAGCTTTCCCACCCAAACCGAAAATTAAAATGGTCACCCCTCACCTGATGCCTAACCTGGAGGAAAAGAAAAAGAAAAAGAAACAAGTTAAGACTACACCGCTTGCCGAGATCCAAGTAGAGTTTATGGGTTTGCGTCGAACTCGACCTGCTAGTTTGAATGCTCGACGTACGAAAATTTCCAAACCCAAACCCGAACCTAAACCCGAACCCGAAATTGATCTTTTTGAATACATCGCTAACCAAGATTTCAGTGCTAGCAATTTGGAAAATGCGAAAAATAATCTTTTGGCTGCTTTAGAAAAAATTGACGTAACTGAACCCGCCCTCGTCTCACCACCCAGACCATCCATCTTGTCGCAAGCGCTAGCCGATATTTCGATTGATTCATCATCATCATCATCATCACCATCATTTGAAAATGGCCCTTCTCAGGGCCAACCTCTTCCCATTCTTACTGGCGTTCAGATGAACGAGTTACTCAATGAATTTGAACTATCTTCGGATGGTTTAGAATTCAACGATGTACCTCTTATTCCAATCGCCTTAGGACTCGAGGAGGACTTGGTGAAGGAACTGTTAGCCAAATTGGAGTTGTCCGAGGATAGCTCCGATGAAAGCGTAAACGGACTTTCACATAATATTAAGACGAAGGAACTGTCAGCTGAAACGGTGTTGTCTTCGGACAATTCCGTTGAAAGCGTTGATAGACCTTTACCAATTTTTAATAATAATAATAATAATAATAATTTAGTGGAGGAACTGTTGGCTGAAATGGAGCTGTCTGATGACAGTTCCGATGAAAGCGTAGACAGACTTTTACCTAGTTTTAACGGTAATATTAAGGACCAAAAAAATTTAGCTTTGAGCGTATTATGTGCAGAGGCTACGTCGCCTATATTTAATTTTAGATGCATGCCTAGTCTAAGTCCTGTAAATATGAACATTCCCCTGGATCCACCTTCCCAATGCCCGTGTTAACCCCCAATAAACGTGTGAAGGCTGTTGTGCGAAATATTTTCCCCGATGTCGCTGTTGTTGAGAGTGCGGCCAATAGTGTTGTTGTGGCCATTGACGTTGAGAGTGTTGTTGAGGGTGTTAGCGTTGAGAGTGCGGCCGAAAGTGTTGTTGTCGCCATTGCCACCCTTGACAGGCCATATGCCAAGAAAAATATTAAAATGAGCAAACCCCCAAAAAAGTCAAGAAAAACAAAAAATGCCGCTGCTGCTGTTGCGAAGGAGACCAAGTTGTGCGATATTTTCCCCTTCAAGTATGAGTTTTTCCCACGACGTTGTGCCACACCCCGAGTGCTTAAAGTGAAGACACCCTACTTCTTACCTAAATTGGGGGCTATTTTCCCGTTTAAAAAATCATTCTTCATCCAGTTAACTCCATACAATGATTGTGATCTGAGGTGCACGTTGTACGAGTTGAAGCAGTTGTTGGATCGTGTGTCCCGGCCAAAATTACCTCTTGACCCCTTGCCTCTTCGGACAAGCAGTGTGTTGAGAAAGGTTTACTTTGGGGGTGGTGGGACTCGGTGAAATGTTTCCTTTTGGCGATGAAATATTTTCCCGTGACAGTGTCGGTGGAGGGAATGTGGATAATGCTTTCCCGTTTCAAGGGGATTTTATCGTTTCACCGCATAAATGTCCCCAGTTAAAATTTATCAATATTCGGGAAATCAATCAGCGGTGCATACCGAAATTTCAAAATTATATTCTGGACTATAAAATCCAGTTAAAAAAAAGTCTCCCCCAAATGACGGATGTCGATCTCATCACCAAAGCACTCGACGAGATGATCGCCTATGGTAAGATGAAAACTGAATGGCAACAGGGGGATAAAATGAATATCGTGGTGAGTAATGCGAAATTTAACAACCCCATCTCTACGGGGTACGCTTGTAACGATATGACAAAGAAACTTAAGAAAAAGTAACTCAAATTCTAACTTCTGACAAAAGTGTTGTTCTGACTGAATGCATTTTCTAGTCAATTTGTGCAAAGGACGTAACATACAGACTGACATGGCTATGGAGTTGTGCCTGCAGATCGACACTTACGATGAGTTTTCCGAAGGATTTACTTTGGAGGATATCCGGACCTGCGAAGAAATCCTTAACGTGCAAATAAAAGTCATCGACGTGCAAAACATCAACGGTTTACTGTATCGCAATGCCATCGAACAACCAATCGTACTCTACCTGTACAAGGATGGAATCCATTTTGACGTGATCACTAAAATGACTTCTTTCCTGGGTGCGTCGTACTATTGTGAAAAGTGCGACAAACCGTACCAAAACAAAAATGCTCACCACTGCCGACCAAAACCCGGTGCAGTGTGTAACCTATGTATGAAGGCCGAGCATCCTTCCTACACTAAAGATAAGATTTTTTGTACTAATTGTAATCGTTATTGTTTTAATCGCGAGTATTTGAACAATCATAGTAATAGTGTTTGTGACGCAGTGTTCAAGTGTCCCAAGTGTTGTCTTATAATTTGTCGTAATTCGTTTTCATCGCATAAGTGCGGTTACATGAAGTGTCTTAATTGTAAGGAAGTGGTGTTGAAAAAAAATCATCAGTGTTACATGGTGTCGAAACTGCCGAAAGGTGGCTGGTGCAATGCGGGGTGTAAAAAGTGTTTGCTGGGCAGCACAGTCGTCAACCGGAAGTGCAGTTACACGGAGCAGTACATCTTCTTCGACTACAAAGCGCAGCAGGAAACCGGGATCCATACACCAAATTTGATCATCGCACATGACTTTTCAGGTGAGAAATTTACATTTAACAGTAACGACGCCTTTTGCCAGTGGTTAATCAGTCTCGAGCATAATGGCTATATTGCCATCGCCCACTATGCCAAAGGGTACGATTCGCAGTTCTTCATGCAGTACCTGGTTGCCAACACCATTAAACCGAACGTCATTTGCAAAGGTTCCAAATTAATGATGTTAGAAATCCCGCACATCGGTTTGAAAATCATCGACAGTCACAATTTTGTGGCCAGTTCTTTTAGTGCTTTCCCCAAAACTTTTGGTCTGACCTAGTTGAAAAAAGGTTATTTCCCCCACCTGTTCAACACCAAAAAACATGAAAATTACGTTGGCCTGATTCCAGAGAAAAAACACTACTGCTACGACACGATGAAGGATGGCGAGCGGTCTAAATTTATCGAGTGGCACAACAAGAAAACGGAGGATGGTTATGTGTTTGACATGGCTCGTGAAATTGCCAAGCACTGCGACTCGGACGTAGATATTCTACGGAGGGGATGCCTCAATTTGTGCGAGCAGTTTCTAGAGATTGGAAACATTGACCGGTTGAAGTATGTCACCATTGCCAGTGTCTGTATGGCTATCTACAGATCGAAGTACCTTCAGCCACACACCATCGGAGTTGTAGAGGAAAGGTTCGAGGACCACTATTTGAAACAGTCTATTTTGTAGTTGCGTTCCTTCCAAAATCCCCTCATTCGACATGCACTAAACAGCGGGGAAGTAGAAAATTGCGGTGCTCGGGTGGAAGGTTACGAAGAGAGTACGAAAACCGTGTACCAGTATCACAGTTGCTTCTGGCACGGATGCTCTTACTGCTTTCGCCCATATTTCATCAATAATATGAAAAAAGGAACCATGGAAGATTTGTTGCAAAAGATGGTTGACCAGACAAGTCAGTTGGAGATACGGTGGTTGAAGAGTGGGAATGTCAGTGGGTTAAGACCAAGGAGTATAGGAAGTTTGTGAAGGAGGGGGAGATAGCCAAACAGTTGAATCCTCATGACGCTCTTTTTGGTGGCCGGGTGGAAGTGTCCAAGTTGAAAAAAGAAGTCGAGCCCGCGGATAGTGCAAAAATCAAGTACGCCGACGTTGTCAGCCTGTACCCTAGCGTTATGTTCTACGATAATTACCTGGTAGGCCACCCTTTCAAAACGTTCAGACTGTCCAAACATGACCCCACCTTGTACGGTTTGATCAAGTGCAAAGTCGAAGCACCTAGTGATCTCTACATCCCCCTGCTGCCTGTCAAAGTTAAAATGGCAAAGCCAGATAAGCTATTATTTCTCATCTGTCTGAAGTGTGCCAAAAAACAGCAAAGTGTTTGCGATCACGCCAGCTCCGAAAGGCAGTTTATCGGCACATGGTGTACAATCGAGGTGAATGAAGCCACAGCCCGGGGATACAAAACTGTTGAAATTTACGAAGTGTGGGATTTTGAGAAAAGTAATAAATTGTGGAAGGGGTACATCAGTGATTTTTCTAAAATTAAATGGAAACCAGCCCGCACACCTATCCCTCCAACGAAGCCTACACCCATGATATTAAGGAGAAAATGGGTATTGTTTTGGACTTGGACAAAATTGAAGAGAATCCAAGTAAATGTGCAGTTTTGAAATTATTTTTGAATTCGCTGTGGGGTAAGTTTGGTCAACGGCAAAACATGTCTACCACCGAGTTTGTCACCGATGCGTTTCGTTTCTACGAGATTTTACTCAATGATCGGTTGCAAGACATCTCCGTCAGCTACATCACCGACAAAATGGTCCAGGTCAACAACAAGTACAAGGAGACGTACGTGAAAAATAACTACAGCACTAATATTTTTGTTGCCATCTACACGACTGCCAACGCTCGACTTCAGCTATACGAGAAGTTGGCTATTCAAAAATGTGTTGTACTGCAATACGGACAGCATAGTTTATCTGGATGACGGTGTCAATAATATTGAATACGGCGACATGTTGGCTCAGTGGACCGACGAGTTGGGAGGTGGGTACATCAAAAAATGGCTAGCCACCGGGCCAAAATTGTACGATGGCACGTCGTTGGCTAACATAGATTTAGAAAAATTGTTTGTCTGCAGAGGTGGTGGTTGGCTGAGCATGTTCAAACGGATCAACTTTTACATGGGTGACAACAAAATCGACACTGTGCACAAACCCGGAATTGTGGGGTTGATGAAAGGGTTGGTCTCCTTTGAAACGGATAAACAATTTTGCAACGCCAGTTGGGAGTACGACATTGGTATCGACGAATGTAATACTCTCAACAGAGACGGCCATTTCCACGTTATGATCTCGATGTCTATTGTGATGGGATTTTTCGAAGACCACTGCAATTTCATCTACAATATGAGCCAAAAACTGGTGTTGTACAAGTCAGCCAACGGTTTTAGCAACCTATTCCAAATGCTAGGTGATTACAACAAGCACACCATCAGGGTGGATCTTCGCGACGTTGTCTTCAAAATGCCACATGTGAAATTCACTCTGGAACACGCCACCAAAATACGCAATGAAATTGCTAAAAATGGCAAGTACAAACTGAAGAACCGACGGTTGTTTTACACCAGTATTTCACCCTCTTCCGGCACCGATTTCACTTGGGACATCCATGTCCGTTATTCGAAGACAAAGTACCTTTTGATCGCCTTCCAGACAGCCTGATCAAACGATATCACCGCCAACTCGTTGGTATTTGATTTTTGCAATTTGAAAATTGTCAGGTTCTGCTCAACAATAATCGCTACTATCCGCACGAACGTTGGAATCTGAACATTGCCGAGTACAAGTGCGGCACGCTGTATTTCATGTACAAACGCTTCAAAGTGTCGTACTACAGCCACGACAACGATCGCATGCCGCCCTTACTCAGCTACGAGGATTTCATTACCCGAAACCCGATAATCGCCATCGATTGTTCGCACCAACCTAACGTCCTGAAAGAATCTTTGATCAATTTGAAAATATTCTTCGTGTGGCGACAACCGTTACCCGCTAACACCATCATCCACTGTGTCAACATTGTCAACGACAAAGCCATTTACAGGTGATCAACGACGCCACACTCGTCTACATCCTAGGGTTGGACCGGGTAAACTTTCTTTTAAACTTGTCCTGAAGTGCTACCGAGAAAATTATAGATCTCGACGAATTTCTGGGCATTAGTAAGACATTGTAGAAGACACCGTTCTTCCGCTGCGAATACGGCCATACACGTCACAAAATGAAAGGCGCTTTGGAACAGGCTATCGGGTGCCAGTGACTACGATTATTGGGGTTGACGATGTTGCTGCTGCCGCTACTACTGAAAACAGTTTTTTTCAAAACTAACCCCATCCTAAGGGCGTAAAAACTATATTAAGGAGAATTTCAAATACTTTTTTCAGATTTTGTGTGCGTGTGAAAATGGCATTTCATATTTCAGTCAACAATGTGCAGTCTGTAATATGGCGAGAGTATCACGATGGTATACGCTTTGATAAAGTGTACCAGGTAGGTTTGTCCAGTTTTGTTATGCATAACAACATTTTCAACATTACCGAACATAATAACAGGTTGATATTTGTGCATCATGAAAAAATTAAAACGCCTACGGTCGGTGTCGGTGTCGCCAAGGATGGTGCTAAAGAAATAGTGTCATCATCTTTGAAAAAAATGTACGAGTACGATGTTGATGTAGGCGGTGCACCACCATCCGCAACGATACCGAGTGACTAGTGAATTTTTTAGAAAATCCCAAAGGGAAAGGTATTTGTGTAAGGTTTCGCGTAGCACGGACGAAAGAATCGATCGCCCGTGATTTGAAGATACCATTGACATCGTGACAGGAGCAAGCTGTCCGCTGTAGTCACACGAAAGACAAAGATGCAGTAGTTTGTTTGTCACCCCCACAGTTAAAACATATAACAGCGGATAAGGAAGATGGGTTCTTGCTGGCAGCAGTAGCAACTCTTTTAGCAGCTGCTCCGGCCATTGCATCCGTCGTTAGCAGCGGTGTCAACGCTTGGAACAACAAAAAAGTTAACCATAAGTTGGTAGAAGGACGTATCTGCCACAACAAAGCCATAGAGGCTAATGGTAAAGGCGTTTGCATCAGCAAAAAGAAGTAAAAATCAACCCCAACCACCACTGCTGCAGCATCTGTCACGGGTAACGGGTTGTACAAAGAGTTGCTGTTGAAAAAAAAAAAAGCTCTTCTAACCAATATCGATATCGAGACAATAGTGAAATGTATAAATATTCCGTAATTTAGAGGTGTCTTTATGCGCGACTTATTGCCGAAAAAAGTGCATAAAAACGAATGCGGCATTGTCAATCTGGATAGTTATCTCGGCCATGGTAAACATTGGGTCTGTTATTGGAAACTCAACGACGATACGGTTGATTATTTCGACTCGTTCGGTGTACAACCACCTAGCGAATTGTTAAAATATTGGGGAAAACGTGTAAAAGTATATTACAACGGTAGCCAAGTACAAAAAGTTAATCAAATTATATGCTGACATTTATGTATAGAATGGCTGGCCCAAAGAAAAAAACAACAACAAAAAACAAAATAAAATGTAAAGTTTGCTGCATGTGCGAATGCAAGGGAGGAAAAATATGTTATTTACTTTCCTTGCTACGCTGTTGGTTTGTTGGTTTTGCAAATGGTAATTGCAACGATGATGATGATGATGATGATGATGATGATGATGATGATGATGATGGTGGCTGTGGTGGTGGTGGTGGTGGTGGTGGTGGTGGTGTTGTCGTTGTTTGAGTGATAAGTGTATTAATAATGACCGTTTGTAGGACCTTTTCAACATCTCAATCAACCCTCACTACACTACACTACGATATGCATGAGCAAGAAGCAAAAGAACTGCATAGCATAGTGATTAAAAAATTTAAAAAACGCAGAATAATAACGAAAGGTATAGATTACATATGGTCTGCTGATTTACTAATAATGACGCAATACGGTAGACAAAATGGCGGCTACAAGTATATTTTCAACATTATCGACACATTCAGCAAGTAAATGTTTTCAGTAGCATTGAAAACAAAAAGTGGCAAAGACGTTGCAAACGCATTCGCCAGTGTTATTAAAAAACATAAACGATGCCCTTCCAAGTTACACGTGGACAGGGGTAAAGAGTTTGTGAACAAAGATTTAAAAAAAGTATTGTCAAAATATAACATCATCATGTACCACACGTTTAACGATGAAAAAAGTGCCATTGCCGAATGTGCCAATCGTACGCTAAATAAAAAATTAAAAGTCCGCTTCGAAATTGCCCAAAATTTCCATTGGATAGACGCACTACCGCTCATTGTGCGTGAATATAATGAAAAAAATATACATCGATCAATAGGTACAACGCCCGCGTCGGTAAATGCCGAGAATGAGGACAAAATTTGAGAAAAATTATACCTTATTGTCGAATTCACTTTAGATAAGCCAACTTTCAAAATAGGCCAGATGGTATGTATTCCATGCTGGAAGAATACGTTCGGCAATAAGTATTGCCGAAATTGGACGAAAGAAATTTTTTATATCGCCACAATACGAAGCACCGACCCGGTAACATATACAATAAAAGACGGCAACGACGAAATAATTTACGGACATTTTTATACTGGGGAATTACAGAAAACCCTAAATTTTGTAAGAAATTAATAGGTGTACGTGAGAGGTAAAAAAGGATTTGCGAACAAAACATTAACAAAACAAAGGATTTTCATCTCTCTCTTAATCGGTTGTCGTCGATGAACAAGTAATCATCGTCATCTCACCCTGCACACCTTTATTCATTACAATACATCGATATTCTTTTCACTTACACAAATGACTCATCAAGGTTACCCTGAAATGCACCCACACTAACATTGTCAATACCATCACTAGCAATGACACTAGCACCAACACTTACGCAACAACCAAAGGCGACTACCCTTAAAAAAAATCACAAATCACTTGTGATTTGATCATCTTTACATCTGTTAATTTAACCCGTTTTTTGTTTATTTTTTATATTTTTGCCATTTTTTGAATTTTCGTTTATTTTTAGCTGTTTTTTCTGTTATTTATCCGTTTTTCTGTGTTTTTTGTGTCTTTTTGTGTTTTTTGTTACTCTTTTTTTACCTTTACCACTGAAAATGCCGCACAAGACGTTTAACAATATACCGTTATCATATATTTCGACAGCGAGGACGAGGCATTGGCTGAGGCGGCGGAGGCTGGTTTGGAAAATGCAATTTGTAAGTACTTAGCGACACTAATACACGTGTATGCATGCCCGATAATTTTTTATAAACTTTTTATCATTTTTTCATCATGTGTGAGGGGGCATAATGTGACCAGGAGGGTGAAAAAAATATTGTGACAGGTTCCATGTGGGGGACCACATGTAATTGTCATTTTTTTTCACTCCAGCAAAAGTGAAAATAAGTTTTACCTTTTTTTTGGCGGGGGTCACCGGCTAAATTACACTTGTTACACCCGCAACTGTGGCAATATCGGTTAAATTCGGTCATTTTTAAAAAATAATAACTAAAGAATGCATTTTTTCGTGCAACGTGTGGCGGGTGAAAATTAAGATAACTTTTATCTTTTTCTATCATTCTTTTAATAGGCCTTATTACACACACACACTCTCGTACACGCACACAGGATAAACAAAGTGAAAATTATTATTATTATTATTATTATTACGTTGGTGCTTTTTTTCGCGTAGCACCTCCCGCGAATGTCACCCTGCCATAGGTCAGCGTGCTGAGGAGTGCCAACTCCAGCGCCTTGTTTTCACCCTCCAGGATGACGACTTCGTCATCCCCAATGGTTGTCGCAAATGTTGGTACTCGCAGCAGGGTGTTTTGTCGGACTTCGTTTCCAACAACAACAACAACAATGACAACGACGACAACGACAAGGACACCGCCACCACCACCACCACCAACCCCTACATCACCGTTCACGGAGGAATGCCGCGTTTTCTGGCAAAGTAAGAAAATCAACAGCAACAATATCACCACCAACAACATCATCATCATCAACATCCGTATCCGGAATGTGGTAAATGTTTGTACATTTTTTTTTATTTTATTTTTTTTTTTGCAGTCTAATGTGTTGAGTGTGAGCACACGCCGATGGATGCAGCCAACCTGGCGTACCAGTACGAGGAGGCAAGCGACGTTGATGAGGTGGAGGAGGAGGAGGGCGATGAAGTTAGGACTTTGTCGTTAATAGGTAAAAAAAAAATCATTCACTACTACTACTAATACTATGAATACTATTACTACGAATACTATTATTAATATTATTTTTTTCCCCCCACATTTCCGACATTTAGCTGCCCCCACACCTATGAGGACGAGCACCACCACAACCACCATTGGGCACCTGAGATGGTCGCTGCTGACAACAACAACAACAACAACAACAATGTCAATGGTGGCAACGATGACAACGATGCTGAGCAGTTCAGCGTAGAGTTGGCGCCCGTGAACGGTAAAAAAAAATACACATTCATTAATTCATTCATTCATTCATTAACTTACACGCAAAACTAATTTTCTTTTAATTTTCCCACGCAGAGAAGGAAAACATCAGGGCATGTCCACATTGGCTGTCATCACGAGTTGGCAGGTCTCCACTAGCTGACATTGCTGGACTTTCCAGCTCGAGCGCTTGTTATCGGAGCACCAAAATTTGGCACCCATCATACGTGTGGTGGTGCTGAAGCGAGTACTAAATGTTTGTGAATGACGCGTTCTATCTTTTTGTGAATGATGTTACGCATCATTCACAAATACGATAACAAAAGTGAGTCCCCAAAGGGACTTTATTAGGGGTGGTCCTTATAAGGACCGTTTAAAAAAAAAAAAACCTAAAATGAAAACAAATTAATAAAAGTTGGGGTGGGGTTAAAATAATAAGTCGATGTCAATGTCTGGGTAAAAGTAAAAAATAAAAAAATTCACTTCCAATTCAGGGAAAATAAAAAAGTCACTTCAGAGTCATGGGGAAAGTCCAAAATAAATAAAAAAGTCCCACTAAATAAAAAAATACCCTTCCTACTCCCCTGAAGAACTAGTACTCAAATTTATGACATCGTCATGGTCTTTGTTGTTGTTGTTGTTGTTGTTGTCGTCGGTGGCCTCATCATCATCATCATCAACCTCTTTGACCAACAGCTCATCGTGTAGCAATCAACAAAAATTAACGATGTTATCATCATCATCAATAACATCTTTGTTGGCTGCTACAACTGTTGGTTTCAGTTGCTGCTGTTGTTGTTGTTGTTGCCATTTTTGTTGTTGCTGCTGCAAATGCCGTCGCTTCGTAAGTAACCAATGCCGTCTTACCCGTCGTTGTTGTTGTTGTTGTGGCGACGACGACCACGATGATGACGATCTCTGCATGGCCAGTTCAGTTTCCACGTCATCTATGCAAACTGGTCCGACGTAGACCACCACGCAGTCGGATGATGATGATGATGGTGATGGTGAATGTGGCGGAGGTTGGTGTACTTCTGCTGTCACCACAATTTGATAACCGCCACATTCACCATCGCTGGAATCAATGATGGTTGATACATCATCATCATCACTAACAGTGAAAATGGCAGCAGGGGCAACAGTGGTGGTGGTGGCGGTGACGGCGACGGTGGTGGTGGGAACAACATCAGCAAGCGGTGATGGCAATGGCGATGGCCACTGCTGCTGTTGCTGCAGCTGCTGCTGCGGCAACAACTACGGTGGCGACAACAGTGGTGGCTGCGGCTGTTGTTGTTGTTGTTGCAGCTGTGGCGACAACGGCGGCGGCAACGGCGACAGCAACCGCAATGATCGTGGTGACGGGGGTTGCACACCCTCCACTGTTGAAGACGACGACGATGATGAAGGTGATGGTGGTGCCGATGATGACAACGCCTGTGGCTGCAGTGAACGAGTCATCAGTGACGACGACGACGACAACCCTGATGATGATGGCAATGACGGGCATGTTTGTGGTCATCCAAGGGGGCAATGCGGACCCGTGGTGCCGTGAATTCTGTGCCCCAGCAAGTTATGACATGGTTGTCCAAAACGAAGGACAATGCGAACATAACTGCCGTTAGCACGGAGGTCAACTCACCCATCACACACACAGTTCTGGTTGGATTCATTATACACGAAAAATTACACACGAAAATTAAAACAAAATTGGAAAAAAATTACACGAAAAAAATGACAGCAAGCAAGGAAGAAAAACACGTTGATGGTGCTGAACTATGTTAGCGAATGATTTAATTTGGTAATAAAATGCCAAAACCTATCTCAGGGAATTACCCAAACATCCTGATAGTCGCCGTCGTCTTATCGTAATCCCGAACGTATTCTTTTATAGACGAACAAAAAGACAACTGCAACAACAACAACAATGGCAACGATAGGCAATGTTACGGGTAGCAAAAAATAAAAAAAGTTTTTCATTTTTTTTTGTTTGTTATTTCATGGCATTTGTATCACCCTGATCGTGTATGTTGAAAAAGAATATCGCCCGAACTACACAAATACATCGCACGTCCGAAAAAATTAAAATAACTTTTGTCAACTTTTTTCCACAAAAAATTTTTCAAGTCCAAAAAATATTTTTTCACGCCCGAAAAAAAAATTTAACCCGTGAAAAAAATTCAACCAACTAACGCCCGATGACGAGAAAATTCTCCGATGATCGGAGGGAAATTTACCGCCGCTACGGCCCTTTGTGTCAATGGTAAAAGGATAACATTTCTTCAGACTAACACACTTGCGTAGAGGGGAAAATGAATGGACTTTTACCATTGACAGGTGGCTCCAGTCAACGGTAAAGAAATTGTCCTCAAGGTGCCCACTTACTACTTGTCTACAATCAATTGTCATAGCAAAGTTAAACTTTAAAAAAAATTTATATTCGATGAAAAAAATAATTTATTGCGTTTTATATAGACCCAGATTATTTTATTAAGCTACTTTCACATGCTATACTTTTCAAAGCTACCAAATCGGTAAAAAAAAAAAAGTAGTATTTGAAAAAAGCCTATGTTCCTTTGTCACATCTCTTCTACACTCTTCCAATTTCCATCGGGTACCTACAGCCTTAAGACCTAAAATTTAAAAGTTTTTAACATTTCTTCTTTGTATTTGTTGCAGTTGCATTTTGGATCTGATGAATTTTTCGAAATGGATTTATTTGTCTTACGGTACTGATTGCATTTTGATGCAGTGCTTGTAGCCAGTTTCATTTACTTCTTAAAAAAATCGTTCTTTGCGTTTCTCCCGTTTCTCTAATATTCAGAATATTTAATTTATTAGAATTGAGTTTATAAATATAAAAATTTGAGTTATTATTACCAAAATTTTCCTTGAGTTATGAAACGAAAAACGCACCTACTCCCACCTCTAAGTCGTTCCATAAAACCAAGATTTTCAATAGAAAATCTACTAAAAAAATGTATCCGTTCTTGCGGCAAAATGTGTACAATACAGTACAATTTAATAGAAAAAAGCTGAGGCAAATACTTTTTAATATACTTTTGTCCATAGCTTACTATGTAGACAGACTATTGCCGTATAAAAAAAAAAAAAAAAAACATCATAAATACCTATAGGTAATTAACATCTCAAGTAAAAATGGATAAAAAATGAAATTATTGCTTGAAAAATAGCAAAAATATAATTATAAAATAGTTTCGATTTTTTGTATTTGAAATTTCTTAGGAAATTGACAGATTTGTACGTTGAAAAATCATCCGGATTTAAGCATCAAAGTACGTACCGTATTTGATTCTTTTCTTCTCTTTGACCGTTTACAAAACATTTTAAATAATCATTTAATTGCCATATGAATAAGATGTTATTTCAAAATTTTCCAATATAAAGTCTGAATTTGTAAATAGGTTTTCTATTAATCTAATTATTAATCTTGGTGTCATGGAACGACCTGGGGGTGGGGGTAGATACGTTTTTCGTTTCATAACTCAAGGAAAATTTTGGAACCAATACCTCAAATTCATATATATAAAAGTCAATTTCTTGTTACCGCGGTACAGGTCGCAATTTTGATCCGATAGTCACGAAATTTGGAACGAACATTGGTACTATGCCAAGGACCTGAACTATTGATTTTGTTGCTGATCGGCCGTACGGTACTTCCGGAATGGCTATTTTCGTGTTTTTTTTTGGCTATAAAATTTTCAATTTTCGACCATTAGCTAGGAAATTTGAAACAAATATTCTTTACGATATAACTTTATATAAATTTCATTTTTATCGGCCGTACGATACTTTTGGTATAGTTGTTTTCGTTTTTATTTTGATTATAAAATTTCTAATTTTCAATCAATAGTTACGAAATTTGAAACAAAAATTCACTATGATCTATCATAACTTGATATAAACTTTTGGTGCCGATCAGCCCTACGGTCCTTCCGGTATGACTATTTTCGTTTTTGTTTCGGCTATAAAATTATCAATTTTCGAACAATCGGTACGAAATTTGTAACAAATATTATAACTCGCTATAAGTTTTGTTGCGGATCGGTCGCACGGTACTTCCGGTAACACTATTTTCGTTTTCATTTCGCCCATAAGATGCCTAATTTTGGACCAGTATGAACATAATTCGGTAAAAATATTTATTACGATCTATTAATAACTTTCTGGTAAATATCTAATTTTATATTGTTTGAAAACTTACTTTTTCTCACGGAGCTGCTTCTGCGTTAGAGTATTTTATAAAGTCAATTTACGTAGTTTTTCAGTTTAACATTTTTTTTTTTTTTAATGTAATAAAATTAGTGAGGAAAGTGCCAGTTAAGAAATATTATTATTAGAAATATAGATTACCCTCGTTCGATTTTAATAGTGCAGAAAAACCCTGCAAGCCAAAAAAATTTAAAATCAATCAAAATGTTTAAATCATTCGCTATTTACCTACTATTATAAAAAAATTACATCGGATATAAATAATAATTTATATTATGTAAGTTTTACCTCCCAAAAATGCCTTCATTTCCATGGTTCTGCAAACTTAGTAGTTTCTTGCAGCGCAGTGCAGCCTGGTGAAAATTACTTCACTTGTATTCGTCCTAGCATGTGAATTTCTGGAGGGGTGGCGTGTACACTACAAATAGAATTTCACACAAAAAAGGTATTTAATGCGCATGTAACGTCCCAACATATATACAAAACGTAGAAGGTTTCGCATTTTAGCAATCGATCGTTAAAAGCATTCATCCCCACCAACATTTTCAAAAAATGGTCGAACGACCAATGAGGTGGATTGAGGAGGGAAAATGAAATGGAAAAAAATCAGTATCTAAAGTTTACAACGTATCTCCACCCTCGTGTTGCGAAAGTTTGTTGTTGTTGTTGTTGTTGGAAATAACCACCCTTGCTATAGTTTTGTGGCGTCTTTTGTTTTGAGTTGATTTTCTTCTTTTTTCCTTTTTTTTCCCTTCAGACTTTATTAAAACATTTTATCGGATTATTCTGTAAACACGGCGTGTCGTAAATTAAATTCACTTTTCGTTTAGTGTGAGTACGGTGATTGGCGAATGACGGTAGAAAAAAAAGGAGTTTTGATGAAAAACTTCAGCAGCAAAAT
This sequence comes from Ericerus pela, assembly GCA_011428145.1. Lineage (NCBI taxonomy): Eukaryota > Metazoa > Arthropoda > Insecta > Hemiptera > Coccidae > Ericerus > Ericerus pela. The sequence continues at coordinate 2,801,457 of WOFM01000005.1, forward strand.
GTAAAACGAATATATTGTACCTCTCAAATTCTGAAAATTTTGTGAATCTACCATGTTTGTTGGAAAATATATTTCTTAGCTAGAGAAAAGGGGAAAATACAGTTTTATTGCATTCTTTCCTCATATCTTTCCCCTTGCTTTTTATACTTGATGAGGTGTGTGGAAAATATATAACAAGAAGTTTTTTTTGAAAAAAACGAAAACAAAATTTTGATTGAGAAACTTCTGAAGTCGTATAAATAACAATTATTCTTTGTGTAGAATCTACCAGTTTTTTGTTTTAAGAGGAGTCTGTGGTATCTGGGTAGTGGTTAAAGTCATTAGTGATGATAATATAATCATATAATGTCAAAATCTATGAAACTTTTACGAAGAAGTTTATAGCTGCTGTTTTTTAATAAGCCTGTTGGTGTAAAACGAAATTTCTGTCGACCAATATTTTTGCCAGTCACGGTAACAAAATGAGATATAATTTCTATGCATAGATTTTCAATTTTACTTATTTTGATTTCCATATTTTTATGCATAGAAGAGGTGTAGGTGTTAATAAGTAGAATAGTGCCGCTTTGTAAATTTTCTAGTGCCACCATATTAAAAATGAGTGGATGTAGAGCCTTGAAAATTACGACCTGAACCACGTTAAGAAATATGAAAAAAAACGTATTTTTTGGCAACAATTTTTTTCTTTTTTGTCGTCTTTGATTCCCTCTTTCTTTTTTGCGTTGGGAAAATTTTGTGATCGCCGATGTTTTGTGACTAGATTTCATTTCATTTTTTAAGTAGATTTTTGAAAAAATTTACTTATTTTTAAATTTTTTCCTTCGATACTTTTCAAATTAAATTCCATCGTTAAACACACCTCTTCATCTAGAAAATCCTACCGTAGCCAATAAAAATCACGTAAATTATATTTGGAAAACCTTAGTTAATGAATTAGAGAAATATTTTAGGTACATATATCTACAATTTCGAATTATTCTCTGCTGCTTTCAAATTTTTCTGGGAAAATTAACTTCAATGAAAAAGTATAAGAAAAATAAACAAAACTATTAATATTGGTTGTAGGTAGGTAGAAGGCTGCGGTGTTGAACTTGGAGGAAAAAATTGAGTACGTTTCTGAATGAAATCATTCTCAACTTGTACAAGACTACATTTACTATCTTGGAATAGTTCGTAAAAGTTGTTTTTCTATTCATTTATCTCTTGCTCCGATATAATAGGTATATTCATCTCTTCTTGAGATTTTTCTAGTATTTTTTCTTATGCACTTACCTATACAGCATTTGTTTTAATGTTATTCCATTCTTCATTTTGAGCAGAACTATTTTATACCTATCAGAGGGAATATATTTGAAACTGGTCTTATTAAATGGCCACTCAAAAGGACAACTTTGATTTACAAGTCATTTGATGGACCACAGTATACTGATATTCATTTAGATGAACGATATTTTACTCGTAGTAGTTTAATTCGGACGGATTACATTGGGCTAAGAGTTTTTTTTGAGTTTTAAAAATTTTAAAAATGTTGAGGGACCACTTGGGGCTGTGCTTAATTTTAAGGAACCATTTTGTACTATTATATATTCTGAGGGATTACACTGTACCGAAAGTAAGAGCCTCTTTTTTCGGTTTTACAAATTTTCAACATTTCGATGGAAAACTTTGTACTGATATTAGATCTGAAGGACCACATTGTGCTAAGAGTGGTTCTTTAGGTTTTACAAATTTTCTGCATTTTTAGGAACTATTTTGTATTAGCATTAATTCTAAGGAACCGCATTGTGCTAGGAAGTTGTTTTTTGGTTTTACAAACTTCTAACATATTAAGGGATCACTTAGTGCGAATAGCGTCATTTTCAAGTTTTATAAATTTTTCACATTTTGAGGTACCATTTTATAGTACTAAGTTGATTAAATCTGAAAGACCACATTATGCTACGAGCTGTTTTCAAGATTTTACAAATTTTCGACATTTTTATGAACTACTTTGTGGTATAATTAATTCTGAGTGACCACACTGTTCTAAGAGTTATTTTTCTTTTTTTTTTAAATTTTCAACATTTTGAAAGACCAGTTTGTGCTATAATCAACTTCGAGGTACCACTTTGCACTGTGATTAATTCTGATGGACCACGTTGTACTGTAATCAGTTCTGAGGAACCACATGGTGTTAAGCCCTGTTTTTTCGGGTTTTACAAATTTTCAGCATTTTTAGGGATGACTTGGTAAAATGATTAATTCTTAAGGGCCACATTGTTCTAATAGCTCTGATTTTTCAAGTTTCACAAATTTTGAACATATTGAGGGTTTTTTCTACGATTAATTCTGAACCATCATTTTGTGTTAAGAGCTAATTTTAAGGTTTATCAAATTTTTGTATTTTTTGGGACTACTTTGTATTATGATCATTTCTGTGGGGCCATATTGTGTTAACAGCTGATTTTGGGGTTTTAAGTTTTTCAACCTTTTGAAGGAAAACTTTGTATTATTATTACTTTTGAGGTACCATCTTGTGCTATGATTAATTCTGAAAGAACCTAATAAACTAAGATCATGTTTTTCTGGTTTTACAAATTTTCGATATTCTGTCTGATTTCTTAGTACTGCGGTTATTTTTGAATGATATAGTTGTGGTAAAAGTTGCTTTTTGAATTTATAGAACTTTTTGAAACTTAGATGGATTGTGTTGAAAGCTGCTTTTGGTTCTTCAAAATTGATTATAGTACAGAGTGATCATATCACAAAATGGTCCCTCAGAATTGATTATATTACAAAGTGATCCTTCAAAATATCGAAAATTTGTAAAACCTGGAAATGCAGTTTTTAGCACAATGTGGTCCCTTAAAATTGATCATAGTATCAAGTAGCCGCTCAAAATGTTGAAAATTTCTAAAACCCCAAAAAATAGCTCGTAGCAGAATGTATAGTACTAAGTGGTCCCTTAAAATTAACCATAGCATAAGTAGTCTTCAAAGTGTGAAAGATTTGTAAAACCCGGAAAAGCTGCTTTTAGCACAATATGGTCCCTCAAAATGTTGAAAATCTATAAAAATCAACTGTTAATACGAAGTTGTCCTTTTAGAATGAATGAAATTTGGTACAAACTTGTCCGTTTGCAAACTAGTCCTTCTAAAGGACCACTTTGTTTAGAGGGATGATTTTGTTGCGAAAAGTTGCATTGGGAAGGAACAGTTTGTAATACAGTTCCCTTTTTTTGTGTCGTCAGTAGCTGATTCAGTTTCAGTTTCAGCTCCTCTTTGACTTCATTTTCCAACAATTAAGCCAACTATTTTGTAGCTGTTTATTGCATTTTTTTTTTTGTCAATTTGAAACATTGCCAAAAATTTAATAAGTCCTATCTATTCTACCGCTGAATTACAATCAAAACCTACGTCCCACGTTAGGATAGCCTGCAACTCTGATGACGAATATTCTAAAAACGCCTATTTATAGAAAGCTTCCAAGTATTAAGTTGGTTACCTAATAAATAATTACCAGTCCAAAATAATATGAGACCAGAGGACCCTTGCTGCTTCCGCAGCATTCGTTAATATAGATCTGCAGCACTTCGTTCGATGTGAAGGTTACCCTGTACCTAACCTATGATTTTATTTGCCCATTCACGTCTCCCTAGAACCCTATACGGGGATGCATTTGCACACCAGTTGAATTGCTCAACTCCATTGCAGTGGGTTATATCGCCTCTCGCTCATGTTATTCCAGTTCCATATGCAATTATGTAAAATCTTTGTCACGAGTATAACGGGGTTGCATAATTTGCTTGTTGAAGGGGCAATTTATGCCCATTTTTTTCTTTCGGCTATAGTTTTACACTATATGATAAACACTACAATGTATTGTGTCTTTATATTTTATCGATGTATAGAATAGTAATCTTTTCAAGCCACTTCCAGAATTTGCAAAAACTGAACATTTTTAATCAGCTTATCAGATTTAAAAAAATTTAATTTATCATTTCGTACAATAAGTGACAGTTTAATCAGAGTAAAGTGAATTCTGAAGCTCCAAAAATAGCATCAATGACACAAGATTTATAGTTTTAATTTCTGAATAAATTGCAAAATTTCACCTGTGTAACAATTCTACCATGTGTGACTTTAGTTTATTCAAGTTTAATTGTGGTGTTTTATGGTTACCTTTAAGTCGGGATAACGTTGCATAAAGCTGTCCTTGATTGTGAATAACTTCTGGTAAATAAATGCTAACTCAGTTGAATGTCTGACCTTGAACTTTATTGATCATCTCATAGACAGTTAAATGTACTGGAAATTACCTTAATTTGAACAAAAGTAAGCTTACATTCTGTGTTACAGTAATTTGTCCTACACACCTTTTCTCTCATGGAATAGAAAAAAGCCTGCTTCAGGTAATCTTATGGAACTCTCCTACTTTTCAAGGCCTTTCCAGATTTATTGAGTGTTCCTCCATAACTTTGGAACAAATTTACCAAATCAAATGTACTATAAATAAGGCTCATTTGATAATGGGTAACATCCTAAATGCTCTAATACCATGTTCGTCATTGTAGCTCAGTTATGTCTCAATATGTTCCAATTTTGTGTGAAATGTTGATAATATAACATTTAATAATTTCATTTTATACTACGTATCATTCCGCTATAACCTTGATCCAAATGAACCAAATCATGCGAATAGAAGCTCAGTTGATGATTCATACTGGACTGAGGGTTTCAAGCCCGTGTATTTTATTTTAACTTGAGTAGATATTCATTTAAATAATTTTTTGAATGAACAGTGAATGAAATCAGAGCTTTATTTCATAAGTTCTTCCACCATAACTTCGGTCCAAATGGACATAATTATGTAAATGAAGGCTTATTTGATAACGCGAAATGTATGAAGTGTTAGTGGCCCTTATATGTGACTGTAACTACATTGGGTCGAAAGTTTTTTCAATTTGTGGTGAACAGATTCAGCAGTTTATTTTAGTGTATACACAGACATATAGATACAAACCCCACAGCGTATATTAAGATGTCAAAATGTTGTTTAAAAATATTGTCTCACTGTAGAGAAACTAAAGTAGAACTACCATTAGATCATACTCTTATCTTTCAAAAGAAAGTTTATCCATTTCGGCGCCGAGGGTAAAAAGTTACTTATGCCGGAACAAATGAAAAAAAAAATCGAATTGATAACCTCCCATTTATTTTGTTTCTTTTTCAAAGTATTTTAAAAACTTGAAAAAAACAAAAATGCCTTTCGTATTAAAATCCTAAACCATAGATCATAGAGTTGACAGAGTGAGCAAATCGTGCATTTATTGAGAATAAGCTTTTCAAGATGATGCTTATAGCTCACTAAGCATTTTTTCTGAACAATAATGGGATATAGGATATGATTCTGAACTTAAGAGATAGATATTAAGTGAATGAAAATTAAATATTTTGGCTTTATTTTCTTTTTTAAACGGCTTTTTTTTAACCCGTATGTATTATTTTTCTAGCCTATGTTATCAATTCTATAACCATTTTAGGTTGCACAAATATTGAATCCGTTTGAACCTTCAACCGTCTCATTTAAGTTACTATACTTGGACAAATTATCAGAATTCTCACTGTTGAAACCAAAATTTACTGGAAAAATTATGTCAAGTTTAGGCAAAAAGGAATTATTCAAAAATAGGAGGATTGTTGCTATTGCGATATTGAGGTATGAAGTCTACATAGTAAGGAAAAGAGCGGTGACTTCAATAATTTCAGTCCCTAGACCTTCATCTTGCTGGAAAAATTTTAAAAGAATTATTTTTCTTTTTTTAAGGCATTTTCTTATTGTAAAACACATTCAAAAAGTACTGGATAAACATATATTCCTCTCATATTTTTCTTATTCTTTTTCAAAACAACCTTACGGAATTTTTTATAATTAATTTATTACCTGGTTGTGACGCCAGTAATTTTACACCTGCCTATTTTGATTTCACTTAATAATTAATGAAAGGCGTGTCTGGTCTTAAGGTTCGAACATTACTAGTCTTAAATTAGCCCATGTTACTTTGATTTCTTTCTTTAAAATAAAATTTGAAATGACAAACTTCTATTTTCATCATTTGGCTATTAATTCGATTACTTCAAGTTTTCCCAAATTGAAGATCAAATTTTATCAAATTCATATTGAGTAATTCTGCTTGAACATGTGCCAACTTGGCTTAGCGATCTTAAATATTGAAATATGTTACGGAAAATTAAATTGATGCAATTGAACCTATTATGAACTTTAGATATACCCTACTTGATTTTTTCCACCTACTAGATTTTGTGAAATGAGATGTGTACGTGCACCCTACGTAATTTTGTCTCCGGAAATAAAGCATAATTGAAAATTTATTTGCATTTTGTCACTCTGTTTGGAAAAAAAAAAATCATCGTATACTTGGTCATCTCACAGTTTTGAGGTACCATAAATTATACGTTAAAAATGTTCATGGCTACCTCCCATAGGTTTTGTTTTGTCATTTTTATAAGTTCAACTGCAAATAAAGTGCATTTCTTCCATGTTTTTTCTTCATTTGGCGCGTATAATATTTACTCGCTTACCCAGTACCTAATAGTCGTTCGCCATTTCATAGAAATTTCACGCGAGTAAAATTTAGATGGCAAATGAAATTTACTTCTAGTATGACGTCAATAAGAATAAATTTATGTGTAAATTCGCTGACGCCATATCGTTTTATTTGAAAAGAAAAAAAAAGGTGCGCAATGTTCGTATTTTGTCACCATCTTGCGATTCTGCCAATTCTCAGGTAGGTACAACTGATAGAGTTTCTGTTACCTATGCGAAAAGAATTGAGAAAAGTAGACGGAAAAACTGATAAAAAAAGAGAAAAACTAGCTGAAAAGTTGGTGAAGGAGAAAATAGTGGCGCAGTTTTCGTGTGTAAAAGAGAATGCATATATGTGTGGAAAAGGTGGTAGAGAGCCTGAAGAATGAAGGTGGTTTTCTTTTTAAATCTGATTTAAACATTTTTATTACAATACCTGTATCACATATTTCGTTTGAACCAGTTTTATAGTTACTTGTTTTTGGTGTAGATCGCAGCACCAGAATGGCCTGGAAAGATGAAAAAAAGTTAAAACTCGTTCCATAAAAAAGAAACGAGTGCAACCTACCGTACCGTATCTTGTCGGTTGCCTGATGTCTCGCATATAAACCATTTCTATGGATTGTAACTCACTCATCTTTCGTTAAAATTTTTGAAATGTTTTACGTCTTCAGTAATGTAAGGCGTTAAGAAACCACTGGCCAATTTACAGGGAAGGAGTTTTGAATTATATTTTATTTTCTAATGAAAAAACAACATCATTATCTATAGAATTTTTGGGCCTGGATAGTCATTTTTTCTTCAGCAGGGGTGTAAAAGAAGTTGAAATTCTTTTTTTTCAGACAATCAAAAGAAAATATTGTGCTCGAAGGACGTTATTTACGCAAGACAGAAAATAAACGTTTTTTTAATTCATTTTTATGAATTGATTTCTGATTTTCAGAATGTCTGAAATATAATGTAAAAGGGAAATTTATAGTATGGGCTGGCAAAATTTATCACTTGTGTTTTTGAATATGTAGTTGAAAGTTTTTTAATTGGTTTAAGGTATTTTATTTGGCTTTATCAAAATAAGGCCCTGTAGACTTTTATAAAACTGAACTAGAGTGGGGAAGGAGGAGGAGGCTACGACCCCTCTTTCCCCGCTCCAGTTACAAATCTTAAATGATCAAAATCATAAATGACTAAAATTATATACATATGCGTGTTATATTCAATTTCTGATAAGTGGTGAAATATACAGAGAGCACTTTATTTAAAACATTGGCGGGAGTCATCGCTGAAAATTTTTTTCTGCCGTTATTAGTTTTTGAAATAAATGACGAATTAAAAAAAGGCAAATTTACCGTTTTTGTTTATGGCAGATTTGTGAAAAAATAATAGAGATAAAAAAATTAATTTTGTTAAAGAACTCATGTAAATTTTCTCCTCTTTTCAGTAGTACCTACGAATTTAACTCCAGCTTTGAAGCCTAAACAGGGGCTGAGAAATCGTGAAGTGAGAGAAGAGTAGTTTTTTTCAAAATTAAAATGTTGTTAATGTTGTAAAAAACGCGGATAAATATACAAACATTGGGATTGAATTTTATTATTGATACACATAGATAGATTATTTTCCTTTAATACCAGTGAACTCAATCTAATGAAATTTTAAGAATATATTCTGTCACTCAACTAATATTTAAAATAAGCATTTTTTTTAATATCAGTTGTTTTAAAATTCTTTGTATGAAAATGTAATTTTCTCGCGTAAAACTCCTCCTTGACTTACCTTTCGAAAATACTCAACTGAAGACTTCTTTAGCAAGATCTATAAAAAGTGTTCTCCATATTTTACATATAATTTTCAGATTGATAATAAATTGACCCAATAAAATTTCATTGTTTCTAGAGCCAATTCTCTCATGCTTAAATATACTTTTCTTGCTAAGTCGGTACTATTTATTTTATGCTCCTCTTGTCCAGTCTAATCTTACAAAAAAAATAAAAAAATTAGCAGAAAAACTTTAACTATATAGGGTTGTTGGGTAGGTCCCCTAGATTAACATACTAAAAGTTGCATCATCTCCACCTCTTACATTTTTGAGGAGGAGGTGTTTGTCCCCTAAAAATTTGGTTTCTTGCATTTTTCTCCGCTAATTTTCATTTGTGATAAGAATATATCGGTAAAAAATTGTTCAGTATAAAATTTTATATAAAAAAACTGATGTACAGTTTTTTGCCTGAAGTCCCCGTTTCCCTCCACAGAGACTTGAAAAAACCATCCTTCAGTGAATATGTTCAATTATATTATATAGAAGATATTACTCGTAATTATCATACCATGTAGATAATTCGTAAACCCGATAGATATTTTATAACCATCCACCCCCTCTATCTCTTCCAACAAAAAAAGGTTATATGAAATTTTTTCCCGACGCCCCCTTCTCCTCCAGAGAGTTTTGAAAATAACCAAATGCAGTGAATATAGTTGTTTTCAAGATTTTCTGGAGGGGAAGGGAGGCATCAGACAAAGAATTTTGAAGATGGCATGGATGGTAAAAGGTTATGGAAAGGGAGTTGATGGGTGAAAAAAATTTATTGGATTTACGAATTATCTACATAGTATGATAATTACGAGTTATATTTTCCATATAATTTTATTTTACTGAACATGTTAATTGAAGAATGGTTTTTTTTAGACTTTCTGAAGGGAAAGAGAAGCGTCAGACAAGAAACTGCATGGTACTTTATTTCTAGAAAATTTTATGCTAAATAATTTCGCACTGACCTGTTTTTTTCACCAAACCAAAATTCCTGGAGAAAACTGATGCAAACCAAATTTTGGGGGATAAACACTCCCTCCCAAAAATGCAAGAAGTTGGGGGAGTACAACTTTTAGTATGTTATTCCAGAAGATTCACCCAACAACCCTATATAGTGGAAGTTTGTGTGCTAATGTTTTTTTTACTCATTTTGATGCTGATTTAACTGGCCTATCTGATTTGAATCGTAATTTTTTTTCGAGCCAGCTTATATTATAATATATGACAAAATCGGGTTCTTTTCTTAATGGCTTGTGAGTAGGCAATTATCGTGGTTACGTTTCCTCGTTTTAAATAATTTTTATAATATTTTCCTTTCATTCAATTTTCTGTCCACTGTGGTGAGTTTACTTCTCTCCCTCACTCATTCATTTTCGAATTGTCAAACTCACAAAAATTCAAAAGACGATCATAAACTTCCAAATAAAATCAGTTACATTCCAAACAGGTGTGAAAAATTTCAAGCCATAGACATTAGTAAATTACAATTCATGCAGTCTACCCAAGTACCTGATTGGTTCGCTATAGAATTTTTAATCCGCTTTTATTTTTCACTATATGGACAATTTATGAGCGGCCCCTTATGTATGTATTAGGCTAATCATTCGATACAAAGTATATATCCCTTCCAGACTCGGTTGTAAAATCACTGAAATCGAAGTTGATAATGTCATATTTTTAGTTTTGGATATTATGCGTTCATGACCACCGATGTTTGATATTTTTTTAAGATAGGCAGTCACTTTTATAATGAAACTGAAAAACTGGCTTTTTTTTTTTCATAGACGAGTGCTAATACTTTACGTGAATTGATTGTAGGTTATTAAAAAGTTGGGAAGTAAAAAAAGGTGTTGTGTATACTTTACCTGTTTTCACACGTCTGCTATCGATTTCCTGAAAATGTTGTTTCTTCTTTGGTTTATTTCCGTTCTTTTTTTCTCCTTCTTTATTAAAATGTTGAAATGGTTTATGACTTTATGACTAATCTAGCGATTTGTTTTGATACGATGATTTTTATCATGGAGAATAATTCATTAAAAACATCGACTCTGTTTCATATCTTGAATCATATTTGATATATTATCAGTGGCTGTCTTAAAAGTTCGTCTTATAAATTACTGGATAAATATTTTCAAATTTTGGGAACTCATCCTGCACGAAAATTTCAATTGAATTGTGTAAGAAGATGAAATTGTTAATTTGATCTTCTCATTGCCCAGTTTGCTTATACAAAAAATATATTAAAATTGTTTGATAATGAATCTAATTTTTTGTAGATCACATTTACGAATTTCTAGTGAGAGAACTGGTGTTGTAAAGAGATGTGAAGTTCGTTCATCATATTCATAAGAGAATAAAAAAACGTTGTGAGGCTATGGTGAGGGAGTTGAATTTAATTCAGCCTCTAGTACCGATAGATGTTGAAATTAAAGTCTTTTAGTCGATGAAGGATTTTTCATTAGTCTATATCATAGGTCTACTATCAGATATGTATTTTCTCCCATTTTAAATCTTCTTCCGTTTTTTGAATAAATATTTTTATCTCGCTTACCAATTACGAAAAAATTTCTGGGAGGGCTCTCGGTCTTTTCAAATGGTCTAAATATTCAAAAGTTATTAATAATATCTGGTATTCCAAAAGGACAACGATTTTTAAAGCGCTAAAATTTTTTATCGTATTAAGAAACTTGCCGCGCTCATTTTACTGCAAATAAAACATGTTCTCGGTTTTTTCGTCTAAATTCGTAATGTTTTATTTTTGAGCGAGCGAATAACAGATTGTTGACAGGTCCTATTGCAGATTCGTTTCTCTCTGTTGAGGGAGAGGGGGCTGTTAAAATTCGAGATTTGAAAGCTATTTTTTTTTTTTTGAACAATTTTTACCAGTAAAATACCATTAAAACTTTTCGATCAGATGACAAAGGTGTCACTTTTTTACTAATTTTCTAATTTTGCGGGGAAGTAATTTTTGAGGGTTGTTGAGGGAAGGTTCGGATTTGTCGTATCTTCTTCTGGTTAGTAAGATAATCTCATTTTCATTACTTTTTTACAAGCTGAATTATTTTTCAACATATTTGAAATTGTATAGATGAGGGAGTGGTTCTTGCGGTCTGGCGACTCTTAGTGACGAAAAAAAGATTGAAATAGTGGGTATTTGTTGATGGTGGTGATGGTATTTTGGGGACTTTCGAGAAGATGAAGACCTCTCTTCAAGATCGAACTAACTACACCCTTGCTTGTTAGTGCTTTAAAAATGTAAAGTTTAAGTTATTTGTGTCCCCTACCGTCCAAGTTCAGCAATCTAAATTTCATATTGAACATTCTATTAACGATTGATGTACTACCTACCCTCCATTCATTGAAAAAAGAAATGAATTTTTCATGAATTGTACGATCGTTTTTCTCATTTCACATCTATGTTTGTGATTGTTTTTGTTTAAAGTTTATTCGTTGATTCTAATCGATCTTTACTTGAAATAACTTTAGCTCCTTCCATAAACCTTATTTAAGATCCTAAATCACTTATGCCGCATGAAATGGCTACGTGTGTTACGTTTGTTGTTTCTGCACATGTGACCTACTATTACATTTCGTCAAAGCAATGGGCCGTACAAGTATAATAATTTGTAAATTTGTAAAAGATTTTTATTTTCTGAAAATTATACACTAATTACAATCCCGCAAGATGCAATAACAATGGCATACTTATCTATATGATACAGAATACTAAAAATATTTTTTTCATCATCTTCTTCTTTTTCTTCTTCTTCTTCCTCTTCTTTGTCTCTTTCTTTCAAAATAAATTATAATGAGATAAAATGTTACGAAAAATTCACAATTTTATTGTAAATTTGTCATATCAAACACATTTAAGAAAAAAAATGAAAGAGATGTAGAAAGGAGAGAGACAGACAGACAGACAAAAAAACACAAAAGCAAATGGGAAAAATGCAAATCTTATTTTAATTATCTAACAATAAAGACTTATAAATTTAAAACAAAGACTTAATTTTAGGCATTAATCATTAAGCAGTCAAAAATTCTACAGTTAATGTTGACCATACTTTTTCTTCTTACGTTTTTGTCTTTTTATTGTTCACAATTTTCTTTATAAGCTTTTTATTTTTCTCTTATATTCATTAGATTTCGTTTTCAAATGTTTGGAAAGACTTTCAAAGGGTTTCACATCATCAAATAGGTACTCTAGATTCAGGATCAAACCAAAGGTATTAAAGTTTATTTATTAATTAAAAAAACAAACAGAATATTGCCTTGAATTACCCACAATTTTGAGATCGGTATCGTTAAAAAAGATAAATAAGTTGACTGTAAAGAAGGCAATTTCAAAAATAGTTTACATGAAGCGCTTCTTAGTCTTTAAAACATTTTTTTTTTTAAACATACATAACGAAAATCGTCTTTGGTATCTTAAATAAATCAAATAGAAAATACACACAAACTATACTACACACTACGAAGTTCATAACATTTCCTATGTAATGCTAAAAGCGACTTATACAAAAAAAAAATAAATGAAAATAAATAAATTCAAGTGATAAGTTTTCCAATTAGCAAAATATTTTACAATATACATAAAAAAAAAAAAAAAAAACATCAAACAAAACAAAAACAAATTAACAGCATAAAAAAAATTTTGAACAAAACTCAAAAATAAACAAATGTATAGGCATACGCACAAACACACAAACAAAAATAATATTAATTTTTCTCTGGGGGAAAATTTGAATAAAATATTTTTGATAAAGCAACAATTTTTAAAAGAGGAGATACTTAAATTTTGAAGATTTTTATACGCTTTTTTCTTTATTTTTTTAACTGACTTGAAGAAAAGGAGGGGGTTATCATCAATGGTAGATAATTACATCCATTAATCGAATGGAAAATTTCATCAAGTTCACTTGTAATAGTAATTGTGAATTTGAAAACAAAAAAATTTTATTTTTCATTTCTCCTTTTTAAATGTAATGACTTGGATACTATATTAACCCTCTAATTTAAAATTGAAGCCTTGTTGGTATTAATAACAGATTTATGAAGATATTAATAACATAAATATTACTTTGAATTTAATTTGGGCTACTATGCACTACGAAAAGCTTTCTTTTGCTGCAAGTTGGAAAATGAAGTATTTTTAAGCAAGATCTGAAGCTATGATTGTTTTTCGTTTCCTTCGAATATAGAAAACTAAGTAAAATGAGACGAAAAATAAAATATTTCATTCTGCCCGAAAATCTCAAATTAATTGGCCCATATTCACTCATCAATCACCCTCATACAGTGTCAGCTTTTCTCTTGATATGAACATTTTGACCTTGGAGGTCCCGTTTCATTTCGAGGAAGCGCCAGCAATTGAATTTCTAACAGTTATTTCGCACTATCATCTCTTCAAGCGTTGTATCACCAAAAAAATTCTTGACTCTTCGTTAAAAATATACTGTTGAGAAATCAACCATCACTTGAGTAACCGTTATCTAGTACATCAATAAAAGAGAAAAAAAAATTGGCAGAAAAGTGCTAATTAAAAAAATTAAAAATCATTTTTTCCAGACAACTCGTATCGAATTAAAGAAAGAAGATGAAAAGAAGAATAAGAAAAATTCGTAATTAATTCCTTTTAAATGAGCCAATTAATTAAAAGTAAATAGGGTAATTATAAAATCGCTACAAAAATTACCTGGAACGTTTATAATTGTGTCATTAATAATTTTTTGTGTGAAAAAAGAAAAAAAATCAAACAATAAGGAAAAAACTTTTTTTTTCTTATAATTTTGCTGAAGCCTTTGGAATCAGGTCAAAACTGTCGGAGATATTACAAATTGAACATTCATTTTTATCTAATAAATGTTATTGGGTCATTCGGTTCAATATAGCTGCGTTCATTTTTAGACAAATACTGAATTTTTCATTGTTTTCAAATTATTTAAGATCAAAGGAGAAGGGAAAATTGGTGTTATATAACCCGAAGTGACGTGAGAAATAGCTCAAAATTAATTAAAATCGAAACTAACTATCGTAGCAAAATTTATAAATGTCCGAAAAGGGCTAAGTTCTAAATCTGAATGAGCCCAATATTAATTGAAAATTTTTGTTTAACTTACTAGTCAACAAACTATAAAAAAAAGTTCCTCCAATACATCAATACCAGATGAAAACAGGAACCAATGTTGACATTAAATTAGGTAGGTATGTGCAGTTTGTCTTCTGTTGATTCATTTGAAAAAAAAATTGTTTGAATACCTATTTAGTAAAATTTCATTACCTTTAACCGTTGATATACATACCTACACATTATGTATACTTGAGTTACTTGTAACGAATCCTGAAAAATCTAAAACTTTGGAAAAAAGTGTGTGTTTGTGTGTAAGGGTATGCGTGAGAAAAATAAAATTCACAACTATCCAGCATAAAAATCAACATTTAAGGTTTAAAATTATAACAAGGAAGAAAAAAACGGCGATCTTAAAAACGGATGTATTAACTTTCTACAGATTCATCCGACAGAAGATAGTTGGAAAAATAAAAACGTCCGAATAAAAATTAATGTGAAGGATTTTTTTTCTTTAAAATAAAAATACAGTGAAGTCGAAAATAATAAAATTGTAACTACTCGTAGTCACATCAGTAATGCCCTTTGAAGAACAGTGAATTAGAGGAAATTGTTTTGAGCAAAATTTACGAGGGAGAAACATATTCCCGGTTTGTTT
Source organism: Ericerus pela (assembly GCA_011428145.1). Classification (NCBI taxonomy): domain Eukaryota; kingdom Metazoa; phylum Arthropoda; class Insecta; order Hemiptera; family Coccidae; genus Ericerus; species Ericerus pela. Next base: position 2,816,571 of record WOFM01000005.1, read on the forward strand.
ATTTACTTTAGAATTTTCAATTTTCAAATTACAGAAGGTTAAATTTTCTTTAAATGATTTTTCTCATAAATCATTATTTATGAACCATTTATCAAAACTTTTGAATATTACAGGTTCTTAAATTTATCCATTTCATCGCCATTTCATTTTAAAAATTTAATATTTTCTGTTCAAGTGAAAAATATGTTTTTGCTAAAATTGTTTTTAGTAATGACTAGCATCGTATAAAATGTACAAGGTAAAACAAATTAAAAAACTAAAAAAACAAAAAAAAAAAGATTAAAGTGCGCCAATGATACTTTATACAATCCATCAGTAAAACTCAAAACCAGAATATAATGTCCCTCCTTGGATTAGAAAGTTTTCTATCGGTGCAAAAATTTCAAGATAATATATTTCTTTTCGAACACCTCTGGGAAAAAAAAAATCAAAGTACAAATGTATCTAGAGTATTCAAAAATATTTTGCTGACAATAAAAAATTGTTCTTAAAATAAAATGGAATGCTCCAAAAAATAAATGTTAAAAAGAAAAGAAAAAAAACAAAAAGTTACTCAACTTACTTATCTTCCTTTGGATTAATTTGCACTTTGATTTCTTTTAGAAGTTCAATTAAATTAACATATTACATGTCCTAATTGTTTGAACAAATATAACTTAAATTATCAGATATTGGTAATTAGGGGAAAAAAAAAAACAGTAGCAGAGAATCACAGAGAATTTTTCTATATTATGCAAATATAATTAAACCTATAAACGCCAAGGTAACTTATGAATTGTGGCTAATTTCTTTGCAAATATTTTGCATAAATCTCGATATTTCGAATGGCTTATTTCGGTCTTTTTCAATTTCCGCTGCGGGAACTAAATCTTTTGCACTAAAGTGTTGATTTTTTGGCTGCATTAAAAAAGTCATTCGCCAGGTCTGTTGATCTCCCAGTTGAAAATAGTGAAAATAAAAATTTTAAAGTATAAAATTTTCTTCTTTAAAAATACCTTCTTGAAATTTGAAAATCACGAGCGACTCTCAAATCATATTTAAATTCATTAATATTCTATTTTCCTTCAATGTGAGATAAAATAGTCCAATTTAATCGCGCGGAAAAGATTTGACATTTACGTAGAGGATCTACTTAGTCAATTTTTCTGAGCATGTTTCTTTACAAAAACTTAGTCGCAAAAGTTTTATTGCACGGTATCCATTTAAAAATGCTGAAAACTAGTCTCCCATTAATTTTAATTTTCTTTTTTTTCCTCCTCATTCTGGAACATAATACCGACTAATTTCTTGACGTAGCATTCCAAGAACCAATTGTATGATTATATTGGTTTTAACCCATAAATTTATTTTCTATTCTACAAATGCAACAAATAATTTTCATCACCTGGTTCTCACTCATGGGGACATTTTTGAAAAAATCTCCTCCATGGATCCCTTGCGAATCTGAGTAAAAAACAATCGAAATAAACCAATAAAATATATGATGTTTGGTGTGGACCCCTTGAAGAAGATGATTTTTCATTTACATCAAACTTGAAATCAAACTTGAACTGATCTGATCTGTGGTATCATCAAAATGTTAAAACTCATTTTTTATACGCTTTTAACTCACTCAATTTGTTCTTAGTACACCAGATGACCCACTTCAGCGCTGCTTTCGCAAGTTGCGATGCGTTCACACAAAAGGGATTTTATCGGTTTTGTTTTTTTCTTTCAACATTATTTTAGTCTTCAAATTATAAAATCGTATTTTTAAAAACTCGTTTTTAACCTACCTTATTTTCAATTTTAGTTTATGTTTTGATTTCATCATTATTTACAATTATGCAATAACTGCCAGATATTGTCATATAATTATGTCGAATTGACTTTTTTCCTCATTATATACTATCTTAAAAGATGAAACCAACTTTTTCGGTTTCATAATTAATTCTTTCTGTTTTTAAAAAAAATTTTCTCTCAAAGTTATCAAGTTAGCACAAAAAATCCAAAAATCTCCAACTATTATCGATCCTTTATTCATTTTCTGAATCATATTTTACTCCATATTTGAACTTGTCAAATATAATCTATTTTCTGAATTTTTACTCTAGGACTCAAGAAAAGAGGTAATAGGACTTAAATCGTATCAAAATTGTTGAAACGTAATTTTTCCAAAATTTTTCCTTGTCAAATTAGCCTATTACCGAAATACAGACCCTCGTGTAAATCTTTATCGAAAATTTGATAATTTTTCTTGTTTTCAAAAATGAATTGCTTTCTTTCTCTAGTGAATTAGTAATTTTTTGCTCCTTGCCTCGTCGTTCTGAATGGTTAAAATTTCATTCACCCCTACGATTTGAACAAAATAGTTATTACATATAGAAAAAAAAAATGAAGCATGAGCAGAATTTCTCCACCATATCACCAGTCAAAATATCGAGAATTTACAAAATAATCAGGAAAAAAGGAGAGATTATCAATCAGTAAAACAAAGGAGGTAAATACAAACAAAAGTAAGGTTGACGGAAGAAGGGAGGAAAAACAAAACTAAGAAAAAGAAAATCGTAAGTATGAAGAAGTAATAATAAAAACAATAATTATCAGAACTTTGTAGAGAATACCTCCGCGATACTCGGCTACGGGTGCAAAGGAATCAAAACGTAAGGAACTAAAAACCCAAAAGTTAATAATACGGTCACGGATGATGTTTTAATGGACCATTCGTACTGTGGTGATTGATGACGTGGTGTCCACCGTGGGACACGTGATGGTGTGGATGGTGGCCGCTGCTACTGTTCGCATTTGCCTGCTGTTGAGCCCTTTGGGTATTTTTCTTATTTTTCATTCGCCTATTTTGAAACCATATTTTTACTTGCCTTTCGGTCAGGTTTAAATTTCGTGCTAGCTCCCATCGTTTTTGTTTGGACACGTACGCGTTAAACAGAAACTCTTTTTCCAACTCCAACGTCTGGTACTTGGAGTAGGGTTTACGCTTTTTGCGCACGGTTACCTGCCCGGTCCACTCCAGTGGATTTGAATTCACGCCACTCATACTGGTCATGCTGACCCCTGTGAGTGAACCTGCAACATGAAAACGAAAACGCAGATTTTAATACGCTGAAAAAAATTTTTTTTTCATGAAAATAATCTGTGAGGGGGTGTCAATCCAAATTGGCGCAAAAATCAGAATTTATATTTGGAGGAACTCCTTGGTAGCCTTAGCGATGTTATTAAGCCACATTAGACATTCTTTGAGCAGCTATTACTACCAAGGCTCTTCTCTTTCAGGTATGCTGAAATCGTGATGATGATAATGAAACTTCATTTTAAGTTTCTTCGTTATCATCAGTTATATTATATCACAAGCACTTTTTACGTAGCGTATGTAGCGCATGCTACACTTGAGAAATTGCGAGTGTTAGCCGGGTAGCAGCAGTCCCCTCTATCCTAAAAGCTAAAAACAAACTGGTGAAAAAAAAGTACTTTATATCAAAAGTTGAATTCATCGAAAATTTTCCCAAAGCAGTCGAACCATTTATCAGTTTCGGAGAACTTTCACTTATCAGAATCTTCAAACCTGCTTTGTGGGTAAAATGATCTATGAATCTGCCTGAAATATTAATATGATTCATGATTAGAAAAAATTAATTTTTTATATTAGTTATACTGTTCGGGAAAAATTAAGAATATTTTTTTCTCTAGAAATATTAGAAACAATTTAATTCGAAAAAATAAAGTAAAGGCTGCAAAGATGTCTCATTGGCAAAAATGCTGCACTTTCACAAATTCATGTTGGCAGCACTGTTGACAAAACTTTTTAATTTATGTCAACTTTAATAAAGACAGTCCTTGGATCTTGCTGGAGAAAGTTTGAAATGGTGGCGTCTGTACGGGGGATATGAGGATATATGAATATACCTCCCATTACTCCTCCAAAAAAAAAAAAAAAACAAAAAAAAAAACTACATATATGATTTGTAAGACATGCAGATTACATGTTCTAGAACATAAAAAACACTCACGAAAAATTTTTTCGCTCGCAATTTCTTATTTGAGCCTTCTCTTCCCCCAGTTAAATCCTGCAAAAACCCTACTACATCATGTTTTGAATTGAAAATCTGATATAGAAGTACGTATTAAAAAACCATTTTCATTCTTTTTTTTTTGAAAAATCCTAACTACGCCACTATTTAAGAGAATTATGTTTCTATTTTTAACGCGTTTGTATTATTATTTTTTTTTAAAAGTTGGTTCCTTTTTGATAAAAAATTTTTTAAGGCTTTTTCGTTTCCTTATACATTACCGTTATTAGCAATTTTCTTTTAAAACAAACAGATTTCTGAAGATAACTAAAAAACCGTCTTAACGATTCCAAAAAAATAATATGAGACCACCATGAGACTAACTTCTATCATTTAAGAAAAATTACATCAAAATCAGTACAGTAAAATTACTGTTCTCTTATTTTCCCTCTTTCAGTTTTTATACCAACTGTGGGAATGTTATAGTGTAAACATGGGTGCCATGAAGGAGGTGCAAGATAATGGCCTACACCAAATTGGCTTCTTCCTGTTAGTGAGTTTTCAACACAAAAAAAAAATTATCTATTTTTTTTATTACTTGACAGCATTTTTTTCTTCTTTTTTTAAAAAAAATTTTTGTTTTGTTTTCCATCCGCTTGAAAAAAATTCAAACGACGCCCATAAGTGTAAAGTTTATATTGAACTCCATTTTCGGCTCTCGCTACGCTTGAGAAAAGATGCCTGCCTTGGAATATATATAATATACAATAGTAATATAAACAATGTAATGGAAGAACTCAGAATATAACGCAGCTCATTATCATCATCTCGACATAATCATATTTGGAGGTAAAGGGTCTTCATGTTGTTAGAATATTGTTGAATGAAGGGAAATGAAAGATTATGAAAAACGAGTTGCGCCTGTGCCAATAATTCGCGCAAATAATGTCGATAATAATGAATAAATTTTATTATGGCGCAGTTAATCTAGGTTCGCTTTTAATTTTTTTTCTCTAATTTTCTCTCCCGTACTCAAATTTAGTAAAATATTAATCGCACTCAGGCATTATTAAAAAAAAATTCAAACCCTGATACTCTCGAACGAGGTCATCCTTCGTTCCACATACTTCAACTTTCGATTTACGAACAAAATGATGGGCAAAAGTTGAAAAGAAGGTTCATTTACAGTGTATGATGAAAAACAGAAATTATTTCAAATTAATTTGAAGAAAGAAAAAATTATATTCATCAGGCTATTTATGTTGTTGTTTTTTTTTTTTCTGTAATACTTAATTTATTACATTATCTGTGGGAATATATTCGAATACAAAGACAATCAGTATTTATTGGTAGGTAAAAGAGAAATTTGTTTCATCAGTTAATACAAGAGACATCGTTGTCATTGAAAATCGTACGTAAAAATTGGAATTCCATTCGTACTTTTCATAAAAATTATTAGATAATTTTATAATTTATTATCGGCCATGATTCATTTTATTATCTCTACAGGTGAATCTGTTTCATTTGGTACAGGTACCGACGTGTGCTGTTAAAATGTATATAAAAATACAAGTGCGTACATTTTTTATTATTTATTATTATTGTTATTATTTTTATTTTTTTTACTTGAGTGAAAATTAATGGTGTTTCAACGTTGGTCGTTCGATGTAATCGACAAGGAGATCGTGGATTCACCTATATATTTTATTACCTCGTACATGAGTGCCAGTATTTTGTAAATATTTTTTTAATCGTCCTTCCGGATGTGTTAAGAATACAATTTTTTCATTTTATTTCATTGATTATGAACGTTAAATTCGCTAGGTATCGACTTCTTTTTGGCATATATAGAAAATTAAATTTCGAAAACCTTAATTTAGCATACAAGTAAAATTTTTTGGATATTGGAGTACTTTTCTGAAGAAGCAATCATTTGTGAAGAGTAGGCCTACTTTTTTTTTCTGTAAAACGTTCATGATATTTTTTTCTATTTCTTTTTAAATTTATAATTTTGGCATCACTTGAATTCATAGATATACCCAGCTGTTCGAATTGTCGATATTTAATAATTCATTTTTGTTTTATGGAAGAAATTAATTTCACCATGTTTTATGGGTTAAAGTGCACATTTTTTCTGCAGTAAAAGAACCCGGAAAAAAAAGCTGAACAACTCACCTAAAATTAAAGGTTTTAAAAACAGCATATTTCAAAAAATTATCAATTTTTCGTTTAATTTTGTGAGGAACTTCGACTTTTTTTGGCGTAAGTATACTTACAGTTAAATATTTTTTCGCATAAATCTAAGTCAGCAATTTAATTTTTTAATTATGATTAGAAAGTATTCTAAAGAGGAACTTTTGCAATGAAAGTAAAAAAAAAACGCTAGATCCTATTCCCATCCAAATCTCTGGATGTTAGACAGATTTTACCGGAGAACGAGTTGTTGAAATTTAGCTTTTCTGTGTAGTTTTCACAAGAAATTTCAAAAAGATGGTAAAAAACTTACATGTACTGTAGTTTTTACGAGTAAATTTAAGTTACCTTTCTGGTAATTTTTTTTTTCTTAATTTTATTCGTAGAAAATACGTGAAAAACAGTTTAATGTTAGAGAATCGTACGTGAATTCATGTTTGAAGGAATGATCCTTTTCTCTGAGTGTAGGCAATGCTGCATCGATGGGTTGATTTTTTCCTCGAATCAAGCTTTCTAAATCTTTCATGGACTGCCTACTGAAGAAAAGACTTTTACAAAATAAATTTACTAGGTACTTTGTAAAATTTCTACTTTATTTTATGCGCTTATTGAGATTCTATCCCTACGCACCAATAATAGCAACAACTACTTCGTATAGATTTTTCGTAATTATTATTTTTTTTGCTATTAACTTTTGCAATTTCTTTACTGTGTATTTAATGGAACGTGGAACGTACTTAAGTTTATGACCCTATCGATTACATTGGCACGGTTCGATAATTTTACCTGTAAATTTAGTAATTTTTCCGATTAATTTTACCCGAGGATAAATGCAGCTGATGACGTAATCATTTTTCCATCCTCTCACGTTTGTTGGTTTATAACCGTTTTACGAAATCGTTCATATATTTTCGCAATATCTTTGCGCGAATAATTTTTTTTTTGCTTCGAGAATCGGAAGAAAATAATTCTATTCGGATGAGAGTAAAATTGGTAGATTTTACTTTGTAATACTTTCTTTGCATCACTTTGCGAACTCCTCCCTCCGAAACTAGCTGATGAATTTCAAAAATGTTAACACGAATGTGTATCCCATGAAAGCCAACACTATCCCAAGTTTTATTTAATAGGTCAAACAGCGGAGGCTCCACAGACTCCCAAATAGTGCCAAAATGAGCAAAAAGTGGAAATATATATATACATTTTGTGCAAAAGAATTTGAGTGACCTATATATTCGTGATCTACAACTCACGATCGGCGCTCTTCCTCAGGTCCCACCACCGCACTGAATGCAATAGGCGTATTTTTCTTTGGAAAATTCACTAATATATGTGAACAGTGTAAAACTTTTTTCGGCAAACTCTGTTCAAAGCCACGTTGTACTGAGATGATATTGAGAAATAACTTAATTAAGGTTGGCCTCGAGGACTGTTACCTCCTTCGAGGGCCGACAGACGAACTGATTGGTTAATGATAAAAAGAAATTTCCGTAGTGATTCCGCCCACGATTGCACTTTTAAAACTAGTTTTGTACTTTTTTCTACTTTTTTCTACTCAGAACCTTTAGTATAGGCTAACACAAATGCGTGTGCTTGCATGACCCATTCGGTGAGTAAGTAATAAATGCTGATTTTAATAAGTTATCCTTTAGCTACTCCACATATGAGAGCATATGTTTATATTGGATTCGAAGGAATAATGATATAATTGATCGAAGATAGTAGCATTTTTTTGAAAATGAGCCTGTTGGTATTAAATATTGATAAAAATTTGAGCTCCTAAAGAGCGAGAATAATAACCTAATATTAAGAAGAAAAAAAAGAAGAAAATACTGATAATTGAGCCAAAATTAGAAGAACAAAATATCTGATGAGCCGAAAATTTTATCTGGTACATTACATACGGCTTGGTTGAGCTAGAAACTTAGACATTTTACGGGTTTGAATTTGGCCACGAGTAATTTTGTTTCAGCCGTCATCAAATTATTGCTGTAAAGTGGAGATATAAGTAATCATTTCGTTGCTAATTTTTTGCAGTTGCCTTCGAAACAAACAATCTAATCTGGGGATAGAAAATGGTGCGTAGGTACCATCGAAATAGACACACTGTACTGTGCCAGAAAGAAGCTGATGATAAACGGTGAAGAACTTTATCTGAATGCGACAAATGTTATGAGCGTAGAAGTGTGAGCAATACTTCAAAGGTTTGAGTTCTCACTTCTCAGAACTGACACCGATATAAAAACCATCGAGTAGAATTGAGAACTAACTTTGAAAATAACAGGAACTGAAACTTTCGAACCTAATTACAGCTCTCAAAATGGATCTCTTGAAACGAAACTTCGCACAAACCATCTAAGGATGAGCATCTACACGAGACAAAAATTTTGAGAAAATTCAAAAATTAATTTCAAACTACCGCGGATCGCAATTTTTAAAAATTCAGGCTGAAAATAAAAGTTACCTAGTCCCATTGTCCTAACTGAAAGAATCTAAATAATAAGGTTTTTTTTTTCTTTCAAACCCTACTAAAAGAGGAATAACCAATCCATCCTAACCTAAAATAATAAGAATTGTCTAAAATAGGGGTTCCCAACCTTTTTTACTCACAAAACCCCTGCCTCAGCACAGAAACTGTTGTTTAGTATACCTCCCAGTACATTCACAAATGAAAAATTTGAACAAAAAAAAATTGGCAACAAAGAAGCTGGTTGCGGATCCCTTCGGCTCCCTTAGTGGACTTCAGGTTTGGAACCACAGGTCTAAAATATAATCGGTGCTTTTTTGGAATTAAATTAGGGTAACAAAAAACAGTTTTGATAAAAAAAATTTTTCTGTTCCAAACCAGATGTATTATAATTTATTAACTTTCCATGCTTGTGTTTTTTGTCACCATTGTGTGTTAGGTTTAAAAAAAAAAAAAAAAGTTTCAATAAAAATATATTTGTATAATTAATGCGATAGCATTAGACTATGGAAGGTAAAATTAGCCCAAAAAGATAATTTATTTAATTTCATACTTTTACGGATTTTGACTCATTAATATATAAGAAATTATGAAATAACTAGTTATTCTATGAATTCCATAATTAATATATGAAAAATAAAATTAATTATTTACTTTCCCTAAAATGACTCGTTATTTCGCGGAATAACTAGTTGTTTTGCGAATTTACTGAATTTCACGATTTAACAGTAACATATACATATATGTACCCTAATATATTTAGCCGTTGTACACATACAGATTATCGTTTTGCGTTTCATTTTAAAACTAATCAAGTTTGAATGATTAAAAATATTTGACGTTGGAAATACATTATACTTTCATATTAAGACGATGAGAAGAAACTAAAAGTTCTTCATTATTTGACTTTTTTGTTTTTTTTTTTTTTGTTTTTTTATCCCGAATGAGTATTCCAATTGCAGTTTAGAAGTTTTGAAAAGTACCTTCCTATTTAATGAGCTCGTTCCCTTCTTCTAATGAAAGCGTCCATACGAAACTAGGTATTTCTGTACGAGAATAATGACAATTGTCGGAAATATGAATATGGAGAGGTCGGGTTTTTTTTATGGAAGACCTAAGCCAAAGTTTTGACACGTGTTGATCTTTAAACAAAAAAAGACACAAAAAACTGCATAAATTAAAAAATTATTCTCTGTTGTATCTTATTTTTTTAGTTAATCTGAGTGAGTGAGTATTGTGGAAAATAATTTATAAAGCCTAGAACATAAGGAAGAGAAAAATTATGAATTTCAACAAAGAAAATATTCTATTCGAGTGGGTATTTCTACTATTTATTAAATGAACCTTACTGAGAAATTAAATTGACTTCGAATTTACTAAATTTCATTTTTCAAATTAAGTAATCCTTATATACCTACACTTTTTATTACTAGTTCTAAGCCCATAATTATTAAAATTTAATTACTTGGATCACTTTCATCATACATATAATTATTTTGGTGGAATTTTGTTATTCCATTGCGATTGAAATAATTTTTTTCTTAGCGTGCGGAATGTGAGAAAAAAATTTCTCTTTCAATTTTAATATTGTCATCGATTTTCTGTTGTACAATGATAAAATTCTATGTGATAGTAGTTGTGTTTTATATGGAGAAAGAGTGGATCTTCCGGACCTGACTTGAGTATGTCAAGTTATGATGAAGGTTTTCTTCAAAAAATGTGATCGCGTTTGTATCGCATGCCCTTTACATCTTATCTATTTTTTCATGTCAAAAAAGTTATTTTAGTTGTTGGATTTGAAGCTGTGTAGGTATAAGGTTTGAAGAGTTTTTTTGATTTTTCTGAACTCATGTAAATTTAAAACCTCTGGTCTGAACTGAGAATTAATTTTTGACCGAACTTGTTGAGATCCTTAAACCTTAGTGCTGCACCTTTTTGCTATTTACAATGCACCCAATTTGATTTTAGTAGAAAGATTGCATAAGTGTCTGAAATACCTATTTAGCATGCATTGTAGGGAAAAAAATTCAGGAATTCCATATGATGAAAACAAAAACTAAACGTTCGGACGCATCTGCCTAATTTTTTCTGATAATAATTTTATTATAAGTAATTTTCCTTCTAATTGTGATTTTATTCATCATATACGAGTACCTATAATTAGGTGTGTTTGAAATACAGGCACCTGTAAACTATAACTGTGTTCTTCTGTACAGATTTCACTCCGAAACGGTACAGAATTCGGTCGCGTCAAACGCACCTATTTATTGAAAAATTAATGAGATACGACTGTTTTTTGAGAACATTATTTCATCCGTAAGTCATACCGTACGAAGCTGGGTCTTTGTCGAAGGAACTCATTGTTTTTTTCTAATACAAAATCAAAATGCTGTGATAACTTCGAGTTGAAAGTTAGCCGTCAGAAAATAAGTGGGGAGGCTAATGTTGGTTTTAATTTTTTTCCCTACTCCCAAAGAAACTTACGCTTGCTGCACGTGGCAAACATCTTGAATTTTTCAAACCTTTCAACCGGTCAGAATATGGTACCAGAAGTTTTAGTATTTTTTGTAGGTATAGTCTCGAATGTGAAGTCTAATGGTCTGCCCCCTCCCCACCCTCGTATAACACGTAATTCACTGGCTGCATTGATCGACAATTACAAAAAAAGAGAAAAAGAAAAAGAAAAAAAAAAAGAAAGAAAAATGGTCGCGAGTCGAGAATTCACTTGGGAACGAGATGCATGCATTCTTTCTCGATGAAATAAGTTATGTTGGAAGAAAATATATATCGCGAAATCGTCTTCCGGCGGCGGTTCCAACAGTCGCACGCATTAAATTCTCATATCACTCATTCCCAGTTATACCGCAATAGCTATACGTATCGGTTGGAAATCATCCGCGTTTCTCGGCAGCGCCACTTTCAAATGCTTCCGTTTGATTCGGCCCACATTTCGTTCATTTTCGAAAAACAGACCGAACGAAAATATTCGCATCGCATCGGTTGCGGATCAGAAGCGTAAAAGTGCCACGATATATGCCAATAGTGACGAAGTTTTCGAATTGGTTAGCTAACAAAACGGACACAGATATTATGTTCTGCGCATGCACAACCATAGCGTGCACTTATTTGCCAGCAAAGGAAAGAAAGGCGAACGGATGATGGAAGTGATGACGATAACCGTGATCTCAGTCAGTATATATGCGGCTGTTGAACAGCTGTTTGAAGAACTGTGAAAGTACGAATTTTTTGTGTAGGCTTTAGATGCGTTACCAAGATGCTGAATATTTGAAAACTGTGCGACTCATACTTGTGTCCTTAGTGGTGGGTCGACACTTGCGCACTTTACTCCGAACGAACCGAACGCGCCAAACAAATGAACGTTTGGTGTGTTCGACCTTTTTTGAACAGATCTTTTGGGCATTTTTTTTTTTTTACTGACAATGCCTGGAAAATGTTTGGTTCGTTTGTTCTTTCGTGTACATTTAGTGTAGATGGTTTATAAGGAGTAAAATACGCAAGTTTTCCGACTGTAAACCCACCATGAGGGTGTGTTTTTTTGGTTTTTTTTTTCTCAATGTGGTACAAATTTCTATTATCACTTCGAGGGTAACAAATGAAAGGTGAAGGAGTTTTGGTATGAGTTTCGGTATGGTTTTAGTGTGATTTTTGGCGCGACAAAAGAGAGAAGAAAAAATATTACTGTCTGTTGTCACAATAATATAGGTATTGTGACATATTTTTGCCAAGTAAACATATTTCATGGACTTAGAAATGCAGCCAAATATTCTCTGAAGTACAATCACTTGTTTTCCACGTATTCAGCACTTATTTCCATACTTTCAAATAATATTCTTATCACCTTCAAATTCCTAGAACATATAGTCCTGTCTACAAACGCAGTCACTCCTAAATGTATATATTTATCCTAAATCAGCAGTTTCCTTAATACACATCTTTTTGAACAATCAATTTTCTTATATATTCTCATGAATTCTCTTTAATTGCATTTTCATCATATTCTTACTTTCTGTGTGTCATTTCTCTCCTTTCCTTTCAAAAAAATACTCATCCACAACTGTGATCTAATATAATTTTATATTTTTGTAAATATAATTCACTCTTTGGTGTACATTTGATTCACACACATTTACAGCTTGTACATATTTTATATGTATTATATATTTTTGTATTAAAAGACACTTGTAATCTTGTATTAAAACTTTTATTCATACAATACTAAAAATATTGTTGCATATGTAGGTGCGCACAGTGTGCACGCATACAACCGAATCACTTGCAGTAGCCCATTTCACTTTCTTTTGCATATGTTTATCACATTTAAAAATGTTTCAATCTCGCAGTCACGGAAGTGCACTTTTTTTTTTTTTTTTTGGACAGTAATTCAAAATTATTACAATAAATCATCATGAGACTGAGAGCAACAGTCAAATGAAATTTCAGTCTGAATTCAGTTAATTGTGATAGCTCACAATTTCTCCGTCGACCTCAAGAAGGGTGTTTTGGGTCCCAGTATATATGACAGTAATTGTACCTGCGACTAGAGCATAATTATTTTCCTCCATCTTATTTGTATTCAATAAATTTTTACTAAATATCGCCCAAATGTTCGCTAAAATCAGGAAGTACTGAAGATTTCCTTACAGTCTTATATCATCTAGTTAAATTTTGCTCCAGAAGTTATAAAAAGCAATTCTTGGCTAACGACGTTCTCGTTTTATAGGCACCTAAGTATTCAAAAGATATATTTTTCTTGCGATTTATTGAGACAGAATATCAGAATACTTCATTGGTAACAGTGTAGTAGATCAAAGTAAACTGCTTGACCAGTTCAGGGATAATTTTAAATATTCTGAATTTTGGTATTTTGACTGTGGTATTAGGTCTTTATACAAATCATGTTAATCGAATGCATTGGGGCAGCATAATAGAAACTAATTGAATTAAGTGAAGGATACATTATGAAGTTCATCTAACTTCTCGACTGACAGTGAAAAAATTTCATCCAACATATGCCACTCATCGACAATTTTTGTGATTTTTTCGATAAAAATTATATTTCTCAGTCACGCAAAGTCCATTAAAAGCAGCCGAATATCTGAGAGTTGTATGAAATTCATTTAATATCTGCAGTTCTCAATAATATTTCAAAAATTAGGAAAATTTCCACAGAAGAATTTCTCTTTGGATTTATTTATTTTTTTTTTTTTTGAAGACAAGCTTAGAAGACTGCCCCAACAATATATGCAATTCTCAGTATTCTCACCGAAATTTATTGCTCTTTTTATTACTATTTTTTTTTATGTGACTCACATTATATTGAGAATCGAATATTCGAAAAAAATAATCTTAATGGTTATGTGTCCATAATATTGTATCATACAAAAAATGACAACTATTATTTGCTGTTATTCATTTTTCACAATCAATGTTAAAAATTCGTGTTGAAAGAAGAGTACAGAAGTCATCGTAAAATATATTGCCCGTGAGGAAGCGCACGTGTTTGAATATTTTTTTGGACTAAAAATCAGAGTAATCATTAAAGAAGTAAAAATTTTAAGAATCATTGAATACCCCACTAAAATGCAGTGAGAATAAACATTTATGACTTTTTTCTTTATTTTTCTCCAGAAACCTTGACGTAGTAGCCTGTTTTGCGCTTTACTCATTCCACGATTTTATTAATTAAATTCCAGTCGAAGATTATAAAAATTCGAACAAACTTTTAGCGAATTTCTGAAATCATTTATAAGAACTAGACTTATTTTCTCACAGTTTCTGTTCCACTTGTAAGAGGATACAACATGCCAGACATGGGAAAAATTTCCATTTTCTCTCATTACCTATCTGGGCAGTTACAATATTATTATTTTTCTTTTTAGTTTTCTCTGATGATCTCCCAAATTTTTCACGGTGCCCTTATCGTAGTTCTTCTTCACATTCGTGAATGGCATTATATGCTACTATTTCAGCCCAAAAAGTGCAACTAAGTAGGTAGATTCATTCATTTTTCACTTTTGAAACTGGAAATAACTAAGTAAGTTTTAATGTCGAATTTAATTAGAATAGCAACTTACATAAGTTTCCTATAAAATCTCGTAATCAGTATTCATTTCCTGAACGTACGAATAGCAAAACTAAGTGGTCCACAAAAAAATTTTTTTTTCTAACAATGTATTTTTTTATTAAAGGCGTTATCTTGTAGGTACCTACGTTTTAATTATTTAAATTCTCTTTCATTTTAATTAAAGCGACAAACAATTTTTTTTCTTCTGTATTTTCTTCTTTCTCGGTTGCGCTCTAGAATCGTGATTCTTATCTTTCATCTTAATCGTCATCTGCAAATAATTTTTTCTGATTCACGCTTCGTTGAATTTCGAAGACTTCAAGTTGATCTGTTGTCGGTTTCTGGCGCTTGCAAAGAAGAAATTCAAAAATGCGCAACATCAAAATGCGTATAGGATTTTGGAAAACTGAGTTGGCGTGAGAAAATAAAAAGAACCTGAAAGGATTCGGTTGTAATACGTCCCTTTTCCTTTCAAATGTTGTTATTTCTGATCGGATTTGCGTAAATTGGTACGTAATAACTTGAGAGTACTTATCATTCATTATCATTAGCAAGTGATTTGAATGCGAATAATTAGTCTATGAGACAATGAGAATTTGTTCCATTATGCAGAACCCATTTTGGTTCAACACAAGAAATGTTTCTAGGCTGGCTAATCCGTGAAAATCGTCATGAAAAAGCGTCACAAAATTTTGACTAACTGACGTCAATTCTTTCTCCTAAATTATGCACTTGGAGTACTGAAATCACTGAACTAAAAATTTTGCTTACGCTGCCATGTGTGGGAGGAGCGAGGTGGTCAAAACGCGGAATCATTTTCATGCATGAAATTGTGCTGTGTAGGATACATATGTATTAGATGGTTGACTTTCATGCGGTCCTTATTCCTTGTTTTCGACTTTTTATTTAGCAGAAGCAGACAATAGTCATCTCGTATTTCTCTGTTTTAAAATTTTCCTAATACTTGTCATAAAATGATTTTTAGTATTGCTTTTTATAGGATAGTAAAAAAAACCTATATTTTCCTCTACAGAACTTGATTTTGTCTTCTTAAGTGGCGTTTCATTTCAAATTTTTATCTTTGATTTGTTAAAATTAAAAATATTCATTTCTTTTCTTGAACTTTGATTTTTTCAAATAAGTAAGAAGTAGACTCGAACTTGATTAGGTAAATTAAATTTTCAAAATAATTTCGAACCATTCAGTATTTCAGTATGACAGCTCTCGAAATAACTATAGGTAGAACGTTAATGTTTCATTTAGAAAGTGTAACCTCTACTATATGATAAAAAGTGAATATGCTTCCATTTAAAAGGATGCTTTACATTTACATCAAGATTACATTTATCAATGGTAAGAAATACTTTTCATTGGCAAAATACCAGCATAAACATTGCTTTTCTGATCATGTATTATATAAATTTATTTTTTGCAACAGCTATCCTAAAAATGAACGTCTTGTGCGTATTCAAATACGTAAAGTAGATTTTATTCTAATATGGAAAAGTAAAATTTCATTCATGAGCAGTTTGAGACTGGCTAAGATTATTAAATCACTGACTTGGTTGCACGTGCGCACCATGTTTTATCTAAAATTATAAACCTGATCTTACGAAAAACTAATTGTCAAGTTGCCACTTCAATTTGAACACAAGATTTCAGCTTTGAAACAAACCTCTCTTATTTCTTTTAATGATTCTTCAGCCTTTATTTAACCTTGGAACAACACACTTCTTTGTGACATGAATATAACACTGGGGTGTGTCACATCCCAACTTATAAAATTCTATATCTTAGTAGCATATGTAGATATCTTGCTGAAAATTATGCCCATTAATCACTCAATTTAGTAGATACTTCAACATGACTGAACAGCCAAATGTGATTAATATATACAATTTTTTTAAATTTCTTATATTATTACACCAAAATATATTTTAATGCTAGTGTTGCCATATTTTTTCGAATAAAAAAATGTTTATTCATTGGCCCCTTCTAAAATTCATATTTTTTTGAAGGCAAATATTTATGAAACAAAAATAAAACTGAAAGAAAAAATAATACCTAGTTGTAATTTTTCTTAGCCAGGGATATAAAATAAATGTATGATTTGTCTTTCAAAAAAAATTACTAATTTTCCAATTTGAAATTTGGTATATCTGTTGGGAGAAGATAGAAAATTGTTTAAATCATTACATGCTTTCATAAAACAATTTGAATAAAACTTGTTGTAACTAACCTTAACGTCTTCAAAATCTGTAATCATCATTATAGTAAAGTACCTACAGAAAAAAACAGTCTTGCCGAGAGGAAGAAGGAGGATTTCCCCGAGCCGAGCTTTTTAGGTCTTGCAATTTTCAAAAATAAAAGAAAAATTAGATACAATTTTAAATTTTTTAGTGGGCCAGAAAAATTTTTTCTCCTTTTGGCCCAAATTTTATTTTCACAGTCTTGGATGAAAAACTAACCTGGCATAAATTATTTAAAAAAGCCAAAAAATTAAATCAAACTAATTAAAATGTTAATATTGTGATAGAAAAAGAAAAAAATATTTATGTGGCATTATTTATGGTGATTTTGTTTAGCTACCTTGAAAATTTTCAATGATGATGCATTTTGTAAAAATAGGTATAGGTTATGTAATTTAGCCAATAGAAAATACTAAACCTATTATTAAAATGAGCACCACTTGTCCTTTCAGCACCTAACCCTGTACTTATTTGCTAAATTTTTCTCAGCTTCTTCTACAATTTTTTCAACTCTGGTGTATGGTAATGGTCGTATTAATGGTTCTGAGAATAACAGACAATGTACTTAATAGTTAATACTGCAAAAAATATAGTGTCGTCATTCGTCAGTGGTTCGTAAAATTGATTCATTTAAATATTCTCACATTTGTATCTGAATTCGAGTCTGTTTTAACTTCTATATGAGGATAAAATTCTAATTAATTAATCACAGCTTCTGAAAAATACATGGTATCCCTTGGAAAGAACTGAAATTTTAATATGTTTGATATAGGAGCGGTAATTACTGCGCAAAAAAAATTAATGCCAAACTTTTTGTGATAATAAACTTTACCGCAAATTAAGTGAATAAATAATTATTTTACCTTTATTTAAATTTTGAAGATATAACTTTTAGCTGATTTACTAAATGACTTTTTTTTTTTTTGTGAACAAATAGTTGGACATTTATTATACTTATAGGTCTACAGTCTTTGATCAAAACAATGGAATGCCGACGCTTTAGATGTTATAATTGGTTAATGACATGTTTTAATTTTTCATTTGTTTACGCAAGAATTTCGAGGAGATTTCTTTAATTAGCCAGTGTTAGTGGCATAACCTTTCGTGCATGCGTAATGACGTTTTCATTCATTTACCTTACCGTCTGTAAAAAGTCTTCTCAGAAAACTGTCTTTTTTTAGTTGTTGATTAATCGAAACTGTTTTCTAATAAGGTTTACCACACTTCATGCACAGTAGAAATAACGGAAGATCGTATTTTCAGAGCAAAGAATTCAAAAAAGTTTGAGGGAAGGTATGGTTGTTGAAGATCAATTACATAAGCCAATAATTTCAAGAAATGAAACTGATTCGAAAGAATTGATCTAAGTTCCTTCCATCTTTACCTACCCTTTCCCGGCATATTATTTTAATATTTTATTTAATGATACGAAAAAAACTCCGATCCTTGACGAGCAAGTAGAGACTTGGTCAATTTTTTACATAAATTCGGAAAATTAAATTAAAAATTTAAGAATACCAAATAACAAATAATTACAACTCCATAGATAAGGGTTGCTTCACATAAATGTGAATTTTTTCAAAAAAAGACTCGCATGTTTTTTTCCCCTTTCATCCAATACTCCATTTTTGAATAAGAACCATACACAGTTATCTAACTTCTTCTAGGATGTAGATAAGGGTCAGGTTCTGGGGTGGTTCCGAAAAAAAAGTTTTACGTAAAAAAGATGATGTATGTTTGTTGATGATGATGGTATTGTGATATGGGAGGTCGAAAATCACTGTCCCGAAGATGTGGAACACTCCTACGAACGAGCTATCTACGCCCTTGAACTCGTTGAAGAAAGTTTGAAGGCTCACTCAACAGTTTCCTTTTAACAGCTTGATTATCTCGAGAAAAAAAAAAGAAATAATTTTTCAACTTGGCTGCGTACCAATGCCGCAATTTCATGTAAAAAATAAAAAAATAGAATCAGAACTGGATTAAAATAGTTATTTATGATGAAAGTGCGAAAATTAGTAATCACCTACTTTTTATCTGCGTTACACATTATTTTTTGCAATGCCCCACCCAAGAAAAAAAAATTCATTCAAAAAACCTTTTTTTGAACTGAATAATAATCATAATTAATAATTTTTTGACCAAAAAATTACGACACCTGGTGGCAACCCCTTTCCACACCTCCTGAGAAAAAATCAAGATGAAGAAAATAAATTTATTATTAATTTTTCTAGAATTCATAGATAATTTTACTTTTTTATACGTTTTTATTGCATTTATTAACTTATTACGTAGTTTAATAACAATCTACTTGAATTCGTTATAATCCGGTGTGAATAAGGTTTAGTTATTATAGTCACTGTCTGGTACAGCGGGTTTGTTTGCTCTTTATTTATCTATCTGTAGGACTTTAGCTGTGGTGCATTGTTTTTAGCACATTGGTTTTGTAACCAGGAAGGCGCGGATTTGAATTTTGAGCAAGTCATGTTTTCGTTACCTATGACTTTTTTTAATTTTTTAAAAACATTTTATGGTCATAAATGCGTATTTAAAAAAAATTCATTTTTAACGTAGTTTATTTTAAATTGTTGCCATCACCCTAAAAGAGGATTACATTCAGGAAACAAACCGATTTTACTATGAGATTATAAATTAATAATATGTATTATCGTATTAATTTAAAAAAAAAAAAGAAAAAAAAAAAAAAGAAAAAAAGAAAAAAAATTAACAAAAAAGTGAGCCGTGGAAGAAGGTAATGAAGTCTTGCAAGAATGTCAACTTGCTGGAGCGCATGCGCTCGAGCATACTCTTCCACGTCATTTTGAAACTCTTTACTTTTTGTTCACTAAAGGGGCACAAAAAAACGTATTTTTTGTTACGAGGTTGCAAAAAATTTTTTTTACTATCTGATTTGAAGTAAAAATTCAGCGAATTGTGTTAATTTTTTTTAAGTCATCTGGATTTATTCTGTTGGTAATATTTACCTGTTACGATACAGAACAAAATAAATCTGTCAGACAACAAAGTTAGCGGTTTGCAATTTTTCAATCGTCTACTGAATCAGACAGGTCACTAAGGTTATAAAAGAGGAAGAAGAAGAAAACAAAACAAACCTCTCCTTTCACGCTCGAGTTCTTATTTTTGCATTTTTGTTTGTTTTGTATGTGTGTGTGTTTTTCTCCCCGTTTCTTTTTCTCTGATTTGAATAAGTTAATTATTACATAATGTCTAATTATTTCATGTGAACCATGTACCTACTATCTTTTACCTACATCGGTGTTATAAACCTATTCAGTTTTCGGCAACTTTCTTTAATGTAGCAAGCGAATTATCTTTGTGTATGAAATTATATATTCTCCAAACCAAGTTACTAAATATGACAGTTGTATTCAGGGCTAATTCATCATTCGTTCGAGACAAATTATAAAAAACTTTTAATTAACTGCCTGATCAAACTATGAAGTGAATAATCGTCTGACAAAACTAAACGTAGGTAGCTACGGGTAAAATAAGATCGATTTTTAATAAATTTGTTTCTAATACGAAAATTACACATTATGCAGTCTCAAATTAAATTTTGTGGGGCCCAGAGTACAAGTTACATGGAGACCTCTTCACACTTCATTATCGAATTTAAAGTAGTATGCATTTTAAAAGATATTACGACATTCTTGACGTGTAAAAATATTTATTACTTGGTCTTTTTTTGAGGAGGCAGGGGAACGGTTCCGTTTGTATCCCCTAAATCCAGGCTTGTTTTCTTGACATTAGTCTACTGCTGTAACTGCTATTTAGTTTGTATTCAGCTTATTGCTTCGACGTCAACTATTTTTTGAGTATCTCCCCTGTCCTTAAAAAATAACAGGCGATTAGGCATTGTCCAGAAAATTTTGACCAAACACTTCTTTTCAAAAAAAAAAAAAATTTCTCCTACTTGATCACTGAGCTTCCTTCCAATTTTAGCTGTTTTTTTGAACTATGAACCAATTACTGATGAATATTGGTCAAACAAGTTCTAGAATTTGCACCAAGTGTTTCATTCAGGTATAGGTACCTAGCAGTAGTTTTCGGTATTTGTTTGTAAAATTTTTGGAAATTTATATATCTAATGCCCTTTTTCTCAGCGTTATTCTTTCCTTCTGCATTTATTTTTCATTTTTAATTATTGTTTTTTTCAATATCTTTATAACGTTTTCTAACATTCCTATTTTCCCGATACGTTTCAATGTTTCTCTCATTTCTGTATTATCATAGTTTTCAGTTGTGTGAGGTTTAAAAAATACATTTCTCAAGTTGAAGCAAACTGTCTAACACTTCTCAGGGTTTCATGATTTGTAAATAAGTTTTATTACATTTGAGCAACAGCTCGGAGATGTTAAATTATTTTATGAGAGGTTGTAAAAAGCTTCTATTTTCTACTTCTTTCTCGCTCAATCACTCCTGACCCTTTGACACCGTCACCGTATATTGACAATTTTTCGAGGTTCAGATTGAATATTTGTTCTCCAGCTTCTTTCTTCCTCAGTTCAAGCATTTGAGCTCTAATTCAATGTTCAGAGTTTCATGTTGCTCACACATGTCTGCAGTTTGTTATAGGCCAGGATTCATCAAAATTTTTAAATTAATTCGTTTTTTAATTCCGCTACGCTGGATCGCAGTCATAGGCAAAATGGAAAAATTTAAAGTTGAGAAATGTGAAGAAAGGTGGTAAGCATGAAGAAAAAAACCTAAAAAATTTTTACATTCTGTAATGTTTGCAATTTAATAAAAAGATTAAAAAATGAGAAAAAAATCTACAATCGCTACCAAAAACAACAAAGAACGGCGAAAAGTGTTGAAAAAAACAAAAAAAAAAGTATTCTTTATTCGGTAAACCGGTTTTCAACATGTGTTATTCGAGAGCTACTAACGGTGTAAGCCTACGCGGTGGACATGTGAATGTGTATTGTGTACGTGTTTGTGTGTATGTATACAAATATGCGTATTTTTTTCGGCTTTTTACTGTGACCCGCACTAGAGGGAGGAAGAATAAAAAAATTATATTTTAATTTTCGTATTAAAAACGATATTCGTTCTATTTAGACGATAAAATAATTAAATATATTTGGGTAAGGTAGAAAAAATTCGAAAGAAACAAGCCATAAAACTATTAGCGACCATAAAACTGCCATGAGTAGCAATAAAAATATCACCATGGTTTATTTACAACTTTCGGGACACCGGCATTCGATGGGCAAAGTAAACGAATTTCCCCTTTTTTTTTGTTTTTCTCTTTTTGTTCTTATACATTTTTCCTTCAAACAGGTAAATATCGTAGAGCCCGTCAATGTTTTTCCTTATTTTTCATCAATTTGAAGCAGCTCCTCACCGTCCCATCGCTTCATCAATATTTCTTTGCGTAAGCACGCGGACATTAATTTGCTACATCCTTGAGGATTTTTTTAAATTGAGGAAAAGTCTATAAATAGTTTTTTTTCCCTTAACTTTACTCACGAATGCGCTCAATTTGAAGGGTAATTTTTTATGATAGCCTATTCAGTATGTGTGGTCTGCGGGTGTGCACCGTCGCGTTTCAAAGACGCTTAATATTATTCATTTCTGTATGAATATTTTTATTTTTTTTTATTTTTTTTAATTTAAATTAATTAGTTGATTTTTGGGGGTATTTTTCGTAGATATGCGCTTGATGTATGATTTTGTGGAGTGCTGACATATGGATGATATGAGTATTTATTTCGTGTGGATTCTACCAACTCGATAACTAAATAAAATACTACCAACATAGTAGCCAGAAATTTTTTTTTAAGGAGAGTTGTGTATTGGAGAAGTGAAAAAGAAAATGAGAGTAGCGAAAAAAACTTTTCTAATTAAAAATGAATAAAGCAATTTTTAGGCTTGAGAAGGAAAGCTCCTTTCAACTACTGCCCGTATGCTTCATTTAGAAAGATCGTAAAAAAAACAACGTGCATAGTATTTTGTGAAAATTTAAATATCGAAGGGAGGATTGGAGATTGATTGAATGGGTTTGTTGAGTAAATTATGTACAATAAACAGCTGTTGATCACAGCCTGATCTTCTATTATGACGTGTAGAACAAGACTTAACCGCCCCATCAGGCATGTAATTCAGCTCTGACTTCTTTTTTGTTTCTACCTATGATGTAAATATGAATTATTATTATTATTTATTATTTATTATTTATTATTTATTATTATTATTATTATTATTATTATTATTATTATTATTATTATTATTATTATTATTATTATTATTATTTATTACTTATTATTATTAATACTTATTATTATTATTATTATTATTATTATTATTATTATTTTTAGTAGGTATAGGCTGTTGGGTATGGTCTTAACTGTCCTAAGTAAAATAAGTAATGATTTCCAAGTTTTTGGCGATTATAAGGTGCTAAGTTTACAGAGCATAATTAATCATTAAAACATCTCATCCTGAATCAGATTTAGAAAGTGGTTGTAAAATTGTTCTCTTGTTGAATACAAAACAAAAAAACACTTATCGTGATATTTAAAAAAATCTTGTAATTTACACAAGTAGCCCAATTTTAATAGTTTCCTATCCTCCCTTACTCCTGCATCAGACTCCCTGGAAAATAAAAAACTACTTTTTTGTTTTTATTCTGTCCAATAATCAGTGGCGTGTGGAAATCAAGATTCATAAAATTTTCGATTTCTCGTTCGTTAGCCACTATTGAGGGAAAAAATTCAATTTTTATTGGCTGGAGAGGTGTTGAACACCTATATCCCCGATTCGCTGCACCACTGCCAATAATTTCAGTTGTTTTTCTTGCAAACAGATCGAGAAATAAAAAAATTGAAAAATTTCAAACGATCTTTTTATTTTTGTCCCTACCTAAATTTAAATCTAAGGAAACTTTTGCGATGAATTTTTACAAAATAAAAAATATTGGTATAATTAAATTAACAGTTGGAGGTGCTATCAACTTAATGATTTAAAAGTTAATTGTTCTTGGGCACGATCCCAAGAAATAATTCCGCCAAAAATTCCGCCTTAATTTTGTTATTAAGTTAACTTAGAATGGAGTAACCATTTTTTTTCTAAAAATGAATTATTAATCAACACCACACAGGACACATGAGGCTTTTTTTTTCATTGATGCCCAATTTCGAATGAGAGTCGAATGTTTAAAAATTTTTCATAAATTAGAGAATGGGTATGAACATCCTGTCAATCAATTTGATTTTACACAATTTTTTCATTCCTGCTTATTGTCAACCTTGAAAAATAATTGAATGAAAATTCATCGAGAAAGTAGAATAATATCAATATTAGTATAGCATAGCCTGCTTATGGTGTGACTTCTTAAATTGTGAAACCAAGTCATACACTAAAATTGAATTGTGAGGAATTATAATCCATTGGCAAAAATTCCAAATTATGAATTTTCCGTCTAGTTTTCTTCGAATTTCGTACCGAGTCGAGTTCAAATTCTTCAAATCCAACGTTTTAATCTTCAAAAGTGAGAAAAACTTGTAGAAAAGGGAAAGCGAATGAATCAAAATATTGGAATATTTTTCGGCGCCTGTCGTTTTTTCATCGTTGTATTTTTTAAGAATCAAAAATTAAAGTTAGTTCGGTTTACCAGCTTTAGATCATACACACATACCTATATGTCTACTCAAATGCTAAGTACTCGCATCATAAAAAATTTATACTAGTATTCTGTATAATGCCTAATGGAACAGAATATTGCAGATTTAACGCGAGATTCTTATCCAGATTATATCTTAATTAAATTCAGTTACATTAATTAATTTACGACCGGCAGACATCATTATTAACATATGCAATTTTTTTTTAAAATAAATTTATCTTCATGAAGAGTATATAGAGAACGAGGGCAAAAAACGAAAAAAAAAAACTAACGACGTACAATTTAACTTGCCGCATATTTGGCGGTTAGCTGCAAAAAAAGAAAAAAAAAGAAAAAAAAATTACTTCATTTATCATTTTAAATTGACACTAAACTGTGTAACTGTATCGCTTTGACTTTTGAGATTGATATAGGTACTCACCTAATTTCTTTATTCTTTTATTCTTACTAGATTTGTTGTAAAGATAAATTTCAAAATAATTTACACTTACGATACACATTTTGAAATCGAAACATATTGATCCGACCAAGTGTTTGATATTCTAAAAGAAGAGTGAAGAGAAAGAGACAAAGTGAGAGAGAAAACAGCTTCCCATTTTATTTCGGCTGACAACAACTCGACTGGTTTTTGAATTTTTATTCAATTAAAAAAAAATTTTTTTTGCTTTTTCATCGGGCCTTAACCTGTGCGTCAGTATTTCTCTATGTTAGCAAAGAATGTGCCTCTTCGCTACTGAAGCGAATTCTTTTTTTCACTTTTTCTGCTTTTAGATCTACGTCTTAATGCATCAATATAATGATGGTACAAAATTTTGAATTCAATTCTTAGTTTTAAAATACAGTTTTCGAATAACCTGATTAAATTATGATACTTCATTCGCTCTGGATTTTGCGGCTGAGCTCAAAGTATCAAACAGTTTTCCTTTGGTTGGAGAATTTAAAAATTTTTTGGAATTCTTCGATTTTTTTTTTTTGGCGAAGACAATGTATAAAATTCTTAGTTTACGTCCGTTTCATTCGAGCGAATTTGTAAATGTCTGTACGTAAGTGATTGATGAAAGGCGTTAAATGCGAGAAAACCCAGAGCTGAGAGATTGAAATGAGCATATCGATCGAATCCATTTTCTGTGTAACTTTTCTTCTAAGGTAAAGCTAATTAAGAATGTTATTTTGTGATGAGATTAAATTGACGTTCTTTTAGGAACGCGTAGCAACCATCAGCAACTCCAGCAGCAAAATGAAGAAAGAAAATGCAAGTATTATTCTTATCGTACCTTATAAGGTAAGACATATGTACTATTGGGAGAAAAAAATTGGACTGCTAATGAGTCAGTGAGAAATATACAAAATACTTTTTCCTTTCGATAATATTAATATTGAAAATTTTTTCTCAATTTTTGTGTACATTAAAATTTTATTTTCGAAATTAGTTGGAATGAAGTGGTGGAATAGAATGGGGTAGGAACCTAGAGTGGTGTTCATTGTATATCAAAAGTCGTAATTTCTCTATTTATCTTCCCATCATGAACATGTTATTTTGCGCTCTTTTCACCATGCGTTAGTTCAACTTTCTTTCTCTAAAGCCATAATTTTGTTTCTTGCTCTTTCACAGACTCATTGATCACTCCTTAGTCAATTAATTCAATTCTCATCTTAATCTAATTATTAATAAATGGCAGTTCACTTTGTTTGTTTCCTTACTGTTTCAAGGTAATATTATCCAGCTCAAGCAGTATTTACTAGAAGGAGAACATGATCTACTGAACTAGATATTAATTGAAATTATGAAACAAGGCCGACTATGTAATGATTGTATAAACAAATCAAAATTATTTTTTTATTTAAAACTTTGTACTCGTATAGGTAACTACTATACGTATACTTCTCAGAATCATGACTCTGAACATTAATTATCTATTAGCTTAAAATGTCAATGGGAAAAACCTCCATCATTCTCTCGTCTTGGACAGTCCTGAATGTAGTTCGTCATTTAAAACGAATTTATTCCAACGTCAGTATAAAGGCAGAGAATAAAATAATCTATAAAGTTGGCGACAACCCACGCCGTTTAGTGGCAAACTATTGCCACCCAGTGACATACGATCTCGCCACAGATCGGCGTCATCCAGTACAGAAGTATCAATCAGTGAAAAATTGTATGTTACCCGCAGCTTGACTTGCGTAGTGTCTATTCATTTGTGTTTGACTTCTTCCCTTATTTCAACAACCATTTAATGGCCCTAAATGCGATAATTATTTCAATCATAAATTTTTGATCAGATTGAAAAATATACCCCGTAATTTATCACTCGATACTATACAAAAAAATTACCATATCCCCCTTCTTGTGTTCCAGAAGGGTTCATGAATTGATTTAATCTTAAATTTGGGCCAGAAATTTGAATTCAACACCCCGAAAAAACATATAAGCTGAATCACTGGATAATATGAGGGGAAAAGTTGATTTTTTTTATATTGTTGAGTGATACCTACATCACAAGGTATATTTTTCGATGCGCCCCAGTTTATGATTGAAACAATTCTTATATTTACGGCTACAAAAAAAATTGCTAAAATAACGGATGAAGTCACAAACAGATAAATAAACACTACGCAAGTGAAGCTGTGGGTAACAGTTCGTGTACATATAATAATCTCCAGTTGGCTCAATGATTCTTTCCAAACGATCCGGCTGAAATATAGGTAATATAGGTATGCTAAACAACATGTTAAAAAGGAACAAAATTATTCAAACTGTGGGGACTCATTGGTATGAGGTGTAGGGGCTCGGACCCCTCGACGACAGTCGCCGCCCCATAGGGCAGGCAACTTATCGTCCTTGCGACGTTAAACGAACACACAGAATTACGTTCGATCGTAATTACCTGCGAATACTTGCAGATAATGTACGAGTACGAATCGTGACGTCATCCATCAATCAATGTCACGATTCGTACACGAACCGGCCAGCCGCCACCTACGATAGTAGGGGATGATGCGACCTGGCCGTACTTAAACAACGTACGTATTTTATTATGTACGTGTGTTTGTGTGCACCAGCCAAAACCGGTATAAAAACTCACAGAACCGGCTCTAAAACCGCCAGTGTTCGGTTTGGTTTTGGCTTACCCATACTTTCGTATGAAGTGGCTGAACACGCTTAAATTCTGTAGAATTTCCTTCTGGTGAGAATATCTCTCACGACAAGGTATTCCACAGTGGTGACCCCGACGTGATTTCGGCCACGTCGTGAGGAGTCTTAGGCGCTTCGGCGCTATTACAACCTGGCGCAGTAGCGCTGGCGAGATTCTCGCTTGCTCGGCAAATTAAAAATATTTTTTTACCCAGACTAAGACACCTTTTGGTCGTCGAAGTAAGTGTCTGCTGAAGTGGGAATTTACACCCCTCTCTTTAAAATAAATAAACAAAGAGAAACAAGACAGTAGACCTGGAGGAAGAAGGTTGGACTCATCCCCCAACTCCCCCGACTTCGACTCGACACTCACTGAATTTAGCAAACATAGAAGAAGGCCCTCAACACCCAGAACTAGCACGACTGGGAACTGCAATAAATAAAGAAGACCTTGCAGTTAAAACGTTGAGAAGTGGTCGGACTTTAAGCCAAAGTTCCGACCCGAAAACACCTGTCCTACAAACACAGGAGCCAGTGTTTTCGACCAGCAAGGAAGGCAGAAGTACTGTGGAATACGCTTGTCAACAAAAAGACACAGCAATGGTTCCACCACCAACTGAAAACCCGCAACCATCACAGGGAGGTAGTAGTCAGCCTCAGCTGACACCCGAAGTCCTGGCGCAGATTCTGCAACTCCTGCAATTGCAGCCAGGACAGAACCCCAACTTCTACAGACGTAGGATAGAGATCCCGGAATTTCTACCCAATGAGGTAGACTTGTGGTTGACTCTACTAGAAGGCAGGTTCAAAACTGAAAATATAACTATGAACCAGCGATATATCCACATCTGTGGAGGCATGCCCCCACAGATTATCCGCCACATTCCGGATATTATGGAATGCCCTTCGACAGAAGAGGACAAATATGCCTGGTTTGTCAGAAAAATCAAAAACGTTTTCGGAAAAACAAAAAACGAAATAATTGATGATGTGATGGGTGGTATGAAGATGGGGGACGACAAACCCTCAATCTTCATGGCGAAGTTAAGACAGAAGGCGGACAACATCGTAGCCCCTTCTGTCATAGGCAACCAATTCTGCAAGCAACTCCCACAAAGTGTTGTGCAGTGCCTAGCCGCCGTTGGTTCCACGGTAATCAATACATCCGCGGATCTTGACTTCCTTGCGAAATCCGCAGATAATGCGCTCGAATACACAAGGTCAAAGCCGGTGGTCAGTGCAGTATCTGCAGAGACTGGGGAACTCGCTCAACTTAGAGCTCAAATAGCTCAGTTGACCGAAGAAGTAAAAAGGAACAAAAGCCAAAGCTCGACGAAGCCCAACAGCAGCTGGCGACAAAGATCGAAAAGTAGAGGCAACAACAATAGCAATAGCAGCAGAGGACGTCAGTCCCGGTCAAGAGACCGCAGATCAAGTTCCGGAAACAGGGGTCAGAGTTCAACTCCCCCTAGAACATCATCTCCCAAAACCCAGTCTCGAAATTGGGATGATAAGAGTTGCTTCTTTCATAATAGGTTTGGCGCTGAGGCCACCAAATGCAACAACAGGTGCAGATGGTGGGGTAAAACCTTTAATAAGGAAGCGTCAAACTAGAACGAGGGGCCATCTGTGCGGCCGAAGACCCCTCGGAAAAATACTCACGCCGCCTGTTCATCAAGGACAGGACAAACAGGAGACGTTACTTAATCGACTCGGGAGCAGACCTGAGCATATTGCCAGTAAATAGAACCCAAAAAGTACTTCCTCCGAAATACTATCTCCGTACTGTGAACGGTCAAAACCTTCCAGCATACGGACTTGAAACAAGCAAAGTAGACATCGGACTCAGCAAAAATATGACGTGGTCCTTCACGGTTGCAGACGTTCCAAACCCGATCCTAGGTGCAGATTTTCTCGCACACTATGGCCTGATCATAGACCTCAAACACGGCAAATTGATCAATAGTGAAAATAAAAGTGTGGAAGGCAAAACGCTAGCATACAGACTGGACACAAACATATCCAGCTGTACCAAAGTCGACGGACAACTCCTACGGATCTTGTCAGACTATCCTGGAGTCACTCAACCCTCAATTCGCAGGCATCCTACGTACAAACACGACACGGTTCACTACATCGAAACCAAAGGACAGCCTTGCCATGCTAGAGCACGAAGGTTACTACCTGACAAACTCAATGCGGCACGAGAGTACTTCCATCGCATCATTGAGGAGGGCGTATGTCGCCCCTCAAAAAGCTCATGGAGCTCCCCTATCCACATGACTAAGAAAGCAAGTGGAGAGTGGCGAATTGTCGGTGACTACAGGGCCTTAAACGCCATAACAGTTCCTGATCGCTACCCAGTCCCCAACATAATGGACTTCAACGCGAATATGAAGGGTAAAACGATGTTCACAAAAATAGACATCAACTGGGCATTCCACCAAATTCCTATGGCCGACCAGGACGTTCCAAAGACAGCGGTTATAACCCCCTTTGGATTATTCGAATACCTTCGAATGCCGTTTGGACTACGCAACTCAGCACAAACTTTCCAAAGATTTATCAATGGACTGTTTAGGGAATTGCCGTTTGCATATGCATACCTGGATGATATCTGCATTTGCTCAGAAGGCGGTGAGCATCAGCACGAGGAGAATGTGAGAGCCGTGGTACAGCGTATACACGCAGCCGGACTCACTATCAACGTAGGCAAAAGCTTATATGCACAGACCGAAATTGACTTCCTCGGCTACAAAGTCTCGACCGAAGGCATTTCCCCCTTGAAGACCAAGGTAGAGCCAATATTGAACTTCCCGAAGCCCTCAAATGTCGCAGAACTTAGGCGTTTCTTGGGGATGGTGAATTTCTACAGACGTTGCATGAAGAACGCAGCAGCCGAACAAAGTAAGCTGTTCGCACTAATAAAAACAAGTAAAAAGAAAGATAAAACTCCACTCGAATGGAACGAAGAAGCCGAACAGGCCTTTGAAAATATCAAAGAAACACTGGCAAATGCAACTCTGTTGGCTCATCCAGACGAAAGTCTGCCGTTATGCGTAAGTACCGATGCATCAGACTTTGCTATTGGTGCAACATTGTACCAACTGGACACTAACAACATCAAATTACCGCTAGCTTTCTTCTCGAGGAAGCTCTCAAAAACAGAAAAGAATTACAGCACATACGATAGGGAATTGCTCGGAATTTTTGCTGCGTTGAAGCATTTCAGGCACCAGTTAGAGGGTAGATGTTTTTCTGTGTATACTGACCATAAACCCCTAACATATGCCTTCACACAAAAAGCAGAACCGGCATCTCCGAGAAGAGCACGACAGTTAGACTATATTGGTCAACTGACTACCGACATTCAGTATATAAGTGGAGAACTTAACACTCCAGCTGATGCCTTGAGTAGAATCGAAGCTATCTCGGTTCCTGTCCAATTGCCTTATGCTGAAATAGCTAAAGCACAGCTTAAGGACGCAGAATTGCAGGGGCTGTTATCGAACGATGATACTACCCTCAAATTGAGACAGCGAAAAATTCCCGGTACTGATGTTTTATTAACATGTGACATCAGTACAGGTAAGAACAGGCCATTTCCACCGGTAAAATATCGCAGGTTGGCTTTCAACAGTGTACATAATCTGTCACATGCTGGGCCAAAATGTAGTGCTAAACTAATTTCAGAAAGATTTGTATGGCCACGAATGAAGTCTGACTGCAACAAATGGGCTCGCAGTTGCCTGAACTGTCAAGAATCCAAAGTAGGAAGACACACTCGCTCGCCCCTCAAATCATTCAAGCAAACACAGCGGTTTAAAACGGTTCACATGGATTTGGTAGGCCCATTGCCACCATCCCAAGGACACAGATACCTGTTGACGATAATAGACAGGGCAACACGATGGCCGGAAGCAATCCCTCTTCACGAGATGTCAGCTCCAACAGTAGCTGCAAGGTTATACGATACCTGGATTGCGAGGTATGGCGTACCGGAAGTCATAGTCACAGACCAAGGTCGCCAATTCGAGAGCTCGCTCTTTAAAGAGCTGGCAAATAAGCTTGGTGTTCAACACAGTCATACCACAGCTTACCATCCTCAAGCCAATGGCAAAATAGAGAGATGGCATAGAGCTCTCAAAGCCTCCATCATGTCCCATGATACAAAGAGATGGGTAGAAGTACTCCCTACCATCCTCTTAGGCCTTCGATCCGCCCTACAAACTGATACAGGTCACTCTGCAGCGCAATTAGCGTTCGGCGAAGAGCTACGCCTTCCAGGGGACTTCTTCACAAAATCGAAAGAAGTTAGCCCCGAAATAATGGTACAAAATATAAGAAATGATGCCAACAATTTCCTAAATCAGGCAGCTCGTCATGGCCAGCCCAAGATTTACGTCTCGAAACACTTGGCCAATACGTCACACGTATTTGTGAGAGACGAAAAAATGAGATCTGCGCTGGAGAAACTATACGCCGGTCCTTACAAAGTAGTATCACGAGATGAGAAAAACTTTGTGATACTCATCGCAGGCGAACCAAGAACAATTTCAATCGACAGATTGAAGCCTGCGTACTTGGTAAGTGACGATAAGAGAATAAGAAGGGTACAAAAGGAGAACCCAGAAAATATACAGACAAATTCCGAAACAAAAACGGAAGAATTCGTCGAAAAAAGTGAGAAAAACACCTCACATCAAGAAAAACTCAAGAAAACAGTGAAATTTTCGGACGATGTGACCATCAAAACATTTGATCCTGAGGCCCCCTTACAACCACGTAAAAGAGGTAGACCTCCAGGCACTAAAAAACGCAAAAACTCACATCCTTCTCGCACGTCCGAGAGGTTAATGCGAAGAAAATAAAATTTACTCCCGAAAAGTAATATCCGTAGTAAAATTCGAAACCCGCTAGAAACATACGGGGAATATCGGAACTCCGTGAAACAAATAAACTCCGGAGATAAGCAAACGAGGAATGCCAACAAAAAGAAGAAGACAGGAATAAACAAATCCACGTGCAATACGGAAACAAAACATTGCAACGTGCGAGTACCGTTAACCGCAAAGATAATCTCTACGACGTGACGTCACAAACGGAGATTCCTTTGTACTTAAAATTCAAAAAATAATATTCACTGAGCTTATTTCAGGCATAACTCTGCTTAAACCGATCAGAAATTAACCGGAAAACTTGTATACGGCCGAGAATTTTAAGCGCTATCCCCTCTACGTGTAGATAAGAAGATCCGAAAATAAAGAAAAATAACTGTAAAGGTAAATCGAAAAATGAGGTAAAAACATCCGTTTCAGAACCACCGATTTACTTGGTCGTTTCTTGAGCTTAATTTTTGGTACCTTCTCCTAACTACAACCCATTCCGTTCCAATGTCACGAATACCTATCCCGATGTCCGCCAGTTTCCACTTCGCCAAGACATCCGCTGAGAAATCAAAAACTCAGCAGATGACGAAAGCGAAAACAGAGCTGGATAGGATAGAGGAGGAGCTGTTAATGGACACAGCTCCTCCGGTTGCTGATGTACTGGCGGAGATGACGACTCCACTCCCGCCGGTCACCTCTCCTCCCCCATCTCCGGAGGAGACGACTCCGACTCCGGAACCCCCGAAGCCGGAGCCGAAACCCGAAGAGAAGAAGGAAGCGATGGGCTTCCTATTCACGGCAGAGAGGGCCCCGAATGAACGGGCGAAGATGGCTGCCTGGACATCGGGAAACACAAACTCCCCGATGCACAGAAAGCCAGAGTTCAAGCGTCCTCTGCCCCCTCACTCCCGCCGTCATCCCTATGCCCACGCGAAAAACGCGAGACCGAGGCATAGGGGTGAAACCAGCCGGACTAACTACCTGGCCCGAGCAAACGCCCGTAGGGAATCCTACGAGTGTGTCGGGGCCGCGGTAGGAAGTGCTCTGGCGAAATGGGAGGCCGATCAAAGACGTAAGTAAACCCGCACGTCCCCCAGGCCTTGCGCATTTTTGGTCGTTTTTGTGGCGCAAAAACTGGGGGGGAGTAGCTGTGGGGACTCATCGGTATGAGGTGTAGGGGCTCGGACCCCTCGACGACAGTCGCCGCCCCATAGGGCAGGCAACTTATCGTCCTTGCGACGTTAAACGAACACACAGAATTACGTTCGATCGTAATTACCTGCAAATACTTGCAGATAATGTACGAGTACGAATCGTGACGTCATCCATCAATCAATGTCACGATTCGTACACGAACCGGCCAGCCGCCACCTACGATAGTAGGGGATGATGCGACCTGGCCGTACTTAAACAACGTACGTATTTTATTACGTACGTGTGTTTGTGTGCACCAGCCAAAACCGGTATAAAAACTCACAGAACCGGCTCTAAAACCGCCAGTGTTCGGTTTGGTTTTGGCTTACCCATACTTTCGTATGAAGTGGCTGAACACGCTTAAATTCTGTAGAATTTCCTTCTGGTGAGAATATCTCTCACGACAAGGTATTCCACACAAACTAATTAAAAATTAATTATCTCGAAGATCAAATTAAAAATTACATTAAATAACGTTCGTACGGAAGTCAACTAAAGCGTATTTCCCTTTTTAAAATCGATGTACTCATTATCCGGGCATTGATTAGTCCACCGATTTGATCCGATTGTAATATTGATCGATGGTTCAACTTTATTGGGTACATTTATTCGCTTTTCTTTGGTGGGGGCGGGAGATAATGAAAAATAAATAACCTAAAAATACTGGTTTGTGTGCAAATATAAAATATATGTACAAATTGAGCACAGCATACGAGAATACTGCATGTATACATGAGATTCTCTTGTAACGCTGCGGAAGTTCCAGAAACCAGTTCCAGTGTGAATGAAAAGAAGAAACAGAGAAAGGCAAATATAATCTCATCCCACGAAAAAAAAAAAACAAAAAAAAAACACATACGTATGTGCATGATGATGTGTTTCACAAAAATCGTATCGTATACATTAAGGTAAAGACTTAATCGATCGTTAATTGCGTGAAGATGTTTCACTAAAAGTGGTTTGGTACGGTGGGCCTAGTTTTTCGGTAGTCATATCGGTTAAAATGATATCATGAATGCCGAATACGGTAGCTCTAATTTTTTTTTCTCCAAAATTCAATCGGTTTTAGTTGTCGTATTCGTTGCTTTGGAGCCTCTATTAAGAATTAACCGAGAGATTAAAATCTTATTTTGTGAGATTTATTCGCAAGGCACGATATCAATTATTGTGTCTCGTGGTGCAATTTTTCATTTAAAGGCTGCCGATCGAACTTATGAGAATCATTGTCATGAGACATGTCACTCTAAATTGCATTTAGTTACCATTTGGCAAATTATTTCTTACCTTTCTGTCTTTATCGTCCCTTCTCAGTAGCCTAGGTACCTACATTTGCTTCGGAAATTAATCAAGCTATATATCTGGCTTTCGCGGTTCCGGTTAAGAGGAGCCTATTATAATTTTATTTTATTATCAATTTTTCAAGTAAGTAAGATGCCGAATTTAAAAAAAAAAAAAAGCAGAATGTTGTACCTATTTATAAAGATTGAAAAACGACATTGGCTAGAAAATAAAAAAAATCTAACGCAGCAGCAGGTTCTTTAGAAAAAGTAGGTTTTCGAAAAATGTAAAATTAGGAAGTCTCTAAAAAGTTATTAAGAGATCCTAATAAATATTTGTTTCGAATTACGTTCCTATTGATCCAAAATTAGGTATTTTATCAGCGAAATAAAAACGAAAATAGTGCTAACGAAGTACCGTGTGACCGATTCGCACCAAAATTTATAGCAACTTATAATACTTATTACAAATATCGTAGATATTGATCGAAAATTTACAATTTTATAGCCAAAAATAAAAATAAATAGCCATGGCAGAAGTACCATCCGGCCGATCAGCATCAAAATTTATAGAAAATTATAACATATCTTAAGTAAATATTTCTTTCAAATTTCGTAGCTGTTGGTCGAAAATTAGAAATTTTATAGGCAAAATAAAAACAAAAATTGCTATACCTGAAGTGCCGTGTGACCGATCCGCACCAAAATTTATAGTAAGTAACAGTATATTATAATGAACATTTCGTAGCTATTAGTCGAAAATTAGAAATTTTATAGTAAAAATAGAAACGAAAATAGCCATACCATAATTACCGTACGGCCGATCCGCAATAAAATCAATAAATCAGATGCTTGGCGTAATATTTGTTCCAAATTTCGTGCCTATCGGATAAAAATTGCCTCTTATACCGTGATAACAAGAAATTGATTTATATTTATATATATATATATACACATATGAATTTGAGTTGTTAGTACCAAAATTTATTCTATGTCATGAAATGAAAAACGTACCTATCCCCTCTCCCAGGTCATTCCATGACATAAAGATTAATAAATAAATTTTTGTAGATAAATTCTTTTTATGACCATTTGACTCAGAGTCTTACTGAGGGGGAAAGCGTAACAAAGGTAAGTACCGGATCCGAGTTATTTCAGAGGGCCCAGAGAGGCCCAAAATTTTCAAATAAATAGCAATCTCCAGTAAATGTTTGAAGAGGTGTCAGGACCGTATCCATGGGGGGACTTTGGATGTCAGACCTCCCATTGATAAAAAATCTACTCTAAAATATATGTTCTAGAACATAAAGGACACCTAAAACATTGTTTTCCCACTTTAAAACAACCTTCAAAAAATAAATCGTAAACTTAGCACTGAAAAGTCCCCTTATTATATTCCCTCTATGCCCGAAATTGCTCTCTGAGTCTCTGAGGCCCTTATCTTCAGACGTTCGATAATCTGATTGGAGAGAAGGTAAAAAGCGTCTTCATAAATAGGGTGAACTTAAAACCAGTTGCTTCCATCAGAGGAAAGGGTTGTTCACACACAGCTAATGTTTAGGGTGAGACAACTACCCATAGTCGGCACTAAATAAGTTGAGCTCTGATGTTGAAGGCGCACTAGTGCAGCCTTGTTTCTCATTGGGCATTAAACATTCGTATGTCATATTGCCTATCTTTTTTAGAACTCCTCACTTCGTACCGATTATTGTTTCGTGTGAATAAACACTAGCTTGATATTAACTTATCAGCAGGAAAGTTCAAATTTTCGAACTTTTTCACTGAGTAGCTCGTATAAAACAGTGAACTGCGTGTCTGTGTGAAGCATAAACTGTAATTGAAATAAAGTGAGCAATTTGTTTTAATTGTTTCTGATTTTCATCTAATTAGTATAGTTTTTTTAAGTCAAACAGATTAACTCTTTTTCAATAAAATCTTGAAAAAATGATAGTTCTTATGACAGAGAATAAAATCACTGGTCTTACTTGCGGCTTTTCAGCTTCACGTTGATAGGTTTACTACTAAACTATCCGAATTTCAGCCGGTACTAACCAATTAGGTGACAGTTGCTATAGTTGACCAGCCTGGCGTAAACGATCCTAAAGCTTAAACACGTTTTTGGTGTTGAAAGTCAATGCAGTCTTTTCGAAAACTGACTGTTTTATTTTTGTCATGTTTACCTGAACTCAAGTCCTACAGATAACCGAAAAAGTTAATTTTGATTCAGTTCAGATCTAATTTTGATTTTGAGTTATAAATATATTCGCTGCACATGAATGCAAGGTCTGTGGTTTAATTTATTTACGTGTGTCGTAGGGGAGAGACATAAAGTCTCATTTGTACTGATGTGTCCAGTGAGTTTTAAAAATATTCGATTGAAATCATTTTGACGAAATTCTTATCGTCTCGAGGACGTCATGATAATCAATAAAACGTTAATATTAGGTTAGTATGTCGATAAATTGAGTAATATTTGTTGATAATGAAAATAGCACACGCGTATGCCAAATTACCCAACAGAGAGGCAAAAAGTAAAAAGTCAAGGGTAAAATTAAAATCTAGTTCCGTGAGATGTTCTCGATGATGTACCTAATAGAGAATATTTAAACTTAATCTCTCGCTCCTTCGATTCAGTTCTCGGTTTTGATTTTGACTCATTTGAGATTTAAGGTGAGGTACCTCGTGCTGTAATTTTTACAAATAGCCACGAACTTTTTCTCGAATTTAGCCTGAAGTACCTGCTGAATTTTTAAGAGAACTTGAATACAGAGAAAGTTATTGTAAAATTCAATAAAAGCAGCTGAACGTCAGGAAATTAGGTTAATTATTTGTACAAAATCATCTACGTTTTTACGTTGAATTCGTCTCGTACACCTTACTTTTCTTATATTGTTCAAATTTGTTCATTTACATTTATTAAAATATTGGTCTAATCATTTCATAACACCATCATCGATAAAAATCAGACATGTTTTTTGTAATTAATTTCTAAATATTTATAAATTTTTTATTTTTTCGTTTTAGTCCGGTCAAGAGAAGTTTCTTATTCGGACAAATTAGAATAGTTTTGATTTCTTCACTAATCAGTTAGTTTTGGCGTCTAATATAACATACTAAAAGTTACAATCCCTCGCCGCGAATGTCCACAAATATGGGAGGTGAATATGTGAATATGTCCCCTAATACCGTGTCACGTTTATTTTCATAAATGTTAATTTTTTCGAAAAAATGATGGAGAATGAAAATGTGCGGCACTAAATTTCCTATAAAAAAGGTTAAATATATTTTATTTCTTTGACATCCTCCTCCACCACCAAATGAGCGCTAATATTATACCTTTTCAATGTGCACTGAAACGAGTGAAAAAATAATGTCAGCTCATAATGAAGCAGTATTCACGATGCATTCATTTTTGCATTTATGTCTAAGTGAGGCTACGAGAGCAAGTGCCCCTAGTTGTTTTTTCTCTTTTACTGGCCGCAATTTCAAACAACGAGGTGAGAGAAAATTTTTTAACTTTTCTGTCTATAATTTTTTCCATTCCTGACAAAAGGGTCGGGTGATTGAGGTATCTGCCTTAGGGTCCGTGGTAAAATAAGAGGCGGTCTGTCCAGATCCTGAGAAAACTTAAAAATTAAAGAAATATTAAAACAGGTTTTTTTTTTAATTATTTCAATTTTTTTCCTCACAATTTTTCATTTCAGATGGTGAAACAAAAAAAAAAAAACTAGTGCAGCAAGTCTCGCTAGAAAAAGTAGATTTTCAATATAAAGAATTATGAATTTAGATGGTGACATTAATTGTCTGTAAATTTATATTCGTTAATGGTATCTTATAACTGTATGAAATTTGTTAGCTGCTGACAAAATATTAGACAATGTGAAATATAAAAGCATTATTTCTTGAAATGAAAATTTAATTATGATGATAAAGTAGGGTAAATAATCATATAATTTCAAATTAAACTATAGAAGTGTAATAAATTTACAAAAAAAAAAAAAGAAAAAGAAAACATGAACATGTGGTTAATTTTTGAAAAAGAGAAGTTTATGCGAATAAGGAAAAAAAAGAGAAAAAAAAGCTTTACCGGAAGTATCAACCACCGGTCGATCCGAATCAAAATTGGTAGAATGCTTTAATAAATTACAATGAATATTTGTTCCAAATTTCATATCTATGGTTTCAAAATTTATGACCAATATGAAAACAAAAATAGCGGTACCGGAACTACCGTCTGGCCGATCCGCACCAAAATCAATAGGTCTGGTCCTTTGCTTAGTGAAAATATTCGTACCAAATTTCGTGATTATCGGAAAAAAATTTTGACCTGTACCTTAGAAACAAAAAATTGACTTATATATCTATCTATCTATCTATCTATCTATCTATCCATCTATCTATGTATATGAATTTGAGTTATTGTTGCCAAAATTTTCCTGAGGTCATGAAACGAAAAACACACCCACTCTCAACCTTGAGGGATCTTGCCGCAATAAGTGTAATAAATAGATTTTCTAAAGAAAACCGACTTAAAAAGTAGCACTGAGGGCATTAGGCTCCTTTGCCTCCTTTTTTGAAGCCTATGCAAAAATGAATGTATCGTGTCATTATAATCTGAAGTGATGGTGTCAGTATAGCACCCTTACTCATGCTTTCAGTGCTCAATGAAAAGGTACCAACTTTCACGTTCATTTGGAAGGGGGGACATCAAGCAACTGAAATTAATATGACATTTTTTGTTGGAAATTTGGTGCCACACATTTTCATACTGTCCTACTTTTTCAAAAAAATCAATAGCTTTCTTTGATAGAACTACACCAACCTACAACAACCTACACCAGGGGAGCGATTCCACAAATTTTTGATTAAAACTTAGTGCTAAGTCACATGAAATTCTTAGATTTGTGGAATTGCCCTTCCTGTATAGGTTGGTGTAAGTAGGTGTAATTCTATCAAACAGGGTTAATATTTGTGGAGATAAATGTGAAAAATCATATTAGGGGGCATATTCACCCCAAATATCTGTGGATGCTCGCGACAGGGGATTGTGATTTAGTATATTATTTTAGATAGCAAAATAGACTGATTACTGAAGAAATCAAAACTATTTTAATTTGTCTGAATAAATCTTATTTTGTTCTCATTTGACTGTACTAATTTAAATTCAGAATTACTACACATTTTTTTTTGATTTTTGACATCAAAACTGACTCTAAAGCCTGAACTGGAAAAATTAGCTTATATAAATAATAAATTAAGACATTCTCACGTTCTTTATTCTCAAATGTATAGTCTATCAATTCATTAAAATACTTCTTCAATTATTAAGATCAGTAACTGTTTAAAATGTACTCGTATTTTCTTTATTATTTACGCTCATTAAGCTTTTATTAGCTTTTGCTGGTCTTAATTGGGTAATTTTGTTATTTTGTTCTAGGTCTATACCAGGGGTCTTCAATTTTTTAAGATCCAAGTGCTAAATTTCATTAGAATAATGTGTCCACAAGCCATAAATAAAATGTTTTTCACTTATATTTATATGAACCCTTTAATTTTTTATTGAATTGAAAAGCGAAAGAATATTACTTGACCTGAATGGACAAACAGAAATAAAAATTATGGCGACGAGTGATCGAGATGAATGAGTGTGCTTGTGCACTCGTCGATCACCTAGTGCGCCAGTGGACATAAAGTCCACAAACAACCTTGTTGCGCCCACGGCTTTAATATGTTAGTATTGCTAATTTGAATACTGAACTAGACTCACACATGCTTGTCAATAGAGATGGAACAAGAGCACATTCCGAAATTTACGGTGGTGAGGTATGCACACACATATACACCCACAAAAATTAGTCACCTCCCTACAATTTTTGAGATGAACGGAAATAGATTAGTATTGTGTATGAAAAAATATTTTTTATATCTACTTTT
This sequence comes from Ericerus pela, assembly GCA_011428145.1. Classification (NCBI taxonomy): domain Eukaryota; kingdom Metazoa; phylum Arthropoda; class Insecta; order Hemiptera; family Coccidae; genus Ericerus; species Ericerus pela. The sequence goes on from WOFM01000005.1 coordinate 2,857,644, forward strand.
TAGACTGAAAAAAACCTGTGGGTAGGTGGCAGATTGAAGACCACTGGTTTATAAGTATAAAGTAACAACTTGACTCAAAATAGCCAACATATTTTTGGTAATGACATGTTAGTGCGTCTCTGTATTAATTTTCAATAGAAAGGATTTTTTAAATTTATATCATCGTTGAAAATTAAAAGAAATCTGAATTAATAGGAACTCTAACGCAGCAGTAGCTTTTACAGCCATATCTTAAAGAGTTATAGCCACATTTTTTGTAGTGGAACGAGATTTCAGAAGTCCGACGTCAGATTTTACCGAGTATTGATTTACTTTTTGTGTTGCCATTAGCATCAACAGTACACCAATGGATAGGCTAAACTATGATTAGTTCCTGTTGAAAAAGAAAATGATTTTGGTGTTTTCACTTTCTTCCTTATCCTCTGAGTTAATTAAGTAAAGATTACTTCGCAGGCTTGTCGATTATAAGTTGGTACCTAGATGTTTACCGATTTAAAGTATGGATGATGCTTTCAATTTAACCATTTATCGATCTGCGTAGATTTTATTGCAATTACCTACATTAGCGTAACTTTTTATTCGTACATAAATCAAGATAGGCTAATTACTTAGTTTATGGCTGGGGATCAGTTTTGTTTTGCGAAAAATAAATAGTCTATCATCGTAACGCGAATACGATAAGAACTCCGTCTTTGAAATAGATTTTTATAAAAAACGATAAGATTGGTCGTCGACGCTGAAAGTTAATTACTTAGTGGGTAAATGCCAGGGCAGGTTTTACATTTATCTCTACCACAATTAGCACTCAAATGTGAATCGATTAGAGTAACATTTTTATTTTTATAATACTATCGTAGGCACTACCAATGACTTTTAAATGCAGAATGCACTTGTACCTAATAGAGCAAACGTTTTTTGGGTTACTGTGTTGTCAGTGGCAATAGACGATGACCGATGTAATTTTTAAGTAGGTTTTCTTTAGAAAATATACTTATTAGCTTGGTGGGGTATTATACCCCAGGGTTGAGGATGGGTACGTTCTTTGTTTCATGACCTCAGGAAAATTTTGGCACCAATAACTCAAATTCATATATCTAAATATATATATATGTCAATTCTTGTTCCCACGCTACAGGTTGCAATTTTTGTCCAATAATCACAAAATTTGATTCGAACATTTTTACTGAGCCAAAGACCAGACCTATTGATTTTAGTGTGGATTGGCCGAACGGTACTTTCGGTACCACCATTTTTGTTTTTATTTTGACTATATAATGCTCAGTTTTGCACCAATACCTACGAAATTTGGAGTAAATATTTATTTTGATTCATTGCAGTATGCTTCCAGTTTTGGCGTGAATCGGCCGGGCGGTACCTCCAATACTGCTATTTTTATTATTATATTGGTCAAATGAGGAATTTTGGAACCATATGTACGAAATCTGAAATAAATATTCATTAAAGTTTATTGAGCATGCTACCAATTTCGATGCAGATCGACCGGACTGTACTTCCGGTAAAGCTTTTTTTCCCACTTTTTTCTAATTTGCATGAACTTTTCTTTTTACAAAAATTAACCCCATGCTCATGTTTTCTTTTTTTTTTTATTTCATAGCTTTATTATATTTCATTGGTTGTATTTTAAATTATATGATGATGTACCATACTTTATCATCTTAATTTATTTTTAATTTTTCTAAGAAAAAATGCTTTTATATTTCACATTGTCTAATATTTTGTCAGCATTCATAACATACCATTAACGCATATAAACTTATAGACAATTAATGTGACCATCAAAATTCATAATTCTTTTTCTCAAAAACCTACTTTTTGTAGCGAGGCTTGCTGCGTTAGAGTTTTTATTTTTCGACTAACAGTTACGCACAATTTCATTGTACCGATGTTCATGTTCTTGTAGACAAGTTACCAAATCCAAAACCAAAGTAAAACAAATTGCGGTATAGGCTGCTAAGTACCTATAATTATAAAATTATGACTTGTCGTGTGGTCTTTGTGGTACGGTGATTAGGTCCTCGACTGGGCGATCGAAAGGTTGTGACTTGGCAGTTGAAGACAAGCCATCCAAAATAGACGTGTATGGGATTGAAAAAAAAAAAAGCATGCTGGTACACCATTGGCCACCTGATCCCGACCATCCCCTCCTCAGCGTTGGGTAAAATAATCACGTAAATCTTGCACAATAAAAAAAAAGAAGTAAAAAACCATTTTTTTTTGATGAATTAAGTTTAAAATTTTTGCTACCAAATCATGTAATAGACCTACTGGTAGCTCCGAAATTAGTTTTTATGATACATGATCAGAAAGGCAATGTTTACATTGATATTTTGTAAGCCGAAAGTAGCGTGTTTCATTGATAGAAGCATAACCTCGATGAGAGAGTAAACCTGCCTCCATGTAAAAATTTTTTCATGGAGGTTAGAAGGTAACAAAGTTAACTTTCTTTCTGACCAAAGTTAATCTATAAAACTGCAATTGAAATGACGAATTCCGACTGTGAATTTTTTTTCTTTATTTCAATAATTGAAATAATATACGCTCTTTTTTCCACTTTTTGTACGTTAAAAAATCATCTAACCCGCCATGCCACCCTATCAAAAATTCAGAATTATTGATGGAAATAATATATAAAAAAAAAATACCCTTGGATGGATTTGAACCTGCAACCTCCTGATGGCAGCTCAAAATCTATCTATAGCACCCCAAATGCCGATACTATAAGTGTTGTGTTCGCTGTATTCTATTATCTTGAAAGTATTTCACTCAACGTTATTTATGAGAAGAGTGCGGATTTTTTGGTATCATAATGGTTAAAATTCAGTAATAAAAAATGGATTTTCGATATTTTTCGGCAAAAAAAAAACAAACAAAAAACTCTTAGACAATGAAAGTAGCACCAAAAAACGTCAAATTTCAATTTTTTCTTAAGTTCCCTAATTTTTTATATGAAAGTGATGTTTTGTTTAATGAAAAATTTAATGAGTTCATTTCCAAAGTTCCAGATATCTGTTGTTCATTAACAGGATGGATGGGTGCTTTGCGTAAATTCAGCTTCCTGTAATTTGAGTTTTTATCTCCTGTAGATAATGAAAATAGCACCTAAAAACTTCAGATTTAAATTTTCTCTCCAATTCTACAGTTTTTCTTGGAAAATGGATATTTTTAGGAATTTTTTGGCAACTACATCATTTTTGACATTTATTACATTTCAGTATGTTTAGGCAAAATAAAATTTTTTTCCCAGCCTCCCAACCTATGAAACCAACTTCAATTTGATTTCAAAGTCCTCGCCCTTTGAGGAAGCGATTCCGCAAATGCCAGAGAATCTGTGCCCTATTTATGAGGCATTTAATTAATGTTTCGTTGTTTTCTGATCATTAATTATAAAAAATATTTTCCTCAACAAGGTTTGAAAGTGAGTGTTTACTAGCAAGGGAATGTTTGCAAAATGAGCGCAGTGAGTGAGCAATTGCCAAGTAATGTAAACTCACTTTTGAATCCATTGTCTGTTAGGGGAAGGTTCGCTATTGGAAGATATCTAATGCTTTACTTTACACACTTTTTTTTTGTTCTTGATGGGAAGTTGCAGTACAACAGTGGAAGGCTTTAGAGTTTCCTTTTGTATTTTCAAAGCAGGGGGTCCTTAGAAAAATGAAAGATTTACCTGGAGTCGCTGACTGAAAGCCAATTGGGAACCACTGCTCTATAGATAATATTTTAAGTGGAAAAAGTGGTTGACCGCTGGATGCAGGGCTGATTCATTCAGATAATGAGTTTGTTGTAATTCATGAAACCAATTCGGTGAGGTCAAATCTAAAATGGTTGTTACAAGGCGATAGGATCTTAAAGTTGTAGACATTTAAGTGAATCTGTTCGGTTATACTGCGTATTCACTCGAGTATGATACCGAAAAATGTAGGTACTTAGTTCGTTCATTATTTTATCCTCCAGAATCGAATTGTAGAATTCCACAATAGCACAGCAGTGTTGACCGCAAAAAAGCGGTTAGTTTTTCTGTCATACATAGGCATCAACAAATGAATTACCCGGGTTACGGACAAAATTTGCTATTTTTAGCGACAATAAAAAATGGCGGATAGATGATCAAGGGGGTGTCTTTGTCGGGCACTTACTGCTGTTCGGGTGCGTGTGCCTTTATCCCAGCACGTTGCAAAAAAAGAAGAAAAAGAAAGAAAACTATCATTTTGTAGGTTTTTATTTGAACTCTTTTCGAAGTTCTTTTGTGTGCCCCAATTATACAAAAAATCTGGTCGGTTTTACAGGAAGGTAAATATTGGGACATCATCGAGGAATAAAATTTTGGGTTTCAGAAAAAAAAGTAATTGAAGAAAATAGGCTTTAATAAAAAAAACAAAAAAAACTGAATTATTTGCTGTTTCCTTCTTTAAAAAAACAGTTAGGTATCATAGTCGACTCAGAAGATCAAACAAAAAAGTGAAAATTTTGCATGTTGTTCGCGATTTGAAAAGGAATTGCTCTTTTAGAAGACGATTTTCTCTTTTCATTATTAGAAACTGATGCAGGAGAAAATATTTTTTATAGTAGAATTTGTAAACCGTTTGACCCTTTTTCATACGGACTTGAAAAATTGATAATTTTTGAAAGGGTTAATGGTTCATGTATTTTGTATTCATTCTTGGGTAAAGTGTCCTACTTGAATGAAAAAAGCTTATAAAAAACCAGGTGAAAAAACGTGAAAACATTTGAAATTATAACTAAAAATAGTTCGTTTTTTTTTATTGGTGAAATCTAAAGAAAGAATCAATTTTCTAGATTAAGAAGGTACTTTTGAAAAAAAAAAAAAATATATATATATACATAAAAAATTTTCCGCAGATCATCAAAAATACACCTTATAAGTCTCTCCATTAGTTGATCGCATTTTACATTGTGTAAATGTAAGTACAATGAATTTTAGATTTGATTGAAAATTGTTGACGAAATTCTTATTCGTTTACATCTCTGAAAAGATTGGCAATTTTTACTTATTGTGAGTGAGATGATCGAAATTACTACTGGTTGAGATGAAACGTAACAAATTATTCACTGCCCGTGAATACTTAATGATCCTATTATATTAGGAATTCATAAATAACATTTACTATGATTTTTTGAATTTTAGAAATACCTTTTGAAGTTCTAACATAATATTTAATTGTCCTATCCAAATATACCCGTATCTCATTATTGCTTCTAGGTAAGATTATTTTTTTCAGCTTTCATTTTCAATATGTAGATGTTTTGTAATGAGTACCTAACTAATTTTTATGCATTTAATATTGCGTGGGAGGAAAGAAGTGTATCATACCAAAAAAATTATTTACTTGGGAGAGTAATTTAAACAAAAATGCCTGTGATTTTGTCAGGGGCTCTTTGAGTGGTGGATGTTGGGAGTGTATCACCTCAGTTGCTCAATAATCGTGATGTAGTTTGAAAAAATCATGCTAATTGATGATTTTTTTTTTTGCTTGGTTATTAATTTTTTCAGGAAGTTGGTAGTTTTGTTATATAAAAGTTGGTTAAATTGGTAATTTCATCCTTTCGGCTAAACTGTTTTGAAAGACAGTCTGCTCCTGTGTGCCCAGTTTTATTTACCGCTTTTTTACAAGGAAGAAGTGCGGCGTATTGCTGATTTTTCCATAGGGAGGGGTTAACATATTTATGTTCAATATTTTACGAGAAAAAATATTGCAAGTGGGTTTTATCCCTCAGTTTTGCCGCTGTGGACTTATCGTAAATAAATCATTGGCTTCTAAGAGGCACTGGATTTCGTCACTCTATGAATCTGAATTGGTGGTTAATTTATTGATCATTGACCAAATTTGTCAATTCTCTTTGAAAATCAAAAATGATCGCCGAATCCCACCAAATATCGATGAATTTTTCTTGAATTTATGATGATTTGTACTTATTTCGTTATCTAAAATTCATAACTGAATATCTATTTAATGAACAAAATTCAATCCAAAATCTTGTTGATCGAAGATATAGTGAGATATTTTATTTTTCCCGTCAGTGTTTTGAATAAATTATATAGCCTGTATTCAAAGTGCATAGGTATAACTAGTTTACAATTTGGAAACAACTTTTTTACTTGAAACCATTTTTTAAGGTTTTTTACTCCTCGCCGTCGCCACTGAAATGCATATTGTCTAGGTGTACTTGAATAATAGGGACGCATAAACTATCGACTGTTTTTCTTAAAAATGACCATCGATAGTTGTCGATAATTTCTTGAAAAATCATTGACAGCTATCGTTAGTTTCACAACTCCAGATTGACCGGTATGTTCTTAAGCTGTATTTTTAAATAAAAAATGAAGATTTTAAATACAATTTTAAATTTTGACCTTAAAATAAAACATAATATATCGAATTGAATTATGCAAATAAATCGTAATGATGACTGAATTCGAGTATTTTATAATTTCAATAGATTTTACTTTTTAAACGTTTTAGGAGTTCTTTGAAACAAAAAAAAAAACTATCGATAGCTATCGATAGGAAAAAAAATCGTTGTATTAGGCATCACTATTAAATAAGTAAGCTTAAATTATTGTTGGAATATAAAAAACTTCATGTAACATTGTCGCAAACTCATGAAGAAGTGATTAAAAAAAACTTGCTTTCGGAATTGACTGGAAGGTAAGATTACGATCAGCAATCTCTTCTTTGCAAAAGGAGAGGCTTACGGAGCCTTCCGATTTATTACATTTTATTTGGTGCTGAATTGAAAAAAATGTTCGAATCGATTTAACGATTCACTGTCAAAATGTATCAAAATTGTTCTTCAGCCTATAATCTGTGTCTAAGGAGAGAAAGAGAGAGAGAGAGCGAGAGAGAAAAGGGAAACTGTCACAAAAGAAACCACACTCTGTAAATGTTCGTATTATATGGGTTAGGAATATTGAACAAAGCAATACCTTCAGCCATTCATTCAAGAATGGGCGGAAGGAGGGTAAACTATAATATGAAATCGCATTCAGGTATACACAGATGATGGCTGTGTAATCTGGTGTCGCACGCTTATAAATAGAATTTTCAGTATAGAGTAGCCTACAAGATTTAAGACGAAAGGATCGGTCTATTTGATTTGGCATCGACCAGCCCAAAACGGAAACCATTCTTTTGGAGGCTGGCTAAAAAGCAAGTATATACTTTTCTATATATAATATAATGAAGGAAGCCAAACCCAGCGATATTCAATGCAGATCGTGACGTTGGCCCATATCGTAATGAAACTAATATACCCATTACGGAGAGAAGTATTTTGCCTGAAATTCTGTTTGAACTTACTAATGTAACCGGTAATTTTTTTGAAAGATTTAAATTTTGAAACTTAATTCTGTAAATTAATTTGTTCGGTAATAGGTTTCTATGAGGAAGTGATCTGCCACCTATGAAGAGCCGAATGCTACACTGACCTTTTTCAAAATTTCCTAATTTACTTCAGAATCTATTGCTTTCGTAGGCTACTGAAAAAAAAAGACTCAGCACTTTATTAAAATTTCATGAATTTTTGTTTGAATAATTATTACCTATCTCAGTAATTCTTATTTTTAATGTTCGACATTTAGCTCATTCGGGATAGCAAAATCGAATGATCCAGAAAAATTTTGTAGAAATGAAAAAAATTGTGAATGAAAAATGTTAATTTTGAAATAGAAAATCTACTGGAATTAAAATGAAACAAAAAGTTAATAATTTTTTTCAAAAAATACCGGTAACTTCAAAATTAAAAACAAATTTTCAAAAGATAGCTTTTATTTTATTTTTTTTTTTAGCTTTAGCTTCATGCGAAATAAATATTATTTCGTTGCAGAAGGATGGTTGCAGTATTGGTGTATTTTTTAAAATCGTAGTAACGAGTAGAATAAAAGCTTATAAAAAACAATAAAGCGCCGATTTCAGTAATTCTAATCTCTAGATCTACATTTTGCTGGAGAAACTTTAAAAGGATTATTTTTCATTTTTCATTTTTCATTTTTCATTTTTTTTTGTCATCTTTGAACGTGGTTTGATTTTCTTATGAAAAAGTTTTTTTCAATGGTTTTTCGTTTCTAGAGTTAGCGGTAATATTTTTAGTTGAAAATAACACTTAAACTACTTCATCGATTTTGAAAAAAATTTAATGGAACCATCATAAGATCATCAATTATTTAAAAAAAATTTATCAAAATCGATGCCCAGGTTGAGAAGTTATGTTGGAACAAACATAAAACTAAAACATATATACGGATCGAATTGATAACTTCCTCCTTTTTTTTAAAGTAGGTTAAAAAACTAGTAGAAATTAGATTGAAGATTTTTTAAATTTTAGAATGATGAGACGTACGACCATGTAGCGAAAACTATACATTTCTGTATAATTTGTTCCCAATTGTACATTTCGTAAGTCATAATTCTGTTCTCTTGTTTTATTTATACTTTCCAAAATTTTTGACTGGATGAGACAAGCTTCCGTTCGTATTCTTACTCTTGAAATTTGTAAAATTATTTTATTTTTGAAATTAAGACAGCCTATTGGATATAACGTCGCCTCCTCTACAATTTATATATACGAAAAACTTTTTTACAAATCCCAGATACCGACCACGAAATGATTTCCATGAGTCTTCTTAGCTCCTGCATTATTTGGTATAAATTTTAGAATATGTTTAGGAGCAAACTTACCCTTCATCTAGTAGGTACGAAAATTAACCCATTAGGAAAATGTCAAAATTGGATAAAAACCGCGCATATCAACTAAAAATAAAGCAAAGTATAATTGCATGTTGTAAGTAGCCTACATATTAGTAAACTGCTAAAATTGCCTAGTAGGTCTAGAAGTTGCCTAAAAGGCAGTTATTATCATAATGTATATAAAAAACGATTTTTATGTAGCTTACCACTGTAAACAGTAGCGTTGGTGTGCCCATAGTTCTTTGATTTTGGGCACCAAAACACCGTGAACTGAAGATGGGGAAAAAAACTCAAAAATAGAGGCACCTTTTATCCGCAAAAAATAATATCAGTCACGTTTTTACACTCAAAGAGAATGCGATTGAACGCGAACGAGTTAATCGTGAATATTCCCCCGTTTTCAGAAAAATAAGTAGGTAAATGAGAGTGAAAAAAAATAAAATAAAAAGAAAGGTTGCTCCGTTAATGTCATACAACAATTTAATGTACGCATAAACATTCAATTTTTATCGTTCTACGAAAAATTTTTCTCTAAAGCAGCTTCACTTTCCTAGTTAGGTACTTATTTGCTTTTTCATCTGTTATAGCTACACTCTGCATGAGGCAACTTACTTTATGATGGGACACAATCGGGTTGTCTAATTAATTTGTCTATTTCTTTTGAAAAAAATTCTACATTTCTATTTAGATGTAAGTTACAATTCAATTTCGTGAATCATGATGGCTTGTCAGTTGTCGTGTCATCTTGGACTCTATTACAGTTGCCTGGTCACATGTAAGTAGACGTCTTCTCTAAGTAACTAAAATATCTCTGGCCGATGTCACCCAAATCTGTACAGATTGCAATGTTTAATAGGTTCTCAAAAATTTATCGAAATTTGGGTAATATCTTCGCGGAACCCATGTTTACAGTTTATATATATTGAGGACTTGGACTATACTTAATTATATGGACTAAGCATAGTAATGAAAATAAGATATCAAAATAAGTATCATTGAAGGAAGGTTCCCTGCTTTTTATTAAAGTAGAATATCTCGCCACCTAATAAAGCGACGATGATGAATGAAAGGTTAAAATACTCGGGACGTTACACTCGATCGAATGAGTCATCATTCACTTCATTTACTCCACTTGGACCAGAGTTACAGGTAAATATGAAAAAAGAAACACTGTCCAAGTCTATTCCTTTCTCATTCAAACAAAACTATTATGTGATCTGATGGAGCCAGAGTAGGGTACGTGGGCTCATGATACTGAGAATATGTTGTGCATTATTGTATAAGCCCTCATTCATTTCATTAGGAACATTTAGAGTAAAGTTATAGTAGAATATAGGATGTTCAGTCCAGCTCATCTTTCATTCAAACTATAATATCAAAGACTTATAAAATAAAAATGACGCACATAGTCTTTAATCGATTGAGAATTTGAGCTTTGCGTTTCAAGGAGGTTCAGTCCTCCGCATAAGGCAGCTTTAGTAGCCCTTCCATTAATTTATAAACTATATTTCTCAACCAAAGAGATTTTTGGACAACATAGCAAAATATTCTGTATTATCTACATTATTTTTCGGAAGCATAAATTGTACTATTTAGTGTTTTTTCGTATACGTTTGTATAATTCAATTTTTTATACGACAGAATACATTTAATTTCTCTTAAAAATAGTTGTCCTGGTCTTTGGAGGACTATTTCGGCGCACTTTTGTTTCCTGTAACTTAACCCCTTTGTGGTATCCACCTCAATAAGATCAAACATTATAAACATTCGAAAGTCTTTTACATCGAAAGTTTGAATATAATCTAACATTCTATCTTTAGGCTGGCATTGCGAAAAACATTCATATGGAAATAAGTAGGTGCTCCCAAAATATCAACAACGTCTGTCGAATGAATCAGCTTTTTTATTGTATTTTTTCGTTTAATTTTTCGTTTGATAATGCTTTGAAATTGATTAACTATTTTCAATAAGAAAAAAAAGAAGTCTATATATATATATACTAATACTGCTGCCTCGTTTCCTTTTAGACATTTACAATCATTTCACACCATCAGAAACAAAATAGCGAAAGAAATCGATGGTATTATCTTCTATAAAGTTTATTCACACTTCTCGTGTCAACAGAACACAATGCCATAAAAATGTGAGTAACCTTTGTTGCACAAGGAAGAAATGATAAAAAAAAGGAAAAAGATACTCGAAATTTTCAGCCAGATTGTGAAAACATTTTTGCCTTTTTTCCACGAGCAACGCACAACAGTGCAGATAATGATGGACAGAGAAACAAAAAAGATTATTTAAAAAAAAAATTGTATTCACTTTTGAAAGAAAACTGAACTTAATAAGACTGATTAAAGGCATTGTATTGAAATTTATTTCACAAAATTACCTTAACAAATTCACAGAACACAGCGTTTCAAGGTATTTACCTCTTCATCATCAACAGCCACAGAAATCTCTGAGTACCTCGAAAAGTTATGTTTTGTTAGAAAAGTTTTACAATTTTGATGAACCTATTTTTTAATTTACTATCCGTCTGGTTGTCACAAAGTTCAATTTTTTTAAATCATGGCAACGACACCAAAGCGAAAATGTTTTTAAAATTATTCTTTTCACCGAAATTGAGGTTACCATGTTTTCTTCATAATAGAATGTGACATAGGACTACTTTGGCTGCATTAAAAATATGGGCTAATGGGTGTAGAGAAAAGAAAAAGGTGGTGTAGGTACCGAACCTATCGAACCTTTTTTACTCATTTTAGATTTTTTTTTTCTTTATAAAAGAAGGGAGGGAAGAGAACAAAAGAATTTTTTATATATGTGGCTATGCATAATAATCGAGTGAAAGTTGGGTCAGGTCTAAAGAGCCTTTTCTTTCCTTGGTGGACAAAAAACTAGGTGCAGACTTTTATAATACTATCGTAAATCTGTTTTTTTTTTTTTTTTTTACTCTATCGGAAGGTACCCAGTCGAAATTGAAACTTCTTGGAGAAGTGACGCCGACATTCAGTGAGTGGATAACTCAAATTTACTGAAGTTAATGTATTGATACATACAGTAGAATTTCAGAAAGTAAATCTGTAAATGTGAAGGTTAATTAGAATTAAAATGAATTGCTCCGTTGACCATTGTCAACTTTTATAAGTAATCCCCTCTACAATTACTGACTTGCTGTGATGAAACAATTCAGTTTGTGTTGCCGGAAGCAAGTAAGCTGAGTTTTTAAATTATTTTTCGATTTCAGAGAGCTTCATTGCTGACTAGTTGATCATCTCCATGTATAACTGGTGCTTCTTTAAGAGCATATTTTTTACCTTATTCTGCACAAAACGTATAGTTTTTACCAATCTCAGCGTCATGAAAATTTCACTTTAGATACCTTAGTGAGTATTTTCACCCTCAGACGGGTGGAGACAAGCTAGCATACAATCCACGCTAAAGGGCAACAAGTGCATCGCATCGTACATTGCGCCACTCAGACAATGATTTGGCATATTAGAAGTCGGCCTGCAAATTTTTAAAACAGATCACACGTACCAGGGATGTAAGTGTTATCATAATCATGTAATCTAATCCGATAGATTTGAACGTTTTATCTGTCAGCAGTTGGACTATGTCTAAACGAAAAATCAAAAATTACAAAAGAAAGTGGTGCTATTCCTGTGGTCGATTTGAAGATTTTCACTTTTAAGCCTGAGGTTCGAACAGATTTCGTAAGTTATTCTTGAAACTTTACACCAATGGAAACTGGTCTCATCTTAGGTTCCGCTGTTTTCTTACATTTCGGTGTAGAAAGGGGCTAAGGGCAAAGGGTCTAACGTTTCGCACCTACCTACTTTTCGTATAATTTCTCAAGCTCATTTCTCAGTTTGTTTGCATTCTTAAAAGTCAACTTTCGTCATTTCTTCTTTGGTACCTACAGTATCTTCCAAATTATCGTACTTTCCAATGTTTTTGCAATCATCTGTCTGCTAGGCTACCACCAGAGATCTCCAACACCTTGTATATGCTGTGGTTAACGAACATGTAAATAAAAGATAAAATTGAAGCTATCAGAGGTGTATGTTCTGCGCATATTTCATTGTGAAAATGGACATCTCCACGAGAATACACTGTTCTTTTTACATATATATATATATAGATATACACGTGTTATAAAAGATACGTTCACTTACTGAGAAGCTCAATTCTATTTGCAAAGGTGAACCTAATGTTAAATTATAGGAGAAATTCGCCTCCATAATACTTACATTGTATACACAAAGCTAGAGCCAAGTAAAGCGTTGGGAAAAGGTACTGTCCAAACCAACCCGGTTTCCCCTACGTACTTGTGGAATTGATTCGTTGATAGGTACCTAAAAATGACACGAAAATCAGTTCCTGATTTCGGACTCGATTCGTGTGCAGCCCTTCAGAATCAAGAATATTAAAATTGACTTCTGCCTTATTTTGCCTCTTTATCCTATGTGTCAATGACCAATTATAAAATATGCTTAGCCTACCTATGAGCCTGAATACGATTGAGATTTTCACTTTAGCATAACTTGAGTCTCGATATAATTTTCCATTCAATATTTATACCTATTCGAATAATTTTTTTCCCTAACAAATCCGATAGCATTATTTTTCCTCCAACGACACCAAAATCCGTCGACGATTGTGTGTTAATCCGTTTTTAATAATTTTCAAACGTCGATCGTCATTCACACGACTTTATTAAATCGGTACCTATCATCGTTTAGGTAACGAAACCAGTTCACGGATTTTTTTTTTTTCATCCTGTATTGAAAAACAGAAGAAAAAGACCGAAGGGGAAAATAGGGGGGGAATCTGAAGAATGTTCGAGTTATGATCAAAATATTCGAGTTCTTTTGGAAACATTGTTGGTCTCATTGCGAATCATCCAAAAAATTTGTTTAACTTACATAGGTACTTGATATTTTTTAATTTTTTTTTACTTTAAAAAATTTGTCACGATTAAAATTTTTGTCTCAGTCGGCCATTTGTCATATGTCGCCCTGCTGGACGTACAACATTTTTGATAAATATCTTAAATCATCTGCGTCGCATTTTCAGATTTTTCTTTCTTTTAATGTTGACTAGACCACTGTGATTTAATTAAGTAACGGTTATGTCTCATCGGTTGGTATAAAACGGTTCCTATATCATATTTTTCTTGTTTACCCTCAGTAAGTTCAACCTAGCCCCAAATCAGATATGTTACGTCAGTAGCACTCTATTTTTGGTAAAAAATTTAACTGATCGATCGTAATTCAAAATTCACATTCCATCCGCGTACTTAAAAAACAAAACTTCCATTTTAATGTTTGAGAATTTCAAAAAATTAGTTTCTTCTCACACTTGATGCTCGATTCGGGATGAATATTGGATTTAAAAAATTTTGGGATCTGTTTTTAAAAGAATACTTTTTTTTTGTGAGTTCAAATTTATGTAAGACCTGTTATACTTTTCTATCAGTCATGATGACATGAGTCACATTCGAAGAACGGATTCTGGTAATGTAGATGGAAAAAGTGGGTAGTATTCCCTCTACAGCAAATTATCCCCACTAGCTTCACCATTTTAACGCATAACTTATCATCTTAACATTGGAGAAACGAATAAGGCAATTTTTATGTAGGTTTCCATGCAAATCTGCATACTAATTTTGATTTCATAAAACGACCTGGTGGTGGAGATCGGTACGTTTCTTGTTTCACAACCCAAGGAAATTTTTATCTCAAATTAATATGCATGCATATAGTCTATGACTGTATACCTACGTGAAATATAAGAATATATTTATTATATTTGTAGGGCACGGATGCGTATGCACCTACTATAGTGTGCGTGTAGTAGTATGTATGCATCAAGCGTATTAAATTAGCTACCAAGGTGAAGCAGTAACCATGGACCAAGTGTATGACAGCAGGTCACAGTTGATTGACAAGTGTTAGGCACATATTGATCACCAATCAAGAGTATCCACAATATTGTTTTGTTACCTCAGCACATTTTCAAATTTTCTTCTGATAGGCACAAAATTTGGTGCGATCAGCCAGATGGTACTTCCAATGCGTCTATTTTTGTTCCTATTATTTGAGGTTTAGTAGCTCTAGAATGCTTAAATTTTGATAAATAGCTACGAAATTCAGAGGATATATTCAATTTGATGTATTAATTTCTAATTTGCCACTAATTTTGGTGCAGATTTGCCATACAGCACTTACGTTATGTTCAATTTTATTCCCTTTTTGACTTTAAAATGGATAATTTTCAATCAATAGCTACGAAATTAAGTACATAGAATCATTATTTTATTATCTACACTTACTAACTTGTTACTAGTTTTGGTTGTATATGGTAATTGGCTGGTTTTTGAAAACCTACATTTTCCAGTGGAGCTGTTGCTGCTCTCGAGTTTTTTATTTCTTTAGGTTTGTAAGTACTTGTTATCTGAATGCGATATACAGAAATATCCCTGTGATTTAAAATTTATCCTTTGGATCCAGTTTTATCAATCTGTCCCTAATTTATTTTAATACGAGTAGCCAAATAAATTTTACTGTCAAGTTTCATATCTTAATTATTTATTATGTCTAAAAAATTATTATCATTTATAGGGAGTTAGGTACCTTCCGATTTTTGATAACACAAAATGTTAGATGAATACCATCATTTTTATTTGTATCTCTGTCTCTAGGAACAAAAATACTGAAGGCAAAAAACTGTTGGAAACATTATCACTCTAGAACCGCTGGAAGGATTAGCATGAAATTTTCCAAAAAAAAAAAAAATGTTATTCCAAAGAAGGTTTATAGCTATTGTGAAAGTCGAATTTTTATCATTTGTGAAAACAGAAAATGGAGATAGTTATTTGTGATAAAAGTATATAAAGTAGGTGATTTTGATCAAGTATGATTTTTTCAGCACGAGCCGAAGGACAGTGTGCAAATCATAGGAGCATCAATCACTTATCGTATACATGTATGTCACACACTATTCTTTGCAACACCTCCCAAGAGAAAAAAAATGAACTAAGAATGTTCTTATCACATCTTTCATTCAATGTCGTAGTGATGCTCTCCTGTAATCCTTAAAATTCGCGTACCTTGTAGTGCCCGTGTTCAAATCTCATCAGTGATTTTTTTGTTTTTTTTTTTTTTCTAAAAAATCCATTATGGTGTATAAAGTAACGCATGCGCTCAAGACTGTGCATAAAGAATTTATCATTGGTGTATAAAGAAACGCATGTGCACAGGACGTGTATAATTCAAAAACCAATGCATAAAGAATCTACATTATGCATTGTTCTAAAATCTTTCACTTTATATACCATCAAGGGGCACATAATAGTCTTCTTTATCAACAGGTGTTGCAAAAAAAAACATTTTTGCAACACCTGTTTATAAACTTTATTTTTATATGCACCCTCTTGATGTATAAAACAGGAAAACCACTTTGGACAGATGTATAAACTATTTACTCAACTGTAAACATTGGTCTTTACTTTATACATTGTGTTGGGTGCATGCGTTATTTTATACACTGGTAGTAACTACTTGCCACTGAACATAGCCTAACATTGTCATTTTTAAAATTTTCTTTTTTTTTCCACTAAAGTTTTTCCACTATGGCGATTTGAACCTCAGATATCTACATTTCTAGACCAGAACTATAGCTACTACATCACAAAGATTGTCTGAAAGACAGGAGATAGTTTATGCTTATATGTTTAGGGGGAGGGAATGTTGCAAAAAATAGTGTGTGACATACATGTATATAATAGGTGATTGATACTCCTGTGATTTGCATCACTCGCTTTTGGCTCATGCTGCAAAAATCACATACTAATCAAAATCACGTACTTTATACCTTTGTATCACAAATAACTATTTTGATACGAACCAAAACAAGTAAAAGAGAATTGAAAAAATTTCTCCCCTCTCTTGGTCGTTGTTTTAATTTTTTTTTCACCAGGTTTCATTTGAAAGGGTTATATAGGCAGTTTTTTTTTTTTTTTGGTAAATTATTGCATGATATATCACAGGATATATTTTTCGATCAGGTCCAATTTTCGATTGAAACAATAAAATTGTTGAAATATTTAGGTCTATAAAGACCCTGTTAAAATAAGCAATGAAAGCGAACATAAGTAAATTGACACTACGCAAGTGAAGCTGTTGTACAACATCTCAGTTGATTTAAAAGAAGGAAATGGTTTAATTGAAGAGTTCTCAAACCAAAGCATGATGCCAGGAGTCGCTTATTATTTTTTCATTCGAATTCTTTTTTCTCAATTTTTCTTATTTACTTTCTCATCGCCACAGTCAAAAAAGCAAAATGAAAAATAGAAATGTTATAATCAAGGAAAGGCCAACTACGTGTATAACTAAAGTAGATAACTGGCTGCTGCGTGAACTGTAATTTTGGGGAGTAAAATGATAAGACGAAAAATGGAGAGAACAGAAACAAATAAATCAACAGACTAATATTCGGGCTGTTCCCTAAAGGCTGAATTATTAATTTGACTTTTTGTATTTTAATGTTATCCTCTTTCCCTCCAAAAAAATAAAAATAATAAAATTCTCAAAAGAGTAACCAAACTTTTTTTTACTCAAACCGCACAATAATCTTTATTTTTCTTCCTACTAATGCGAGAACTCACCAAGAAATTAGACGCAAGTATACGTAAATGATAACAAAAATCCTGTAAACTAGGTACTTAATGATGCACATTTATTAATTATTGTTACAACAAATTGCTTAATGATTTTTGGTTCTAATTATTTTGAATGCACTTACCCAAATCGTGGTAACCAATACATTTTTTGAAAATTACTGCACAATTTTTCGTTGGGTAGGTACCTGAAACCTACTCTTCTCTTTGAAATATAAATACACAATATTAAACCTTTCAACGAAACGTCCCAAGTCCAAACACGTAGACAAGAAATATGAAACTGAAACCTAAAGAGATCGATTCACTTCTTCACTTCACTCTAATTAAGAGAAAGAGTTAAATGGTCGCGCTCTACAAGATTGAATGCCCAGTTTGAAAGAAAAAAAAAAAAAAGAAAAAAAAGTCGAAATTAGGATGCTTTTATAAAACACATTCTCCCGTCAGTAGTTCAGAATAATTTATTGGTTACCGAAGAGAATAGCCTACACCAAAATGATTCGGTCGTTGATCAAATTCTTGATTTATAATTGCCATCATTCTTCATAGATTTTTATCCGATTTGGGGGAATTGCGTGCATCTCTTACGCCTCTTCTATAACTTTAATTTACTGCGCCTGGTAAGGATGAGATTCGATTGATAAGTACCATCAAGTGAGAAATTCTTCTTCGAATAATTAATGCAACTTAGATTTTATAAACGAATTTAGGCGATTGTGTAATTTAATCATAACGTGCTCTGGAGTTGAATGCTATTCGTAACTTAGGTAAAACGATGAAGTACTACTTTCCAGGTTGATGGCACAGTTGTTGGTCAGCTGCGGCTATACGAGGCGATGACATTTATTGCTCGTTGACAAAATTGGTCTATTTCGATGAACTGAGTAGTTTGAAATCAATGATTCTGTTTTCTGCCTTCTCAGAACTAATGACTGTGTTTAGATTGTTGAATCTACGTGCGTTCTGAACTTGTTTGCTTGGTCAGTATTATTAGTTTTGTGACATCCAAAAATGATTGTCACATGTTAATTTGAAAAAGTTAATCAGAAAATGTAATTAATCAAAAGATGAAATTTTGAAGAACAGTCCAAGATCATAAATTGCAAGAAATACCAATGTCTTAGATCAGAAGGGGAAAATGACTGAAATGAGTTTGCCTGTATACTACATAGAACCATGAGGCAAGACCTCATGGTATCTCACCCAACTCCCCATAATTGTTGTTCAAAAGCTTTTAATTCGAGATAAAATGATTTTGTTTAACAGTTTGAATAATAAATAAACTTGATCATTAGGAGCTCTGTTTGATAGGATTATACTAACTTACACCAACCTACACTGGTAGGGATATTCCACAAATATTCAAGTAAAACTTGGCGCAAAGTCACATAACATTCCTACATTTATGGAATTGCCCTCCTGGTGTGGGTTGGTGTAAGTTGGTATAGTCCCATCAAACAGAGCTATATTTCCAATGTTACAACCAGATATTTTAAGGTTTTTCACTCTTGATGTTACAAATCTGTTGATGAGTTGATCTTAGTAGCCATGATGATCTGATGTTAATTAGAAAGATGTCTTTACCCCTTAATCCTCTGGTTTAATAACCTGAATGTAGTGAATGATAATAGAAAACACAGGAAGAAAAATGTGAATTCTCAAACTTGAAGAATTTTTAATTATTTGAGTATCATTTTATAATATTGGTGACGTGATCAAAAAATGTATCAATTAGTTGGCCTGTTAGAAATGGAGTAATTTATATATGGTGCGTGAGAATTCCCCATCACACCACCAAACTATTATCATAAAGATCTGGTTTCTTCCACTTCATGTTATTACTTGATATATTCATCATTGAGTTCCGTTTTTATATATGTTTTATTCTATAAACTGTAATTCTAATTTACAAAGTTGATCAACTGTTGGAGAACATGGGAATAGATAGAGGAATTTAATCTAGTCAGTCAGTTTGAACGGAACTCAGCCATTTGATTTTGATAATATGACAGATTTCTATTATTATTAATTGTAAATTAAAATAAACCTCACAGTTTAGTTTTACTTTCACAATTGCAATGTCAGTTTCTATTTGAGTCAACGATTTAAAAGGTTGGAAAAAATTAATTTATCATTATAGTACATTGTAATTTCATGAAATGAAGAAATTTTTCATTCCCGGTGTAGGCTTTCAATATTTGTCACCTTATGTATTATCAGGTAAAAACATAAGTGCATGAATGATGTTCTGTGTTGGGTAAGTATTTTGTTTCACATTTTCAGGAAACTTTTGGCACTATTAGTGGAAATTCGTATTATGTATATGTTAAAGAGGGGTGTCACTATAAATAGTTTTGGACCAGAAAGGCTCCATAAGCTCGATGTCCTTTTCAATATCAAGACATGGCAGAATAGAAGTAGGCAACCTGAGTGTACTTGTGCGTACTTTCAATTTTTTTCTTGAATTTATCAATTTAGAATAAATTTGATCAGGATCATCCCTTAATTTCACAAGGACAGCGTAATTAAACCTATTTTAAAGTTTAAACAAGGCTCTTTATCAGTGGGTATGGGCATAGAGTGATAAAAGATGAACCGCTCTTTTGTGTTATGTATAATATATGATATACATTAATAATAAACAATGTAAAATTCATGAAAAAACAAATAACACAAGATGGCGGCTCATCTTTTATCACCCTCGTGTTCATACTTACTAATAAAAAACCTTAGTTTAAAGTAGGTCAAATGATATGCAGGGGCGCATTCAGAATGAACACTCGGTTAACAATCTGGTAAACAAGAGCACACCCCGTCCATTGTGAATAAGATGGTTGCTTACCCAGATGAAGTCCTCACCTCGTTCAGAATAAACACAACTCTTATCATCTCCATGCGCATAACTTTTGGTGAAGAGCCTTACTATAAGGTAGGCAATTTGGTGACATATCTCGCAAATTATTTTTTTATACTCCACAGTGAGCAAGAATGTTTACACATTAAAATAAGTTTCAATAATATTTCAAGTTTTGACTTGAAAATAAAGCTGAATATAGCGAGGTAGAATATGTAGATAAATCGTAATGATAATTAAATTCAAATATTTCATAATTCGTAATTTCAGTTATTTTCAGACATTTTAGAAGTTTTTTTGCTACCTTTATTAAAAACTATCTATCTTTCAACAGCTTCAACGCCTTTCAATCAGTTTCGGTCATAATGTATAAGCCAAGTTGATATTGATATGGAAGTGAATTTCAGTAGTAAAATGCAATACAGAGATTGAAGAGATTTTAATGGACAACTATTACTACTTATCTACTTGAACTACTTAAATGATTCATTTTGTAGGATTGTCCGAGTGGTGTTGATCACCACGGGAGATTAGAACACAATTTGAACCTCTGAATAAAATTAACGCCTTATCCTCATTTTTCCTTAAAAAATATAAATCTTATATGTAAAAGCCATTTGTCTGTAACGCTAATCATGTGATTATAGTTATAGATATATTTAACTATGTGTATGTTTCAATTTCAGTCTAACTCTAAATCTTTTTCTTCTTCATTGTGTACCAGATTCATTGATAATTAATTTGGACACATTTATGACTTAGGTAGTTCTGTGAATTATTTTTGCGTAGCAGCATTGGGTACTCTAGTATATTAGTATAAAAGCCACTTCTGTAATGCTATCACGTGATCATAGTTACAGATATATTTAGCTATGCGTATATTTCAGTTTCAGTCTATAATTCTAAATCTTTTTTTTTTTTGTTGTGCAAGTGTACTTGATTAATTGGTAATTCGGACCATAGATGAATAAGTATATCTATATACTAATTCGGACACACTTATGGTTTGAGTATGTCTGAGAATTATTGAAGTGTAGCAGCATTGGTTATTCTCTATTATAGTCATAATTAAAAACATTCAGTTGATAGCAAATTTTACTATGGAGCATATTATTCACAATCTACTAATTTTATTAATGAAAAGTAAAAAATATAAACTTTAGGAAATGTTATCTCTGTGTTAACGCATTGTACCTATCTATCTTCTTAACGTATAGCTGATCATTGACGAAGTATATAGGTACCTATTTTGAAAATTTTATTCGAAAGTTCAGAGTACGGGAGATGAAATTTATGAAATATGATGAATCATCAAGAAATTTTGTGTGGAGTAGTGAAAGTTTTTATTGACGTTTTTAGTTTCGAGTGAAGAACCATTTCTTTCTTTACGTGCATACGAATGTCGCACACAATTCGAAGATGTAAAACACCACTCCCTCCCACCTTTTTATATACACAAATAGCCTTCATCATTTTAATTCACGTATCTCCGCATTTAGTATTTTGTCACTTCAACCAGCTGATGTTTAACAATGACATCAATTTGCTGCATCTGGTTTCGCAATATTCGCTTACTCTCTTCAAAATTTATAAAACGGTGACGACCCGATGATGGTGGAATATCCACTTTTTCAAAGTCAAACCCCCAAAAAATTGGTTTACAAGCATCCAAAATAGGTATACACGCGACTTGAAAATGGCGTAAATGGTCAGCTTGACAAATCGAACAAACTTCACCGATGATTTCACAACATTCGTTTTACGAAATAATCAAAAATGAATGTGACAGCAACTGTCATGACTTGAAAAAAAGGGAAAAAAAAGAAAAAAAATGCCCTATAGTCCAGTCGACAGAGGTATTTCATTCAGACAAATTAGAATAGTTTTGATTTCTTTACTAATTGGTCAGTTTTGGCATCTAAAATAACATACTCGCCACAAGCGTCCACAGATATGGGGACGAATAGGCCGCCTAAAATGGTTTTTCACTTTTTATCTCAAAAATATTATTTTTGTCGAAAAATTAGCAGGTACCGTATGAAAATGTTTGGCACTAAATTTCGTATAAAAAAGGCTATGTACATTTTAGTCATTTGTTGTCTCCCTCCTCCGCTAAATGAGCGCAAAAGGTTGTACCTTTTCGTTGTGCCCAGAAATCAGAACTAGATACTGTGAGACTTAAACGTCCATACTCTATAATATTAATTATAGTTAAGTGAGACTTGAGTACTCGATTACTTAAGCAGCGTATCTTTACCTAAGTATCGTTCTAGAATACGGGTGTTAGTATGTTATTAAGGATGTCCATCCCTAACGATTTGTGAAGAACAAGAAAATATGACAATTTTCCAAATAAAAGTTATTGTACATGCAATGTTGACTGTCCACAGTTTAAAATTGTCGTATAATTAGGTCAGTAAGTAACTTACGTTCGAGTGAAATAACGAGCATTTAATTTTTATCATTCATTTCTGATGAAGAATGGAGTGAAATAGACGAGGAGGAGATAGACGGATGGAGTGCAAGAAAAAAGGAAGATGAGCTGAACGAGGACGAAATGGGCCGTAAATGAGCAATAAAATGTGAGAAAAGTATTCGTCGGCTACCCGTACCGTTTGCCGTGGATCTTATTACGAGATCCTACGAGGGAGAAAGAGAGTGGGCCAAGTTATGAAGAGATACGAGAACAGAATAGAATGGGTGGGGGAAAAAAACCTGACTAAAATTCGTAGGTCAGTTCCAATCATCAATTTATTTTGTATATTTCATCTTCTCCGAGGCATCTGTGTCTATATTTTTATTTTATTTTATTTTATTTTTTTCGCCTTGTGTGTAAAGTGTTGCATGACGGAGATGCGAGAGGAAGAGACGCACGATGTCGAAGTGTGCGAGAAAAAGACGAAACTTGCAAAATTATCATTACGAACGAAGAAAAATCGCGACCCTGTTCTCCAGCAATCCGTTCGAGTGTTTGCGGTTAATCTTTGCATTTTACGAGCTTTTTTTTTCTCGCTCGTTTCTTTTTCACTTATTTCCATGGTTACTGTGGTTAGTTTACTGTCTTAACGCTTTCAAGTTTGAAAACACGAAAAACAACACGTTGCCTAGACGTGTTAGTTGCACCTTTTTTCCAAGTTGAACGACGATTGAAGCCTTAATCAAGTTGTGCCAATACACTTTTTATAAGCTTTTGTTCTACTCACTGGTGCAATTTTAAGATATACCAATACTGCAGCCAACCTTCCGCAACAAAATAATATTTATTTCACACGAACCTAAAGTCAAAAAAAATAATAAATAAATAAATAAAAGCTTATCTTTTAAAAATTCGTTTTTAACATATTTTTAATTTTCAAATGATAATGAAGATTTTGATTGTTTATACTCTTTTGGAAAGGTTGCATTTCGTTTTTCTCCTTCAAATTCTAACTTTAAACTTGTTTCGAATTCAAAGAATTCGAAATAACTGATAGAATAATGCGAGGAGATAACGAAGCATGTCACACTTTTACTTATTCATGAAAAGGGAACGGTAACTCGTATTTAATTGTTGTTTTGTCGGATTAGTCATTTAGTAGATCATCGCGAGCCACTACATTTTTCACCTTATTTGGAGTGATCAACAGTACCACATCGTTTACACGCCCTTAGGATGATTTTAAAAACTAATTTCTATTAATAGTTTTGAAAAACAGAATTCCAAATTCCGAATTGCATGTTGTGAAAAGTGGTGAGACGAATTGAAATTTTCAAGAGAAATTATTCATAGACCTTCATAACATCCGATTCGGACAAAAATGTAAGAATAGATTGAAATGACTGCAAGTTTCATTATGGAATTATTTAAGCTCTATCTTGTAATGTACGTAGAATAATTCTGGAACGTTGATAGATTCTCATTTTGATCGGTGGATAGGATAGAACTGAATAATCATAGGAATTCAACAAAAACGTCTCTGTAATGTGTGCAAAGGCACGGTGTTGTGTGTCCATCGATTCATTTTGTCCCTTCCAATCCTAATAAATTTTAATCAGTTCGGTTCGTATTTTAATGAAAGAGAGTTTCGGATTGTATTTTTTTTCTGATTTTTTCTCAAATTGTTAGAAATTAGAGAGATTATATGGAAGTGAAGATATCACTTTCCTGTCATCCTTTCTTATGTTGTGGAAGAAACACTAAACTTGTAGAAAAATACACTTTGTTTCGGGCAATATTTTTTTGAAACAGTGATGTGTACCTAATTGGAGTAGTTGAATATTTGACGAAGGATGCCGACAAAAAATAGTTGAAATAAAAATAAGTATGTACTGTTTTGATCAAAAGTCCCGAACACAGACACAAGAAAAATGAGAACGTTTTCACTTCGCTCTTTCTCATTCAGTTCTTCAAGTATCGACTAAATTAAATTTATTCTTCCACTATTTTTATACGAATCGTTCGAATTTTTACGCCGACGTCGTGTCACAATCTTTTTGCCTGCACGTACATCCTTCAACAATAATGGGTATAAGCAGTCCAGGTGAAAAATGAGAATTCATTCATTCAATTCACATCCATGTAATTCTTGATGTAACAGCAGGAATTCGACTTCTCATTTTTTCTTTTCCAACGGAATACTGGGAAGGAAAAATAGTTCTGGATTCTTTGATTTTGTATTTTTTGAAAAAGTCTTCGAATAATTTGTCATTTTTATGTAAGAACTTTCAATCCTAATCTTGGGGTTGAATAGGAAGAAAAAACGAAAATTGAAAAATAGCTTAAAGGTGAATAAAAAATAACAGCATTGATAAAATTTAGATTATTTTTTATTGACTGCGTACGGAGGTGGTTATATGTTTGGTATGTCTATCTTCGGAGCTAACGGAATTTCGTTCGCTCAGAACAACTGTCTTACTTTATAGATTTTGATGAAAGTAGTCTCAAAATGTTGCTGACCATCCGCAGAATGTCCTAGGCTATTCATATTTGAAAATTAAAAAATTAGAAGGCTGTAATTGAAGAAAATAAGTATTTGAAGAACGAAAAAATTATCATAAATTTGGGCATATCCACCAATAAGAACTACTCATTCAGATTAATGCAGTCGGTTTTTTTTTGGGGTTTTTTTTTTGTTAAATAAAATTTATTTACATTTATCTAAGTTCATGAATTAGCATTCGGTTTAAAATGAACGAAAATTTTGATTTTTTTTTTTAAACTTAATTTTTATTTTAATACGTGCAGAAAAAACGGAATAAACTAAATATTTGTATATTTAACGAGAACAAGATCGTGGTTTGAAGAAAATTCAAATTATCAGTTCAGTTAGAAAAAATTAGACCATTGTGGCAATTTAATTATAACACATTGGTGTAGCTTTAAAATAATTACTACATACCTATCTGGTTTTCGATTACGATTTCGCAATCATTAAATAAAGTTACTTTTTTTTCATTCTTCTTTTTTTTTTAAATAAGTATATAGAATATATCATCATTCATTAATGTAAGTTGAATTTCTTTTAATTCCAGCACTTAAATTTTTAAAAGTAAAGTTCCAGCCAGTGAATCAATTTTCATCTCATATGAATCTTTACTAAACCCTAATAAAGCAGTACTTTTTTAGTTAATCATAGTCAGCAAAAAATACTTTGAAGTCGTAAAAATGACGACACTCTTAACAACTTAACCAAAGTTAATTGAAATTTTTCATGGTTTCATTATGATCCAAAAGCAAATATGTCTTACCACTGTAAATTCAAATGAGTCTCGTCTCAAAACTTACGGTTCTTTTAATTTCCAGGAAGAAATATATTTTAAATAAATTTTAGGTACTGTTCTGCTTAGCTCCGTGGGTTGTGAACAAAATATGGGTTTGTTTTTGAGTGATTGGAAAAAGATTTTCCATGAGGAAAATCAATTCCATTTTGAAAATAAAAATTCTCAGAAACTGCCGTTACAAATTGTTTGGGATTGCGGTATACTGTAAGTCGCGTAAAGACAAGCGCGCTAACCATCCAATGCAACGTTGCGTGGGTGGAGTGGCGCGTTCATTTAGATGTACAAAAAACAGACTGCGCACCGTTGCAGCAACAGTGTCACGTTATCCATTTTTTTTTTCGGTCTTTTGGTGCGAACATAAAGGAATTCCTGAGCGCTCACAGTAATTGTTCCATGTTTGTTGGAAAAAATAATTTTTAACGCGCCACCCATGCAACGTTGCATTGCATGAGTGGCGCACTCGTCTATACGTAGCTATAGAGTATGGAGCTATTAGAAATCTTTTAGTAGATTACCAGTTTTTCTGTAATTTTCATTCCACCGTGAAAAGTGGAAAATGAGATCAAAAAAATTAGTCAATAACAAAATTTGAAAATTCAGGGATTCTCAGAGGCAATCAACAATTTTCTGTCAAATAATCCTCGTATAGGAGTATGTGTCGATATTGCCTGATGTGTGCAACATGTAAAAATTCTGATTCACACACAAGCCGAATCTAAACATCAAAATAATTTACTGCAGCAAACTTTACTTGAAAAACAGATTTTCAAAAGTCATTCTTATATATTTATCAGTTATTGGGTGAGAAATATTTACTGATAAGTAGGTTATCACACGATGTTTCACTCAATAAAATATCAAAAATTTCTCTAACCATCAATTTTTGGGTCAAAAAGGGTTGAGTCGTTCAATCTAAAAATGGGCATTAGCCAAAATTTAAACTCAGCTTTTCAAAAAACATAACCAATGATGTATTGCAAACTTTTTCTGAAAAAAAAAAAAATATTCTAACCTCTTTCCTATCAAAGTACGGAATCTGAATTGGAATCAAAATTTCCAAATAATAAACACTCAGAGAATGATTCAAATCTTAACATAAGAATAATTATTTTTTTAATATATAGATCAAATTTAGAGAATCAGGCTTCATCACGTCATGAGGGTTCAATTTAAATTTTTATCTGTCAATTTTTGTAAATTTTGGTTGGGCTATCTTAGAGTAAACAATTTTTTGTTCCTCAAAACTTGAGAAATGAAAGATGGAAGGGTCAGCTGGCGTTGTTTGTTCTACAAAAATTTTTCTCTGCGATATTCTTGTGTTCACACACTGTTTTAAAATTAAAAATCTTGGCACTTTTGGTTTATTTTGTTTTTAAAAAATTTACGCTTTTAGCCTGTAATTTTTGATGCATTTGCGCTTTTGGACGGCAGCCTAAAGTTATGTTTGGACAATGAAAAATTATGCGAAAAATTTAAAAACAAAAAATGAGCAGCTTTTAAGCGATGAATGGTGATTTATAATTTTGTAACATATGGCTGCGAGGGTCTTGATATGGCAGTCGGGAAGTATTACACATTGTGATAATTTTTATTTTCGTGGTTTTAAGAAAAATTAGAAGGGGCGTAGATACTTCAAGACCAGTATTATCTATATAAAACAATTATGTAAAAAGATATTTAAAATAAAATTAATGAAAAGATCGGGCCGTTAAAATTTTATTCTTGCTGAGTGTGTCATCTACGATAATCAGGATGTGAAGGACACTGGGGAAGGATGATCAGTATTGGTACTCTTCCAATAATCACCGGAATAAAAATAGGTAGTCCAACAATTCGAAAATACAGCAAACAGTAATAAAATCTTAGGCAGTGGAAAGATATGAGTGAAGTATATTACGTGCGTGAAGAAGAGAAAAGAAATATATGAGTAAAACGATTTCAAACCATGTTAAAAATGTGAATTGCAATGTTGTCGGTGTACGTGAAAGACATGCATACTTATCGTATTAACAAAATTATTTCCCATGTGAAAAAACCAAATCTCCATTTTTTGTGTTCCTCAACGAGAGAGAATGAAAAAAGAAAGAAGCGAATTTCGTAAGTTACGTCTCTGTGTAATCATCTTTTTGCATACCATCCTGTATTAAAAAGTGAATATGGCATATATCCAACAACTTTTTATAAGTCCAATTTACGTATTTAGACCTATTTAATTATTACGTATGCCGAGTAAATTTAGTTGTATAAAAAAAAAAAAAATCGACTAATGAAAAAGAAAATTGCTACTTAAGCTTATACAAACAACTAATCTTCCACTTGTACCATTTAACCAACATCCGTCGAATGTGTATCTCTAAAAGCGTTCCTGAATAATTTTAAAGAAGCAAAAATATGGGTTTTTTTCCCTGTATACAAATTATCTTTTCGAATTTTCTATTGGTATCGAACTTGTCTAAACTTCTATATCAGGTATGAAAAAACCTGACTGATTAGCATTACACAATTCTTTGAATCTGTGTGAGCAAAAAATTTGTGGACAGTAGTCTACCTGCTTCGAAAGATTTAAATGACTTAACTGCAAAGAAATGTATACATTTCTTCTCGTACCAAATACCTTTGTGTCTTTGTTTTGTAATGACAATTCTGTCTCTTTCCAGTATCTTCATCGCGTTTTGTACTGCCTATAGTAATCATTCGTTTGACTTCTTGAATACAAATAGTCCTTTATAATGAACAATTTTTCGTAATTAATCTCTTATTTTTCGATTGTTATTTAGATAGTTAGTTTGTTAGTTTGCTGGTTTGTTTGTTTGTTTATCATTTTTTTTTTGCCTGCATTGCAATTTATGCAAAATCAAGATAAAAATGACCAATTAAATCAGAATTACTGCAAAAGATACATAAAGAATTGCAGCCACCAGCATCAAAAAAAAAAAAAAAAAAAAAGAATAAATTATTTACGAAGAAAGTAGATTTGGCAGTTCTTGTAAGTAAAAATTTAATTAATATAATAATTTATTTAGTAAAGTGATGCAAAAATATTCAGTTTTTCGTATACATAATATTGTACCTACTGTTGCTGTTTGCTGAGATAATTGTGAAGTTTGCTTATTAATTTGGTTGCATTCATATGTAGTTAGGGAAAAGTTCCTCTCGTCAATAGTTAATGGCATGAAATTAAATTTTTCCTCAATAAAAATTCCTCCTTCTCATCATCTATCATTCATTGACTGCACACTCTTTTAAAAAAAGGTATTTAAAACTAATAATATAGGTAACCTTTATTATCCAGTGTTAGGATTAATTCGTTTCCTCTTTTCTGTTCTGTTAAATGGAAAAAATTCAGAAGCTTCGATGAAAATTCAGTTCCAAGCAAATTTTTTCCCATAAACACGTTACTATGTTCACTCAAGTGGCATATGAGCTACAAAAAAAACGATTTTTCTTCAACTTGGATGTATTATCAGTATTATTACCTTATTTACCCATTTGACACAATGCAAAACAACTGTGACGTTTGTGTGAAAAATTGAGGAGTATAACAGTTATTATTCCCAATAAGTGCAGAAAATAAAATAATAGCTTCAATCTTTACTTTATTAATGTCATCAGATTTTAATGACGTCATTAAATTGCAAAAAAAGTTTCCATCTCAATCTCGCAACGTTTCGCTATTTATTGTATAAAGTTGTCTGCACTGGAGGCAAAAAGAACAAAGTTTTTGTCTCAAGATGATGGAAAATAAAGTATAACCTGCCCACGACTATCAAGACGGTAAATAATATTCGATTAATAAACTGATCTCTCACCTTGTAGAATGCTCTTCTGATCGATTGCTTCGACGAACCTTAAAAAAAATACCTAGACTCAGAAATTTTCTTCATCTTCGCCCATTGCATTTGTACTCGGATATTCCTTTCTCTTATTTAATAGAAACGTTCAAAAATTAACTCCACGTGCTGCACACACACTCACACTTTTACAGCAAAATCCACACCCACACGCACTTGAGCATTAATTCACTTTTGTAAACAAATGTAACCGTCAAGAGTAGCGATAGAAAAGGGGAGAAAAACAACAGGAAAAAAATTTCTTTTTCATTTAAATAATTCAAGGATCCTTATCAACAAGTTTTAATTTCATTTTCGTGTGCGAATATTGTGTTTTACTTTTGTTCGTATAATCATTTAGGTACGTGGTTGATTTAAAAAAAAAAAAATTTTAAGTTACAGTAGATAGGTAGTGTAGGCCAGCGCTAGCTTATATCGTCTACCTCACGACACTCTCTCTCAAAATAAATAATTATTTAAAAAGGAAAAAATGAATGTACAATGTGAAAACACACCGAGGATGCGATTTTCAACGTCTCCACGGGCAGTATGGGCAATGCAATTCTACACGCAGACTTTTTAAATTCCCATATTCTTCGAGTGTCCAGAATGCAATCGCGTCAGTTTTCTTCGGTTACGTAATCGTACAGTACGCAGGGCGGTAAATTAAGTCATTAAAAAAAATTTCTTAGTAAACGATTTTTGTATGTACTAATATAGTGAATCTACTTGGCATGGTTGATTTTCTTTCTCCCCTTCACCTCCGCCCTCTCACACTATTTTTACTTTTAATTACCGTACCCGATTACGATAGAGGTGCCCATAATCGAACACTACCGAACATATCATATGTAGAGCGAATCAAATTCATTTCAGTATTGAATGAGAGCACAGATAAAACTTTCATAAAACGTACAGCGAGTACGTCGCCACTTAAGACAAAATTGAGGATTTCACTTGGTAATTTTGGTGTGACCAGGTATTGGCCATATTATTATAATTACGACGCTGAGTTGTTTAACGATCATGGAAAAATCTTGTTTCAACAACGAGAAACAATTAGGTTCACAATAGAAAGAGAAGAATTAGGTGAGGGGGTAGAATTTTGTAAGTAAATAACTGCAGAAAAACAGGTTCCAACTAGTTCGTTGGAAAACTGTGGTACCTAGTAGTTATAGAAATTTTGAACAGAAATGAGTTCATTTGTCCAGGATAGGTGTTCTTGAAATTTTCTTAATCTGTTATAGGTATGTCGATATGCGTCAGTTTTTCATTATGATACCTCTCGATAATTTTTTTAATATATTTACTAGCTTAGTTTGAAGATCAAAAATTGAAAATTTGGATTAAATACTTGAATAGCTATAGTCAACACTTCCAGTAATACAATTGAGTTGAATAAAATTCAATTTTTATGAAAAAAAATTGTAAAAAATCAATCATTTATTATTATTATTATTATTATTATTATTATTATTATTATTATTATTATTATTATTGTAGGATGCTCCGGTAGACGCATGCGCACATCTACATATGACCTTGTATTAGTGTGCGAGCCTAGCTCAGTATTAAAATTAGATTAGTAGTGGTGAGCTACCAACCCGTAAACCAAAAGTGTGTTTACCCTACATAATGTAGGGACAGTCCATGCAACCTAATGGGAGTGTGTAAGCACACTTGTCACCACAGGTAGGAAGTCACCACAATTATTATTATTATTATTATTATTATTATTATTATTATTATTATTATTGTTATATGTTCGATAATTATCATCGAAAAGAAAATTTATTGATAACTATCGATAAATATCGGTCATAACAACATCCCTTGTCTGTTACAATTCTTATTATCACTCTGTTTATGGTGATAATGTTGATATTTCTAGTTCTTGAATTCTATAATGATTTTATGATTGTACTATGAAAACTTCTGTTATCCAGTCCATTGTGTATAAAATAAGGTGGTGAGGTGTGGCTGTGGGTCTGTTATAGTGCTAAGTGGAGTCAAATTGATTTTTTGTATCCTAAATTGAATTAATTAATTTCATCATATTTATTCAAGTTGGAAATGTAACTAGAATCATACTTTCTGAAATGAAAATGAGTTGAAACTGTTATACTAGGGAAGTACTTTTGAATTTGAGACAATTTGATTTTAGTTACTGTTGCTGCGTTACAAGCAACTTAGCTCTATAACTGAACAATATTTATCAGTCAAATTTTAAGAGGTTGTTCCACAATCTTTGAGAATGATGTTGATGAAATTTTGTTTAGATCCGTTCGATATTTTATGAGCTATCTACAGTTGAAAATTTGGAACTTTAGACAAATTTGTTCAATTTGTCTCGAACAAATTTTCTTGTTGAAAGAGAAATATTCAATAGTAAAATTTTCATAGTGAGCCTAAAAATGTTTGAGGATTATTTGGTTTTAATTTTGTTTAAATTCGTTCTATGATTACACTGAGTATTAAATATAATAAAGGACGTATGCTCATCTAAACACTGTTATAAAAAACAACACCAATTTTCAAGATATTTGTCTCCTCTCCTACAGTACCAAATTCAGATATACTTATTCCTCATTCAGGCTCATTGGCACTAATCAAAATTTTTTCTCCAAATATAAATACGATGAACACAAATTTTGTAGATAAGAATGAGAAAGAAAATTGTTGGTACTTCAGGAGGCCATGATATTTTGATCATATAAGTTATGTATTTTTTCATTTCACATGCATCCTCTATTATATTTAATATTTGTGCTTGGTTAGTGAGTTTTAGTTGAAAATCTGGAACTCCGGGTAATTTGGCTTTAAATGCATTTTTTCCCAATTGGAGCAATGCTGTGTTGTGTAATTTTTACTATATATTTATTAAAGTTTAAGGATAATGTAGATGTAATTTCTTTAAAATCTAATAATTTCTTCTTCAATTATTTTAAAAAATACTTCAAATGACCACAAATAATTCATTATTGATAAGAGCCGATAAAAGCAGAATAACAGGGGCTCATTCAGAATAAAAACTGTCAGTTAACTCTTACCTCTTCGAGAATTCATTTGGTTACTTTTAGGTTATTTGGTTTTTCTACTTTTATTCCGAACAGTTTAGGATAACTTACCTGACTCTGGACAACTGTGATTTGATCGGTTCATATCGTGATAAAAAATTTAAATCCTCCAACCAACTTGCCTGAGTATATAAACAATTATTTGAGTAAAAATTAACCGTCTCAATAATGGGTTGCAAAAGGTATACCTGAGTGTAAGAAATATGTTTATTGTAAATGCTGTGAGTGCTCCACCCAGATAAATAACTCTCTTTTTCTGAAAGGTTTGTGTATTCTCTGTTTCCTTGGGTTGTTACCCGGGCATTTATTTTGAATGCTCCCCAGGTAGCTGAAGAAAATCTTAAGAATATCAATTCTGTAGCATTGTAACACAACACAAACAAATCTTATAACAGAAATTTCATAGTATGGTAAAAGAGTATCAAAAATTTCAAGAATAACTACTTTGAATTATCCATTTTCAAAGTTCAGTTACTTCACGCCAAAGAAATATTTCATCATGTGAAAAAATACCCAACGGCCAACAAGGCTTTTTTCAGGTCTCTCCAAATTTGATTTGATGATTTCGATGAGCATGTTCTGCTAACAATTATAAAATTTAAAAAATTCGCTGTGGAATTTAAGTAATAAATAAATTTTAAAGAAAATTAACTTACTTGTATACCTAGTGTACTAGGTACAACTTACGACTGCTTATAATGAGGAAAAACAGGTGGGAGAAGGAGAGTTTTGAATTGTTAAACCAGTATCGACTAAGTCGAAACCAATTAAAAAGCTCGTTTGTTTCGACTAAGATATGAATGTAGTTTCTTATGATTTCTTGATGAGAATGAGATTATTTCATTTTTTGAACGAGCTATAGAATCGGTATAATGCAAAAAATTGCATCTTCAAGCTTCAAACTCGCTTCTCTCTAGGCCTTCAATAAGTTGATGAATATTCTCGGATTCAGATTTGAATGAAGTTGGTAATCCTTGGAAGGCTGTAAATTTATCAGTTGGGATCAAATAGTAGCTTATATGGCAACAAATAGGTATTCATTACGCTTGAAAAGTAGGAACATAGTTTAGAAATTTCTGAAACATTCAGTTAGGTCGTTTAAATATCAAGGTTATGAAGTAAATTTTTTTTCTCAAAATAGTGGAAACCAAACTTCGGTGTTTTTGAGAAATATAAGTTTTTTCTTCAATTTTCCAACTTCTTCACTCCTGAAATTTATTCAACTGGTTCATTTGGATTTATCTTTTTCCTTTAAGTTGTAGAATTAATGAAATTATTTTCCTTTGAATTCTCTTCAAATGCAGTGGGCTTCTGCTTTTAGGTAGATACGTTTTGTTTTTAAAGTCCTCAAAAATTTGGTTGAAAATTTTTGAAAGTTGCCTTGTTTTCAATCGATGAAATTATTGGATGGGAATTATAAAATGAAGAGATCCGAGAAAATAACATTATTTTTAAAATTTTTCCACATTTTCATTCCTCCTATTTGGGGAGGTTTTGTCCCTAGTAATTTGCCCACGTTATTACTTTTCTCGTGATGGAAGGAGGAGGAAAGAGTAGATTTTACTTTCCAATGTTAAACGAGCAACAGTTAGACTAACCTGTAAATTTCACCTGAAAAACACTCCTATTAAGAGAAGGTTCGTTGACTTCGAAAAAGTTGGTGTATTTATGACTGGTTTCTCGGCCAGTATGAACGAATTCCGTTTTAGGTGGAGTGAAAAATGTTTCGTTACAATGGGAGATTAAAATGGGTGTATAAAATAATTTCTAATTTCATTAGAAACTAAATTTCATAATTATACTTGGCAGAAAAATGTATGAAGTGGCTATAAAAATCGGTCAACTAGTCAGTTCTGGGGCCAATCGAGTTGTATGATTGAAAATATTTCAAAATGAAAACTGGTGCTGGCCGGTACTACTTTTCGCTGATGCACACACAGCTCTGTATACTTACCACATCAATGGGCCTAATTTTTCTTTAATTTGCTTGAATTCAATTAAGTCTCAATCATATTTTGTATCTAAGTATTCCGTTAAGGTTCCAAGCGAAAATTGATGAACCCTGAGAAGTTGGCCGGTTACGCCTTCTGTAAAGTCTTTGCGCGAGTAATTGAGAAGCAGTTGCTTAAACATTAGCATTTCAGTTCGAAAACGTCTTAGAATCTTGTCCGGCAAACCTCTCAAATAATTAGAGGCATCTTTATCCGGGAATCCGAGGGGTTAAAAGGGACTAACCCCCGAATAAACATTTAGTCTCACCAAAAATGAGAAAATTAATTTTGCTTATCAAAGTTTTGCGGCTTGGAAGCTGGGAAAGATTAATCCACCACAGTTATCCCTCGTCCCCGAAAAAAACATCAAAACTTAACCTGTGCCTGTAATAACTTTAACAGGTCAAAAAAAAATTAAAAACCGTACTTGAGGTAAGAGCGTGAAATGTACCCCCCCCCACAAAATTCTTAAAAATAATGAATATACCAGCGTAAATTTACTGAAAATTTATCAGTTTTTATATTTCAATTTTGTCAGTCTTTAAATTTCGATGTTCATCTTCTTACAGTATGTTAGTTAGCGATTGTTGGCTAATTTAGGTTCCGAAAGTGCAACAAGCATCTGTGGGGAGCCAAAGTATTTTGTCGTAGACTGCATATTTTTGCCCTTGAGAAAGGTGTAGCCAATTTTACACTTTGAGGAAGGGCGGATTTGAATTTACCTAAATACGGATATATGACTACGCATGTTGTCAATTGGTCGATTTTCTCAGATGATTTCCTCCATTTTAGAGCGCCTAACCTAAGATTACTCCAGTGGCAGCGGTGAGAAGGGTTCCAACCGCTGAAGTATAGCACTGATGTTCGTTCGTATTTCGTAGACCACAACTCAACCCATACGATGTATTTTAGAATCTAGTGAATTCAATTATCGCTTACCTGGAGGCGGATACGGCGACGAGGTGAGCGGATCTGTCGGCGGCGGCGGATAATTGCGCAGAGGGTACGAATCGTGAGCAAATGATACGCCGGATTCGGCGGCGGAGCGTAAACGTTCCTCGCTGGACAGATACGGAACCGGTTGCGTGTGATGCGTATGATGCGAGTCTGAATAGTGGTGGCGGCTGGCCGGCGAGTACGCCGAATAGCCGCACCAACTCTGCGCGAAGGCTTGGTCGCCGCATCCGGCCGCACCCGCCCCCGCCGGCGAGTACTTGTATTCGGGAGCGGAGTTACCGCCGCCGCTGGCGGCGGCCGCGGCCGGCGACCAAAACGACAGCGAGCCGGCGGGCTTTCGGCCGTCCCTCGAGCCGATCGGATCGCCGACCAAATTCGAGTAGCTGCTGGCGGCGGCCGCGGCGCTGTTGTATTGGTCGAAGGCGGTGGCCGGCGAGGCGTGCTCCACCGGCGAGTAATTCCACGGCTGCGAGCCGTGGTGCGGATGTCGTATAACGCCGCCACCGCCCGGACCCGGTCCGCCTGCGGACGCGCTGTTGCTGCCCGCGCCGTTGCCGCCGCCGCCGTCCACGCAGTCGGCTGCTGCGCCTCCGTACGATGTGACTAGTCTCTTGGCTGGTATGTGCAACGGGCCGCTGTTACTGGTAACGGACGATGGTGAGGTGGACGAGGTGCCGGATGCGACGGTGCTGCTGGCGGCTATAACCGGCGTGGTGGAGGGCGACGGCGATGATTTGATGTGCGATAGGGGTAAGGTCGGCGGAGGTGGTGGCTCCTCGTATAACGTGGACCCTCCGCCGTTCATCATGCTCCACCAACTGCCTCCGGGGCACCCTGCGGCGGCGACGTCATGCTCCCCGTAAAGCGGAGCCCCGGCGTCCCCGAGGTCACCGATGATGATAATTTTTGTGGATTCGTTGGACGTAGGTGGGAAGAGGGGTCGGTCAGCGGATGACCGACGATCGCCACACGTGGGCGTGTGGAGAGGGTTTTCGTGAAGGTGGCCAAAGGGGGTTGACGGACCACACGACGATGACGAGCACGAGCACACGTTCCAATGTGACACCAAGATTGAAGAGCAGCCAGACAGCCAAAAAAAAAAAAAAAGGAAAGAAAAAAAAGGAGCACTCGAATTAGTTAAAAATTGTCACCAATACGAGTAAAAGTACATAATGCAACGTGTAACTCATTAAAAAAAACAATTATTTTGAAGTACCAATGACTAGAGCATTACATGGG
The DNA here is from genome assembly GCA_011428145.1 of Ericerus pela. Classification (NCBI taxonomy): domain Eukaryota; kingdom Metazoa; phylum Arthropoda; class Insecta; order Hemiptera; family Coccidae; genus Ericerus; species Ericerus pela. The sequence goes on from WOFM01000005.1 coordinate 2,894,755, forward strand.
AAAGGTGCAAAATTTTGACCATAATTTAGCCAATTTTTTACCATTCCCCAAATACGGGAATTTTCTGATTTTTTTTTTTTTTTGGTTTCTTATCACTCAGTTATGTTAATATCCTAAACAGTGTCCACGTGACGAACCGATTTATTAAAATACGAAATAAAACAATTAGAATCCACTAAAAATACATCCATCGTAATAAAAGAATAATTTACTTTTATGGTGTCTGGTTATGTATTTTTTATGACGAAAAATTAAACAAGCATCCTTAAATAAAAACCTTTACTGCTTCTTCGTCTTCAGTTTTGGTTTTTCTTTTGTTCACGTTGATTTATTATTTCTATGCAGTCTGTATGTATATTGGTATATGTTGTGTGTATGGTAGATTTACCGGGCACGACTCACAGAATCCCAATAAATGATCCACAAACCACGTTCAGGTTGTCTATACAAATCCATGAATAGCTAATGAACCTTTTTTTTTTCTCTTGCTCTCTGTTGATCAATCACCACTGTTCACGAGAACACAAACACAAAAAAAAAGGTGAAAAAAACACGAGAAAATCGACAGTTAAAATAGGGTTACCATTCCATTAACCCTTATTCCGTTTTCAGTAACACTTTCACTGTTTTTTGAATAAATTAAATGTATATCACGATCGCACGTTTTGTTTTCTTCTACTTGACGTTTGAAAAGGGATTCGAAAAATTTTTTGATCAATTTTGAGGAAAAAAATTTACTTTTTTAAACTTCGACTAAAAAAATTGATAAGAATTTGCGATTTTTTATACGTTTTTTTTTGCAAATTTTTTTTCATTTTTTCATATTTTTGATTACGTGACTACCGCATGCGACTCGAATCGCGACACTAACTGTGCTCTTACTTTCTCATACAAAAACTGAAAGCACATACACCGCCAAGTCTGCGCAAACAGAAGACAGAATGTTTTTGAAGATTTCCGAAACGATATATACGCGAGCGCTACCTAGCTGCGTTTGGCTGAACTATATACCCTGGATGCCAGAATTATTTTGTCGAATTACTGTGTCGTACCAGGAAACGGGTACAGTGTACTTCATAAAAATTTTTGTTTTGCTACTTTATTATTTGTCGCTTTTTCTTTTCCTTTTTCGGATCTACTAACGTTTTTTGTAAAATGGTATTGTTCATCGCCCTCCTGGTGTGCTAATACCTTAATTTGGGACATTTGAGTGATTTACGCCAATCTGAAGTAGACCTCGAGACAATGAAGGGCGTTTAGCGAGCGACCGTAGATGAAATTTAGGATAACTAATTAATTTGTGATTTATTTTTAAAACTGAACTTTTTGAAATCTGATAAAATGTCTGTGATCGATAATTTCGAGGTTTTTGGCAGCAGCAAACAAAACATAATTAATTTTTTAACACCTAATGAATAGAACTTACGAAGATTCGTAATTAGTTCATGGCGCGTATTAACAATTTTGGCGTTGATGAGGTTATAGATTTTTGGCGCCCTCTCCCCTCCACTCGTTTAAATTAAAGAAACTTCGATAACATGTTACATTTTTATTTTTGAAGTCGCAAATAAATTTTTGTAGAGATCAATGTTGCCTCAAAATTTTAATCTGGATGCTATAGTTCTCTTAGCTGGTCCCTAAATCTCGCTCCGTTTGTGGCCTACTCTCAACAAACGTTTTAAGGGTCAAAACTTCGGAATTCATTTAAACGAAGTAATCCTCCTTCAGACTTTCTATTCGAAAAAAACATTTCATTAATTTTTTTCTTCACGAATGGCTTTAATAGTTGAGATAAATTCCAAAACAATGTTTCACTCCCTCTTCACTTATTACCCTATGGTAAGGGTGAAAAATTGAAAATTGATGACTTGACAGTTTTTTACGCAGCAATTATCGCGATAAAATTGTTATAATTATTGGAAATGGTACCCGAAAAACGTATTTGGGAATACATTTTTCATTTTTGTCACGATTTCCAAAGGTGTGAAGGGTGATCATTAGCGTTATATTTTCAAAGATCTTTCTTACAAAGGGAAAATGTGGGTGTTAATTTCTTTTAAATAAACGTCTCTTTATTTGCCGAAGTGCCTGACTTGAATGAGTGAAGTGAGTAATGTGTTACGAATTAAGGAAGTGAAGAAAAAAATCGAAGTTGTACCTCAAGTGAAACAAGTGGGTGATTTTATATTATGAATTTCAGTTAACTCTTTTATGTTTAATAGCTCTTAATGAATTTTTTGAAAATTTCAGAAAAATCAGTAGGCCGGCCTACGTTATTACTACAATTTTTGTAATATTTTGGTGTTCAACCCACATTTTATGTAAAATTGACTAAGAGCATCTGAACATCAGGGAGTTAAGAGGAGGAGCTGAATAAAATGCTAAAAATTTTAAATTTCAGGAAGTCCGTGTGTTTTATAGATGGTCTATCTACTTTGACTATATAGTACTGGACCAGTAAAGAAAGGTGATTTCTGGTTAGACATGCTGGCGTTGAATAGGCAACCAGAGCGTAATTTTGAACGTATTTGCTTTTTGTTTATGAACGCTACCCTTATGAATTTAAGTGACGCCGTTATCAGATGTATTCTACATTGGTGAATTCAAGCAAAAAATCGAAAATACGCAAACGGTACGCTAGGGTTGCCTACTTCTTCGCCGGCATATATTAAAATTAAAAATTTCATTGGTTCTGTGGAGCTTTACTGGTCCGGTACTATATAGTCAGTGTCTACCAAACATATTTCCGTACAGTCGTCAATCGGCCTTTGCAGGTGTGGTCCTCAAAACCTTACTAACTGACAAAATAAAACCGGCCGAAGTTTAAATATTTGGTCAATATGTGGTTTACTCTTGAAATTGAAGGAACAGCTAGATCATAATGCTGAATTTATAAAAAGCGTTTCATTTTCTCTTTTTCTCTTCTGTTTCTTCCTTTTTTGCTCTACAAACAGTCAAATTGATCGCATCGTCATTTAAAGATGGTGTAAGTTTATACTGTGAGGGATTCTGCAGCAGTTAGTGGTTGGTTTAGTTGTTAGTTTTTTCTATTTTTTTTTATGGGCGGATTATTTCATAAAGAAAGGTGAAAACTGATACGTGCCACTTGACGTGTGGACAGTAAAGGCTAAATATTCTGTATCAGTGGGTAGGAAGCTGAATTTTTATTGTTAAGAACTATAGGTAGGTATATATAAAATGAAAGTAGATAATTTTATCACTTCGTACAATAAAAAAGACGATTTTATCACTTCATGGAAGTGAAAGGGGGAAGGTGGAGGGGCTGATAACATTATGATCATGGACTTTAAAATTTTAATGGCAGGGTAATACTAAAAATATATCTGTGATTCAATGTTTTTCGATGGAGTTCTTAATTTTCAGTTCTACATTCATAGAAAAATTGTATAGATTTTGAAAATACTTACACGTATTCTAGTTTCTGATTAGGAAAGAAATGCCTACAATAAAATCAATTTGAAAAAAAAATAAGCACTAAGCTGACAAATACTTCGGTTTGTGAAATTACCTATAGGTACTATTCAGTAGTTGTACTGACAGCTTGTGAGTCTACGAACATGTACTTGCTTCGATTTAGAAATCGTTGTAGACGAGAGATTAATTTAGTGTGCATAGTCAGCCTTGAATTGGTCAAGCAAGAACAACTTTTTGAGATTACCTTTTCTAAATTAATTTAATTACGATTTTGTATATGATTTGCGTGCTGTTTTTGAAGGCCTCGTATTTGTTCATGCCGTACCGTTCTCTTTTTTTTTTTTTTTTTTTTTGCCAAAAATCTCTTTACCAAACTGATTCGGGGTAGTTGGCAATTAATTTTTTCCTCCAAATTCATTTTAACAATCAACCTATACTGCGTTGATAACAGTCAGCTAAAAGTAGTGCTTCGAATATTTATTTTCCGAATGTCCTGATAAATATGAAGAAAGAGATTGACTGTTTTTTCAGTTATAGTGGGTATTGTAGGTATCATCTTATTTTCATGTTAATCACCATAGTTTGTCCTTAAACAACTTCTAAAAAATATTAAACAGAAGTAACGTATGGCACTTGGTAGGTAAAGCTCGAGCGATGTGTGATAAAAACCATAAACATTCATAAATAATTTTTCTAGTTCTTTTTATTGGTGACACTTACTTAAACAAGATTTCATTCCCCCAAGTTTTCCCATTTTTTAATGCACCTAACGATCTCGATGGAAATTTAGTATGTATAAACCATTGTGCCTATACTGTGTGAATATAGAACTATAGGTTCCTTCGTTTTGTGATAGTATTAGTCTCTAAAATTTTTATCGTACTCTGTACTCGAGACGAGTTACAAGAATTGGAATCCCCTAATAAAAATACTCGAAGAATCGTATAAAATACAAGTATAATATTTTTAAGAATCGAAAATTTGAAATAAATTATTTGTTTCCGATACATATTTGAAAATAGTGTCAAAACTGGATCAACATTTATCATTTTTTTCAATCAAAAATCATTGTGCAATTGCAGAAATTTATTACACGTAGGTAACTAATTAGGTTCCTACCTATCGACGAATTTTCAATAAATTCAGGAGCCGATTATGCAACTCATTCTTCAGCTCTACAATTAAAAAGTGGAAATTTCATAACGTCGGGTCGCTATTCATGTAAATGATTATATGCATTTTTTTTGTTTATAATCGGATGCGTACTAAAATGAAAATGCGTAAATTTGTCAACTTTCATTAAAATTATGTTTAATGGAATTAGAAGAAGAGACTTTTAGAAAATATTTTGTCTGTTTCTCAGTTTTTTTTTAATTAATTCGGTTGACTATTATTGCCACCAATTAAAGTTACGAGAATCGTAAAACAGAGGCTTCATCTACTCACAGAGGTAAAGGTTCAAAATAGAAAAAGAGCGACGGAGAGGGAGAAAGAGGGACATAAAAAAATATGAGTGAGACAAAAGATCAGTGGCGGTCAGAGCTACTCCACCATATTTTTGCGCCCCTCATGCATTGAGACCCTCCTTAAAATTTTTTTGAATCGTCTCAGAAAAAATGTATAATATAATGAATCTAAACTTTTTAATCCGGAAGTATCGGATTCGAACCCCATCAGCAATTGAATTTTTTTTATTGTAAAAGCGTATTTTTAAAAATTAATTTTTAACGTTAATTATTTGCGCTATTTTGGCGCCCCTTTTTCAAGTGAGAGTGGCTGTAGCCACAGAGACACGCTTTCGGGCCCCCTCTGGAAAAGATTTTTGACAAATCTCACTTCTGTGTATTGAGCGAGCCTGAAATATTCGCATTTTTATAAGACTGACATTTTGAAAATTTAACAGAATTTTGCGCTACATGTTGGTTTTAAAAATGCAGGCCTGTTTCTATTTGTTTTTTTCGCTACCAAGGCAGAAAATGTTTTGTAATCGTGAGTTGGAGGAGGTCGAGTCATTTGTCAGAAGAAAAAGTTTGGATAATGAAAATAGAAGAGTTATCTGCTCGAGAGAATTTTAAATGTTCACATCCTTTTTTGGCAACATAAAGACCGAATAAAATCTCCACATGTTCATCAAGCTACGTAGGAAATAAGAATAGAAGTATTCGATAAGATTTATTTTATCCCACCAAAACGTGTGTGTGAGCACTGTGAGCAGTCAGTTATTTAAAAAATATAGGCTTAAACAGTAGCTCTTCGAATGAGCAGTTTACCCAAAGGAAGGTGATTTGTGAAATTCCAAATTTATTTATTTTTTTTATAATAAATTGCCAACTTTCCAAAAACGAAAAAATTCGCAACCAAAAAGAAAAAAATCGTCAGCTTTCACGATTTTGCCAAGTAAGATCGAGTTAGGATGGTGAGACATTCCCCGAGCATACTCACTCGAAGAGTCCTTAATTTCGAAATGAAATTTGTGTAGCTTAATTACCTAAGTAAGAATTAGTTTAAAAAAAATTGTTCAAAGGAGAGGAGTAGGTAGTTGAAAAGTGAAGAAAGTGAAAATACTACATGTGGATACAATTCAAAGTATAGGTATCTTTAAATTTTTTTTGGCTCGATATCCTCTAGTTTTGCGTTACCCTCGTAAGGTTGGGATGTAAAATTCTTCATTGGAATGATTTAGTATGAAAATGAAGCGAAAATGTGGTGAATGTGGTGGGAAAGAACATTATCCTCTAAACATGTTTTTGGTTTGAAAAAAAATGTATATAATTGAAATTAACGTGCCTAAAAGAGAATAAAACTCGTATCTTAGTTGGCGATTGGTGATGGTTCACTTGAACTGAACTCAAAAATTAACATTGGGGATCTCAGTAGTCTGAATTCCTTAGTCCTTGAGTAAAAAATAAATGTGTTTCATTTATTGAAAGTTTATTAAAGTATTCAAACCGATTTCGAGCTCGTTACTGCACGTTTTGAATACTCACTTGAATTCCTTAATCTAATCCCTGAGTAAAAAATAAACACATATTATTTATTGAAAGTTTATTGAAGAATTCAAACTGATTTCGAGCTCTTTACTGCACATTTTGAGTACTCACTCGGACGTTGATGCGTAAAAGGATTCATTTATATGGTTAGGAAATTGCCTTCAACTTGCAACGTACCCTTTCCTCCAACGTTCGTAAAAAAATTTTGATATTAGGTTACTTTCTGAGAATAGAACATGAAAACATGCATTCTTTCATGCTTTCAAATTTTTTTTTTAGACAGGGTTTCATTGGGGGGTGAATTTTGAAGGAAATGTTTGAAGAAGGCCTGTCAATTTATTACACACCCCAGCCCGAAATTCCTCTCAGATCTTTTCCACAGAAATTTTACCTGCTGAGCTTTACATTTCTTTCCTAAGTCGATTTTATAAACCCTCACACATATGTAGTTTATACTTGGACACAAACGCACACCATTATAGTGGTTTTACCTGCATGAGATTGAACAATGTTTTGACGTATTTTTACGTCTTCTCACCCTGTCGAACAGTAGCGCTATTGTTTTCGAATTACAAAAGTATAAATAATCCGTTTTATGAGTTTTCTTTTTCTCTGAAAAAATAATTTGAAATAACTTATTCTCATTCAACGAACGTTGGAAGGCTTGGGAGAGAAGGAAAAAAAAAAATACAAAAAAGGCAGTCTACGTAAAGCTTTTCACTTCGTTTATTGTTCTCTCTTCAAAGGTAAATAAATTTGATATTAGGTATCGCGAGTAAAACGCACTACTTAGGGTTTGATGAGAAAAGAAGATGAGAGAATAGCAATATGAAAAACACCGACCAGAGGTATATATGTGCAATTTATCCAATAAACGTGTGATTTATGATTTTTGAAAAATTTAACGCTAAATACTGTAACTCAACAATTTCTGCCATCAAAAATAACGAAACTAGTTTCTAAAATCAACGAATTTTACAGTTCTTCTTTTCCTTTTTCCGTGTTTTTTGAGCCCCACACAGATTTGGTAATGGTTAGGGTCTGTTAAACTGAGGAATTCGTTATTTTATAAGATTTTATTCTACTCACTTCTGCGATTTTAAAATACTCTAATACTGCAGCCAACCTTCCGCAACGAAATAATGTTTATTTCGCATGAAGCTAAAGCCAAAAAAAAAAAAAACAAGAGCTTACCTTTTAAAAATTCGTTTTTAACCCTTAGTTATTATAGTTCTGTGAAGTTTGGCAGAATTCTGAAGAGGTAAGTTCAAAGTACACAATGCCTGTTACGGAATATCAATGCTAGATTTTCAGTGTTGTTACTGGCAAGCGGTAGCCACTGAATGCACTGTAGGCCTACTACCTTTGTACGGTTGTGACAAATTAATGAATGGCAAAGCATGTAGCAAATGCCAAGTAATGTTTGAAGCTTGGCTTTTTATCTGCGCTCATTGCACTATCTCACAGTATTACCCTTTAAATGCGATGTGTTTGGTTTTTTAGAACAATTTTGCATTGACCTGCCTTTTAGGTCTGTGTATAATCTGACGGAGAACATAAGTTCCATTTACGAAAGGTTAGATTATCTGTTCGCTTGTACATATCGAATAATCAGATGCAAAAATTTAATGAAAGATTTTCATTTTTTAAATGATTTAATGCCAAACCAACGTGAGCCTGTGATCGTTCTGGTTATACCTATACTTGGGTTTTCTGAGTCGGTCAAATTACATATTCTTAATCTCATCCGTAGTGGTAGTCGGGGCGGGCAAGAAATACGAGAACTGTTTGTGTTTTTTCAAGTATGAGTTACAACGCAGACCATAAAACACCACAATTGGGGAAAATATTCAAAATGTGGTAATTGTTAAAAAATATTATGTGAAAAATTCACACATGCTCTGTGTTGGTGGTTGCAGCTTTCACTGTTTTCATTGTTGACTGCCTGTGTCAATGATAACGCTTTTTTTGCATGGTTCAGTAAGTTTCGTCAACGAGTAAACGGTTGACAAGGGATGACGCCTCTTGGGCGAAAAATGTTGAAAAAATACTTGATTTTTTTTTTTCTTTCTTATAATTTGCTTTTATTATTCAACAGTATTTCGCGGTACAAAGATAAATCGTAACTTCACAAAGTTTAAACTATTTTTTTATACGTAAGGTGTATCATTTTTTCGGCCGAGAATCCTGTTTTGAATGGGGCATCATGAATATTCATTGCCGTATGTTCTTACGTTTACTTTAAATGCAACAGAATACGGGGTTTTGTCCACTTGTACTATTTGAATAGTGAATACTTTTTTTACTGGGGAGGGTACAGATTTTTGAATGATGGAGTTGTAGCGTCATGGCCGAATTATTTGGCTACTTTTTTCCCTTCGCAATAAATCGTTTAGGGTAGTGCCGTAACGTATCGTATTTTCCTTCGAAGTTTTTGTTATTGAATATAAGCCTTGTATAATTTTTTGATGTCTGTTGCGGTCAAATACCGTAAAAGAAATGGTGTGTATTTGAGAGACGGATCAAATGATTGCTGCCTAATTCGTCTAAATTTACGTACTATTGGTGAGAAAATACGTTCAAAAAGCTGGACAGTAAATAGAGGTGCATTAATGGGGTGATGTCTGCGTTGCATGCATGTGTGTATGTACGTATATATGTATGTATGTATGTATGTATGTATTGGTATTATTTATACAAGACTAAAAGCTGCGTATAGAAAATGTCTGTATTTATGAAATCGTTTCACATTCAGCCATTCCGGTTTGCGTGAACCCTTCGGTATTTCGTGATTTTCTTATCAGTATTTAACGACGCACGATATTTTATGTGTGAAAGGAAGAATAAAATATAATGGATATTCGTATTTGCAGGCTGATGATGGTTGCTTGACCGTTATAGAATGGATAATTTTATTTGAACATGCTCCACTTTTAATAAGTAGTGTGCTAGCCTAACGTCGTACCGATTATGAAAACGGATTTCATATTTTCAACCAAAAATCTTATTGAAAATCTGAGGTGAAAGAAAATTGAATCAACGTCATATTTATTTTTTTCGATAAATTTTTTATGCTATGCCTAAATTATTTGAAGACGGATCGCGTTTGCAATTTCAGACTACAATAGCATCGCATTTTCGGCTAAGCTGAAATAATTTGAAATGACGCTAGTTTTTCAACTTTTTTAAAAACCAGTCCGCTTAGAGAAGAGAGTGGCATTAATCTGTGAAAGTCGGCCCCAGAAGATCGTAATTTTCAAGATACGGGACATGAGTTTCCTTTTATTTATTTTCATTTTTTTTTTTTTGCCAAATAAAAATAACTCACGCTATTTGAAAAAAAAAACAAAAGAACGACCGACATCCTAAGATTTTTGACCTGAAGTACTATGAGTTATTCTTATGTTACGTCTTTTGTTAGTGATGGGTACTTTTTATGAAAAGTACTTTTGTGAAATGAAAAGTACTTTTTCCAAAAAAAAGTGTGAAAATGTGAAAAGAGTGAAAAGTATTATATCATGTGGCATATCATTGAAAAGCACTCGTTGAGAGTATTCTAATTAGCAATAAGTTTACGTTAAAAACAAATTTTTTTAAGATAAGTTTTTATTATTTTTTTTTTTTGGCTTTAGCTTCAACCGAAGAAATAAATATTATTTCGTTGTGGAAGGTTGGCTGCAGTATTGATATATTTTAAAATCTCAGTAGTGAATAGAATAAAAGCTTATAATAAAGAATGAAGAATTTCCTGAAAAATTTAACTTTGATTTTTGAAATTCAAGTAATGAAAATATGAAATGCTGATTTGGTAATTGCATATTTGTTTTGTGTCATCATATAGTAATGAAATGAAGAGACGCAAGTTGAGTCTGTAGTCATAGAACATGCAAAAATGCATTAGTAAATTCTGCTGTGATAGCCTGTCCATCACATAGGGCCATAAGGGAGGCATCAATAATATGAGATGTAGACCACTCTAATCAGCGAAAAAAAGCAGCGTTAATCGATGTGCAACACATATTTTGCAAATTGAAAAGTCCTTGGAAAGTAGTTTGTGAACTGTTTCACTTTTCGGTTCATTTCAATAACTTTTCATTTCACAACACTTCACTGGCCATCGCTGTCGTTATTCATCACCTGTGTAAAACTAGTTCTGCAACTTAGCTGTGCTATGCATAAAAACGAGGTCGCAAGTGAAGGAAAAATTTTGAACGATTTTAGCCGATCAGCCTTAGTTTGTTATTGTTTTTACTAATTAAATCTTTTTTACACTTGAACAGAATTTTGAGCGTAGGTTTATTACCAAACGGTATCTTTTGTATACTTAAGTATATATATTAAAAATAAATTTTGCGCAGCAAGCTACGCAAGAAAAAGTAGATTTTCTTTGTTTAAAAATCACCTATATCGCCAACGTTCTTCCAATAAAGTAATATAAAAAATATTTATATGTTTTGCAAAAAATTACCAATATCCCACAAATACGATGCATGCGGTAAAATTACTGTTTAAGTATCATGTCTTCAAAATATTTTATGAATTTGTCAAAAATTATTATTCTTTCTGAAATTAAAAATTATTCAAAGTTCTAATGAGCACAATTTTAGGAAATAATTCGATGGTTTTCTTTCTTGCAGTGACGAGAATTGTAGATTATATATATATATAAAAACAAAAAAAAAACAAAAAAAAATACAATACTTATATGAGAAAAAAATATTCCTCATTGCAAAACGAAGTATAGTGCAGTTGCCTACGTTCTGGTTACGAAAATATTATCGAGATTTATGCGTTTGTATTCAAATCTAGTGTACGGCAGCAGGTGGGCAGTGGACGAAAATTGACCTTTTTCTGAGATAGGGTTGTTTTTAGATTAAAACGAGTGGTTTTTTTGATGAAGGCTAGAAAATGCATTTTTCAGCACCATTATCAGAAGTGTAAAAGAGGAAAAATCACACTGAATAGCTAATAAGTGGGAACAAATTGACAAATCAAAACCAAAATTAGTAGGTCTGATCCTTGTAGGGGAGGTACTGTTTGTACCAAATTTTGCGACCATTTAATGAGAATTGCAGCTTATAACGAGATAACATGAAAAATTAGCACCTCAAACAGCTCCGAGGAATAAACCATAATACCAATAGTAACGAAATTTGGAATCATATTAGATATTTTTCAAATCAATACCCGTACAAAATTTTGTGACTATATAGCTTGAAAATGACCCCTTTTAGAGCCATTAATCTGCCAAAACTGCAACGAAATCGCTCCTATCAAATGTACCGTAAAGTCTATCCGCACTGAAATTAGTAGGTACAGTCATTGACCTAAAATCATACGTCATCCAAATTTCAGGCAAAATGCATATAAACTGACCTGGCAGACTAACTATACGCCCGACTCGTACCAAAAATAATAATGTTCTTCCTTAGATAGATCCGAATGTGTGTTTCAAATTTCAGAACCATATGATCAAAATTACGCCTGGAAATGGAATCAACGCAAAAGAGGGTACAAAAAAAAATGAATTTTCAAAAAAAGTGCCAAAATGCTCAGAAGATTATGAAACGAAAAACGTACTCACTAATACCCTTGGGTCCGAATACTCAGGCAATGTTAATAAGTAGATTTAAAAAAAAAATCTACTTAAAATAAATGAAAGGAAACATGTATCGTGCATTTCATAGATGTTCTCTTCAGTTAATGCCAATTTTCACCTCTCCTTTGTTTTTGCGTACTTACCTGATGGAGCTGAATTGTTTGTCACAATATGACTTAGATGACTACATGTTGACTTTCTAAGTTCGTTGAAGCGTGAAAATTATTCTGATAAATCTGAACTAAGTTTTGTTCATTAAAACAAAATTAAAAGTTCGTCTCAAAGGAATTACACGAGAAGCGTAAAGGAGGAAAAATAAATTAGGAAATAGTTTTCCGAAAATAATAGGTACCTATTCTAACAATAAAATACCGAAATGTCAATGAAAACCAGAATCAAAAGACAATTTACTCTCGATTCTAATTGAGGACTGACAAAAACGGGTTGGTGACAAATGCGTACGTGACACTCGCGTACACATTCAATTAGTGGCAAAATTAGTGGCACTTGCGTACACCCAGTGACAGGTGGGTACACAGAGTCCAAACGAGTGTGATATCTGATCCGGTGTTGGAAAAAAGAGCCGGTAATGAAAAAAAATGTGAAAAAGATAATGGTAAGTGGATCTAAGAGCCAGAAAAGGAGTGACGAAAGTATAAAGAATCAATATTATGGCCTATGAGTACGCAAGGGCCAACCGAGAAAAACGAAAATTAGAGGTTAAAAATTGAATACAACTCTTCCTTTATGCGTACAAAAGCAACCAATCTCACCTTAGTTCTACTGTATTATAAAGGAACGCGGAAACAAAAAAGTAACAATGAATCTGCCAGTCGTAAGCTTGGAAAAAGTGTAAAGGTAAGTTATGGTGGAAAGAAACGGGTTTGTACGCAAGTGTCATCACTTTTTCACTAGGTATCGAACTTTGCGCAAATGCCATTAATTCAACTATTAATTGGATGTGTACGCAAGTGTCACCTAGGTACGCTTCTGTCACTGTTTCGGCGAAGACATTCTATTATGGATGCTTTCGTTAAAGGAAATAAGTTTATGCTATATACAATTGTATCGTTTGACTTGAGCAATATCGATTCTAATAGGTTTCTATGCATTTTTTTTTTTTTTTTTTTTTTTTCATTGCAGCATATACTACCTATAGTCGACGTTATCGAAGTAAATTATTGAAGCTCGATGGAAGGAAATGATCCAAATCACCTATTTGACGATCCTATTCACCTTGGAACTATAACTGTTGACTTGAATTATGGTGGTAAGACGTAATTATAAGTAAGGCACTTTCTATATACGGTTCATATAAAGGTTGTAGTCCGTTTATCGGTCATGCTGTGTGAATTAAACCGTAAAACCATCCAACAATGTTTGCGAGTGGTGATAGATTAACTTAGACAGTTTTGTGCTTGGCGAATTCATCCGAAGAAAATCATTAAATAAAGTGAAAAACTACTTGATCTTGAAAAAAAAAAAAAAAAAAAAAAAAGAAAACCATGAAGTTGATATGTTTTAGTGTCATAAATTATTTGATGAATCAGATCTGAGGAAAATTTTCTAAGCTTTTGGTGGAATACCTTCTTTTTTTCCGGAAAATTGCTAATGACAAACATGTTAACTGTCCTGGCGCAGTTAATTACAAAATCGATTATATTTTCGTATACCTAGGTATGTATAGTTCGGAGAATATCTCAAACTTGTTGGAAACTTTATAGATTATATTGGACACAAATACCTAACGTTCCTTAGATAATTTTTTTTTTTTTTTTTTAATTTTTTCCAATTTAATACGGGTATTAATTGCGATGAAGTAAAAAGTGTGTATGAGTAATGTAAGAAATGATGAGAATAAAGTTTGCTTCCAAAGATGTAGATCCCCTTTGAGGATAAATTGGTATTTTTCAGTTTATTCGAACTTTTATTTCACGACAGTAACCGCAGAAAATTAATTTATTCAGAAATGAAAGCGTGGAAATACAGTTCATGTAATATGGCGAATGAAATATAGTATTCTATAAGAAATCGGTTGCTGTGGTGAAAAATTAGGTTTACTAGTTTTTGAAATTGTATGAGCGCAGTAAATGGTTTGAAAGCGTGCAACATGTCAAAGTTATTCGTGTAGAATAATAAAACCGAAGTTTTTCAAGTATCTGTACCTAGGTACAGAAAGAAATTGGTTTGAAGAATATGGATTGGGAAATGTTCTAAATAAATAAAAATTTAGAATTTAGCTTTATAGGCCTTTAATTTCGAAAAGAAAAAAAGAAAGAGAAACGGTAAATGGGAATTCTTCAAGAGTTGCACTAACTACCGCATGCAGAGGTTGAAAATGAAAATTTGTGGCTAAGAAAAATTAACAAAGTCTACTCTGATTTCCGACTTACGTTAGAATAAAATCTGTGGTATTTTTTTAATTCTTAGATTAGGATACTTTGAAAATCTAATTTCTATACTTCATCTGAAATTGCATGACCTGGAAAACAGGATCAATGTTTGATGAATCAGAGACCAAATGAATGTAAGCTAGTTTTTTTTTTTTTAAATTGAGTTTTTTTGTTCAATTTTTTGTTTTTGGTGTATTCATGGAGGATGGAAATGTATAGAATCCATGGTTCTCACGTTTTCAATGTTTGTAGGTATCTGAGAATTTGGAAATCGTGATCACTAAAGTATAAAAAAAAAAAGTCTGATAAAGATGAACTATAGTTTTCTCGTTTTTTAACCGGTTTAATTCTCATTAAAAGTTCGTGCGCTCACACATGACTTTACTTACATTTCCGGAGTACTCTTTAATTTAAATTTTTTTTTTTTTGTGTTTCATCTTAACTGACCGTCAGAACCCATTAATTCTTAATAACATTCCCTAAATGTCTTGTTTTTCTTTCTTTCCCTCCACCTTTCTATAATTACAATACCACACAGTTCTTCTCTTTTGATATGTACTTATGTACAAAACTTGATGATTGGTAAAGTAGTATCTGCGTTTGAAGAAACAGAAAAAAATAAGGTAACGCCATGACTCGCCATTTTTTCGGTAACTTTTTCTATTATGAAGCTATTTTATTGGTTCGAGGAAAAAAAAAAAAGTATTAGTATACGTTGGTACGTACATTGAAAATAAGGTTTTTTTTCTTCTTTCTTTCATCGTGTGTGTTCTCCACAGACTTCTTTCTCTAACTGAAATTGTTCCGGGAAAATAATTCAGAATCTGTGCGTATTGTATGTCGATAATCTGTATAATTACGCCGCGGGGACATCGTGTATCTTCGGGTGGAAAAAATTTATAATTGAAACTTTTGTTATTTGAGAGTTACTTCTGCGCTACGTGGAGAGGCCGGTAATCTAAAAATCATTATTTCAATTCGTAACTTCTCTATTAAAATTGTTTCATCATTAATTAAATTTCAGTAAATTTACTCGACTTGAATGTGTAAATGTTGCGAAATGAAAAAAAAAAAGAAAAAAAAATACATCTAAGAAATACGGGAGCTATTTTTCAGAAGTGGCGGATATTGTTTTCGAATAAATAAATAATAATAAAAAAAAATAGTTTTCCCTTAAGTAACCACCGAACTGTGAAAATTTTTTCTGCTGATATAAGAGGCTTTATAGTAGTCCTTTCAGCAAAGCAACCGTTTTGCTACGTAAAACACAGTTCCTCTCAAAATGGATTTTCTTGCTTATTTTGATCCTGGGAAGTCGACTTATTAAAAAGTCGTGGTGTAAATATCTTGATAACGAGAGTTACGATTTCGATTCTCGCACCAATCAATAAATTTATGATAGCAGGAAACTATCCATTTTTCCTGTCCTTCTTATTCGATATCCCTGAACCATGATATAATCGTTTCTATCATGTGAACGACCAGTTTCATTTCCCACCCGAGGTAAGATCTAGCACTGGTACTTCGAGGAGTTCGAAGAAAAACATATGCATAGCCAACAACCTATTAATAAAAAAAATATAGATATGGTATCGCATCACCTTGCATGCAAAGTCGTGATATTTCATTTAATCGAACTTTGACATTTTTGCGTACTAGCCACTAGAGTACTCAGTAAGCACGAAAGATACCGAAAAAATTTTAATGATCAACTCTTTAAAATCATCCAATCGTAAAGAAAGGTAAAAAAAAAGAAGAAAAAAAATTTCAACCTGTTAAACTACGTTCATGGTCACAGGTACGAGAAATATCATGAAATTGCATCATTTGAAGGAATTTTTTTACGTATATTAGTTCCTCCAAACCGGAATTTTTTTTTACCCCATCAGCCCATCTTTCTCATACACACGTCAATATCTACACCTTTTTACTCTTTTTTGTTTGTCTTTAAAATCTACGAAAATGAAGGAAGTTATAAATACGTACCTTGAACATTTGCCAGCGTGATCGCAGGATGAAGGTAATGTAACCTGTAAAAATACATTTTTTAGTGTATATTTCTGCAAATTCAAAAATGTTTATTTTGCGTAATTGACATTGATTAATTGTAGAGACAGACAGAGACGAGAAAACTTGAAAGTAGCCTAACCTAGTCGTTTAATATCTCGATTATACGCTGCTTTTTCTCTGCCTTTCATGCTCACATAATATAGGCTATAGGTTTATTATGGTGTGAATGGAAATGTTTTTTTGTGGGTACTATCCTCACGATGGTGAATTATTTTTAATAGTGTAATTCAGTGATCTCTTGAGCTTTTTATCTAAGAAATAAATAAAATAAAACAAACTGTAGCGCAGCAATAATTCGTTAGAAAACTCAATTTTCGTATACAGTTCAAAGAAAAACCTAAAACCCAAAATAATGCAGTGCAGAAGCAGAACAGAAGTTCGTAATCACTTGCACCTAAAATACGAAAAAAATACTTCAAGGAACGAAGCCGATTTGTTTTTCTTCAGCCATTTTTTATTTTATTTTACATTTTTCTCGAAAACTACCGAACTAATAGGCAGCAAACTCTTATCAGATCTGATCAAATGTGAAGACTATTTTTCTTGGAAATTTCCGTCTTATTCCTTTCGTAATTTTTTCAAAACCGTGAACATAAAATTTTCTCCAGAAGTGTTTTCTTTTCCAGTTTTGTCAAAACTGCTGAACTAATTCGCATCAAATTTCTGTCTTTTTTCGTTGACTACTTAACCAGTAGGCAACAAACTAGTATCAGACCTGATCCTATAAAAGAACTACCTTTCGTGAAAATTTCAGCCCTATCAGTCGCGTAGTTTTCTCAAAACCGTGAATCCAGAATTTTATTTCTTCTCTTCCAGTTTTCTCAGAAACTTCAGAACGAATAGACACCAACCGTCTATCAGGCTTGCATTGCATTCACATTAGGACAATTTATCCTGAAAATTTAGCTCGATCCCTTTCATGATTTGATCAGAATTCTGGAAAAACCACTTCTCCAGAAATTTTTTGTTCTTCTGTTTTCCTGAAAACTACTGAACCAATAGGAACCGAACTTCTATCAAACCTGATCCTGTACGAGAATTGATTTTCGTGCAAATTTCAGCCCTTTCATTTTTTTCGTTTTCTCCTAACCGTGAACCAAAAATTTGGGCGTTACGTACACAATTTAATATATACCACTGAAAAAAAAAATTAGGTCAAAATTGGAAAATGTTTTCGTCAGTTTTGCCGTGAAATGTACAATTTTCATCATCCCCACCCCTAACCCTTTTGAGTGATCAATTTTAATTCCCCGTTTGCAAGCAAACTTGGTAATAAACTCGAGTCGTCAGTTAATAAGGGAACTTGGTTGGCGTATTTCGATGGATTTTCTGATAAAATCAGCCTCGGGTGATGGTAATTGTTTGAGAATCCGGGTTATAAAATTGATCGTAAATTTCGATTTTTCAGATTGCACCCGAATTACCTCATTTATTTTTTCGCTGATCTCCATCGCCTTTCTTCGTTGTAGGTTAGAATCCTTAACGAAGTCTGCGGATTGCTATACCACCATTGTATGCGGGTATTACCTATTCGTATATTTTTGCATATTCAAAATAATCGGATACAAGATGAGTGGCATGCTGTCATTTTGGTGGTCGTAAATAACGCTCGAAGTGTGACTCTCTAGCGAATAAGTTTAGGTTAAAAACGAATTTTTAAAAGATAAGCTTTTATTTTATTTTTTGGCTTCTAGCTTCATGCGAAATAAACATTATTTCGTAGCGTAAGGTTGGCTGCATTAAAGAGAAAACGTGGCAGTAGGCGTGATAATTGAATTTTTTTTTTTCGGGATACGTACGAATAAAAAGTGATTGGACTGTGGACTAGAATACTGCAATTTAAGGAGGGATTCCCGCCAAAGTTTTTTGTTGAAAATTATGTAGCGTGCAATGACCTTGGAAAAAATAGAAAATTTTACTTTACATTGATGAAAAAGTTTTTGATGTTGATATGATTGTAATTTAGTAATTAGGTTACTTGCAGTTTATTATTTCTTGACTTCATATTACATCTAATTTAAAATTCTAGTATCATTTATTTCCATACTTTTATGATGTTTCGTAGAATATTCAACCATTAGCAATTTTGAAAAATTCTGCTAAATATGGAGACAAAAAATTAATCACTGTTGTATTAAAATACCATATATGTTAAGATTCAGAATGATGCAAATCCATAAAGAAATTTACTGGATGGCTTAAGTATTTTGTAGAATTGAAACTTGGTTTGACATCATAATTTTAGAAAATTCTTTGTGTAACTTAGTTTTTTTTTTGTAAATTTCAAGCAAATCGTGTTAAAAATGTATCTAATATGCGTCTGAAAATTTTTTTTTAAATGTAAATTTTCAACATGTTTTTTACTGTAATTTCATTTAAAATTTACAAAAGTCTACATAACGTAAAAAAATCAAATCTAATTCGTAGAAAATCCACGATATTTATTGTCGAAGTGGTGAGATAGGCTATGCTGTAAAATTTGTTTCAACGTAGAAATATTCCACACAGTTTTATGGGGTTTAGTTCGGACTGCAAAACCCAAGGGAAAGAAATAACTTGAAAAATTATTTCTCACCGTGTCCGAACTTCCTTGTGACTTTCTGTAGTTGGAGCCAAAAATATATGATTCTAAAATAAATTGTTCTTTTCGTCATTGTGGCTTTCAAAAAACAGAAAAAAGTTTCTCTACAACATGGTGAAAATGAAATTTATGGTAGAAAAAATAAGTATCGAGATTTTTTTTTTTCAAAATTTTTAAATGATTTTCGCATTAACTCCTGCGAAAACTTTTTTTCGATTTTTTGTTACTTTACACATTTGTATGTGAATTGATAATAATGAAATTTTTTTGATTCTAGTTTCTGTACGCGATTAGTTTGACCTTGTTGGGTGTTTGTGGCGTTGTTGTTGAGAATATGGCTGCTCTTTAGAATATTCCGTCGTTTGCAAACAGCAGATTTTTTCAGCTTTGTTCTTTGATGCTTTATTGCAAAACAGAATAATGTACGTCATAACTGTCATAATTTTGAAAATATTTTATGGTCCGAAAGTGATTCCTACCTGCTGTATTATCAATGATACTTTGAGAACTTGTTTGTAACACTGTTCAGTTGAATAAGAGTTTACAATATGGCATATTCTGTGGTATTATTTTTTTTTAAATTAATTGTGTTAAACATTTTAAGTGATAACTTGAGGGGTCTACGTAGTGTAGTGATCAGGTTCTCGGGTTTGCTATCGAAAGGTTGTAAGTTCGAGACCGGTCGCAGTAGTGACGTCCTCTCATTCCTGATACGAAATGGTGGTGTAAGGCTTGGCTCGGTTCGATTCCATTGGGGCTTCAGTGTATGATTGAAAAATTCATGCTGGTAGACCATTGGCCACCGGCTACTGACCATTTCCTCCCCTACTTTGACGACAATGTATCATTCAGACGCCGGGTAAAACGGCTTCGTACCCAAAGCCGAATTAAAATGATGAAGTAACGATTTAATGATCATAAAAATTCATTGGCAATACCTTTGTATTAACTTAGTGGTTGAAGTCCTCTTTATTTTTCCTCATTGACTATCCTCGAAAAAAGTAGTATTAAGGATCTTTGCGAAAATAAAAATTTAAACTACTTATTTTGGTGAAAGATTTCATCTTCATAGAGAAGGAAGTAGAATTTCTGTAAAAATTGAAGACATAATATATTCTGAGCAGGTAATCTTCTTCAAATGTCAAAAAGTTTGTGAAAAATATTTCTCGAATTCTTTCACTTCGTCAGTTTTATTGGCAGAAAAAATGCATCTTGTATTGGATCAAAAACATTAGTTATATAGATAAAAATGTGATAGTATCCTAAATAGAGTTAAAAAAAAAGGCTTCAGCGAAATCACAACGGCGTGAAAAAGCCGCAAAAATCGAGAAAAATCACCAAAAAAATATAAAAGGCTTTTGAAAAAACAAGAGGAAAATATCACGTAAACTCGCACGAAAATACATAATACATAGATCATAGCAAGTCATCTCGTGTGCCCGTAAAAATGGGCCATAAATGAAAACAGTTCTAACTAAATTCGAAGAGCGAGGGAATGTCACGTTTTAAGGCTCCATTAAGTACGAAGATGGGGATGTTTGTTTGCTGCGATAAAACAAAGGTACACCCTTCTTCTTGGCTCACCGTCTCTTCTCCCGACTCGTCATCCTCATTCGCCGATTTTTTCTTCACATACTCTTCGCCCCCGGAGGGGTATTTATAATATGAATAATAGCATATAGGCTTTTTTCCAGGATAAAGAAAAAAACATAGCGGACTACCGTATTTTTTGCGATTTGTTTTCGTGCTTATCCCTTATCGAAATGTTCATTTGTTTTTGTTTTTTCTATAGATGTTGGTTTATTTGGTTGGTTTTTTTGTACTCATTCTTTCGTCCATCCAAAAAGTACCGAACGTTTGAAAAAGTCGGCAGTATCGAGTTTTATTATCTCGTAAAATATTAACTCCGATGGAATGATCGTCGTTAAAATTAATTGTACAATCATTGTACGCGGAAAACACAGAAACTAGTGCGAAAAAAAATGAAAATTCGTATATTTGTTGCGAACACGAGCGCAGAATTTGCTGTTCGAATTAAACCGAAGCTCTCTCTCCAGATAATTTATTGGGCGTTTATTGAAGCCAGTTTGCGATCGTAATTGTTAATTTATTGACTTGCCATTCGAAAATCACTTATATATATGGTAAAACAAATCTAAATAGGTTTTAAAGTGATGAATGGAACTTCAAGAGTAATTAATTTGTTTATTGCCCCCTTGTTTTGTAGTTACTTGACTTGGAAGTACATAATAATTCTGTGATTGTTTTGTTTTTTTTTCCGGGGGGATTAATAAGAATAGACAGGTATGCGAGCATTATTTTCATGAAAAGTTATTGTGTCTTTACCAGTGCCTCTTGGAAGCAGTTTAGCCAACGGAGAGAGGTGAAATTCCCAATTCAGTAAACTATTTTACAACGAAATTGCCAACTTTCAGAAAATGAAAAAATGAACGAGCAAAAAAAAGTTATCAATTGTCACAATTTTTTCAACTAAGATCGAGCCCATGGCGATGAAATGACGTTCTCTCGAAGAGCCCCTGCTCTTTACGATGACATCAACTATCAAAATGTTGGAGTTTGTGCACTTTAGTCATCCACTTTTAATTTTTAATCTAAGAATTTTTTGTGTTCAAATAACTTCTACCACCACTTATCGCCTATTTCTTATAACGTTATCATTTATCATTAGATCTTATGTGGGCTTTTTACATCATCACATGTTTCTAATAGACAAATACATTTTTCGTTGATTTAAATAGGATAAATTAAGTCTTCTTAACGTATTGTTTGGAGTACGTTGTACATTTGTGTACTGAAAGGTTGAGATGAGACCCAGAAGTTTATTTATATTTCTTACATCTATAATGCTCGACCAATAAAATCAGTTATTAAAGAACAATGAGTAGTTTGGTTACTGTCCTTTAAATTCTGGTACAGCTGCTGTTAAATTACTTCTGTATTTGTTCCTGGGACATAATTTTTTTGAAACGTGTCAATTTTATCCGAAATTCTATGTCCGAAAATAAATTATTATCTTAATGGACCTAATACTCTTTTGATTGCAAAGTTTGATGACGGAAAAATTGTGAATAATGCAGGCAATGATGAAAGAGTACGTTAGTGAGTTATGTTCGATAAACTTTTGATTCAATACTGACATCACGTGTGTGAAAATAGTGACTTTGTGTATAACTTCACAAGCTTTCGTGTTATTATTTACCGAAGTTATTACTATTTTAAATCCATATAGTGAATTTTCTACGTTTAAGTTAACTGTTTTCAGTTATTTCCTTAATTATTAAATTTAAAATTTAAAACGATCTGGAGAAAAAAAATTGATGTGTCATAAAGAGGAATATTTAGGGTGAACAGGACAAAATTTCAAATTATACTAATCGAAACTCAATTTTGTATTGTTATTCAACAAAAATTAAAAATAATCGAAATCTCTTAACAAAACTGAGGGAAAAAATAAAAATAAAAGTCATTTATTTTGAAATAAGTAGTGTCAGTTCATTAAACTGAGGTAAAATCTTGCTGAACTCAAAAACGTTTTCTCACGAAATGGTATCGTGCTGGTTTGTCATGGTTTTCATTATTGCAATAAGTCATTAGTGTCATTAAACAAACCAACATTTAAATTTTGAAGTGCTTCCAATTTCTTTTAACCGTTGGCCTACAGATAAAGGACGTTTAGATACTGTTTCGAAATTGATTCTTGGTGTTTCATTAGGGAGAAGGGAAACCCATATTGTGTGTATGCACTGACCTAGATTTGAACCCAGTTTCATTAGTTCGCCTCAGCATTATCAAAGAGAAAACTTAGAAGCGTTCTGCTACCTCTTACGATTTGATGACAAATTTCCGTAACCGTTTCCCAGCAAGTCATGCTCCGTCGTTACCTTGTAGTTAGTGATTGAATTTTTGTGTTACAGCTGGTATAGATCTGTAATTTCATTGAAAATAATGATTTTTCATTTCACTTAATTGACTGCCTGTATGGCCGACCCGGCTAATGAAATAAAAAATTGTTTTTGGATAACTAACCCTGACTCAGAGCACCGACGCTATTTGAAACAAATCAAAGGTTTTACATGAATTTTTTTGATTTTCTCACAAGCTGTTTTTATTAAGTAAAATTTCTAGCAAAAAATTATGAAAATCAACGTTATTTGTAATTTTTTACCGACTTGTGGGAAATACAATTCTGATATTTTTTAATAAGTGTTGGCTATGTGCAGCTATATTTTCTCTGGGTCGATGTTAATCATGAAGTTTATCTCCACAAACATCAAAAAAGTCGAAATTTTCCTATTACAAGTTAAGGACAAAAAAATTTGATATCGAATATAGATATTTCCTTATCCTCTGCAGCGGTTGCTTTTATGTAAGCTAACTACCTACCATAAACCGAAGTGACTTAATCAGTTTTGTTGTTACAGTTTAGTGTAAATATTTCCACATCAAGATGTGTGATATCCACGAAAATGACATAGAACGATTAAGTGAGGTCTAATCTACATTTTAAAACTAAAATGAAGCTTCCAACTTTATTTTTACAATTTCTATGAATAACCTTATAAACAAAAAATGGAAGTGACCGACATCCGAAAAATACTAAGGTGCAAAATTAGGTGTGATAGGGTATGAAGATTTGGTCTATGGAAAATCGTTTTATAACCAACTAATAGCTATTTACATCCTCTTTCAAATGATGTATGACATATCTTCATAGCTTTGTATTATCTTTGAAAAAAATTGAGCTAAACTGACTAGAGTGACTTTCCTAGACTATTTTTTGTTTCATTCTGATGCATGATAACACCTTTTTTTTTTGTTATTTGTTCAATTAATGTAGTTTTTATGTTGTCACTATGCCTCGCATTTATCATTGACAATCTGAGAAGAAAAAGTATAGCAATTATAAAGATATGATATATTATTTTAAATTTTTTCATTAATTCATGTTTTATTTCAAATTACTGGCATACAAAGTTGTTCCGGAGGGGCAGCGGTTGGGCCAAAACATTCTAGTTAGTGCTTATGATTGCTTACAAAAAAATTTAATTCGAGAGGTGACTGCCGATTTTTTAAGAAATAAATAAACAATACTAAGTAGATACCTACCCTCAATTTTTCACTGGGATCAGTTTGTTAAGGATCCTACTCTTATTTAACAACCATCACTTTTCCCATAACTACAGTAGATTTTGTATAAAGGTTGGGCAAAGTTGGAAAGTGGGCAAAATTCATGCAAAGTCACTCCGGTTTACAGTACCGGAACAATTTTTCGGATTTGACTCTGAATGGATGATGAACCAACCGTCTTTGGATAATGAATTAATAATAGAATGTTGTTTATTTTAAAATAAGAAAATATCAGTTTCTATTCGCGCGTCCCCACATTTTAATCGAATCATAATTACAATTTTTTATCTAGTATACGGGCATTTTCACACAAAAAAAAAAAAAAAGAAAATAAATAAATAAATAAAAGAAAATAAAAACATTGGTACCTCAAATTACAATTTTCTTTTCGGTCATTTTTGAAATTCGATTCTTTTAATTTGTATTTAATTAACCGAGTAGGTAGTGGCACCGAATATTTCGCGCTTTTGGTTTTCTGGAAACGAATGAAAATCGTAACGAGGTGTTGCAGCTTTATGAGCGACTGTACGACGTTGGTGTTGGCTGCTCTGTTTTCCAGTCTCATTGTATTCATCTAATCGCCGTATCTGCACCACTTTACGTTTCGCAGGCATCCAAAATTTCTGAATGGAGGCTTACCGTACCGCAAATAGTGCTCGAGAATGTATCCCGAGATGATCGGATACTTTTTTTTCAGCTTCTCTTTGCTCTTGCCGGTGAGACGATACTTGAATTGCGACAGTATTTTCGGATCTGTCACCACCATCGACTCCTCGAGTTTCGAGCGAGGTAGTATCTCGAATTTGGCGCACATTTTTTGGTGCTCCAATCGCCGAGCAAGGTCGTCGTATATGCTGCGGTAGTCGCCTTCTCCAGCTGGCATCGTTACCTGCTGCATTCATCGATTCGAAGCGCGGGTTTTTCCTCAATTTTTCACTCCAGTTTTTCGCTGCTTTCCATTCCCTTCTGCCGATGTACGAGGATGTAGCTTGTGCGTGAAAATGATGTCCATAAATGGACGACGAGTTTCGTTTATGTAATTTCATTTTCGCATTTACTTAGCAATTAGGTGACCTAAATTGTGCTAAACTGACCCGATAATGGTTTTACACGAGTTTAGCGAGTTTCAGTGTTTCAGATACTTACTTAGTATATTATATTCTCACGTTGTGTTCTTTTGTATGTCCCAAAGAAAATGTGACGAAAATCCTGTTTGCTGCGGAAGGGAATAAGCCACTAGCTTATTACATCAAATTGTCGTTGATGTCGACAGTGGCGTATTTACCAGGAGATCATTGAGGCCGTGGCCTTTAGGCGCGAAGGCAAAAAGGTGCAAAGTTATTTTTTTATATATTTTGAATCGGCGACGTTGTATTTTTCAATGATCTTTTACATTCGATTAGATTGTTACACTAATAGTCCAGTCAAATCAGCATCAAAATGAGAAAAAAGAACACAAACTTCAACTATATGGGGTTGTTGTGTGAGTCTCCTTAAATAACATATTAAAAGTTACACCCTCCCCACGTGTTAAACTTTTGAGGAGAGAGTATTTATCCCGCAGAATTTAGTTTTTCCTGCTAATTTTTATTTTGTGATAGAAACAAGTTAGTATGAAATTGTTTAGCGTAAAATTTTCTATAAAAAAGTCACATGAAGTTTTTTTCGCTACGCCCACTTTCTCTGCAGTGTTTTGAAAACAACTATATTTACTGAATTAGGTTGTTTTCAAGACAGTCTGGTGAGGGAGAAGGCGTCAGATAAAAAATTCTGAAGTGAAAGGAATGGTAAAAAATTATCGAAGGGGATGGGTAGAAAATATGTATTGGATTTATGAATTATCTACCAAGTATGATAATTACAAGGAAGGTACTTTCCCACATAATTCTGTTGAACATGTTCAGGGGAAAAAGATTTTTTGAAGACTCTCTGAAGCGAAAGGGGGACGTTTAGAAAAAACTGTATGGCATCTTTTTTGCAGAAAATTTAATGCTGAACAATTTTTACTGATTTATTTTTATCATGAAATAAAAATTTAGAGAGAAAAACACAAAAAACCAAATTTTGGGGAACAGACACCTTCATTTTCAAAAATTCAAGTGGTGGAGAGTGTGCAACGTTTAATGTGTTAATCTAGGGGACCCATCCAGCAACCCTATGTAGTTAAAACTTATGTGCTAATGTTTATTTTATTTTTTGTAAGATTTGATTAGGTTATGAATTAGGGCGCAAAATTTATCTGGCTTAGAGGCACAAAATTTATAAATCCTCCTCTGGATATGGATGGCCTGCATTTCCGCATCACTTTTGAGATGACAGATATTTCACAGTGGCAACTCCTTTGGATATTAAAAACTTGTTAAAATGCCAAAGGCGTAGATGGCTTCGTCATAAGGTAAAGGGGTCAACGTCTTCTTCTCTGTAATCTTTTCTGGCATCGTCCCACCACAAAATCACCTAAACTGATGGACACAATATTTTTGGATATCAAACTTTCATTCTTGGCTGAAGAAGTCGAGACAAACAGGACCTCTCCCTTATCGACACCCTTGTCTCTTATCTTTATGCAGGTGTTCCAAAATCTAAGAAATAATATCGATGTAAAAAATAAACCATTGACGTCACTTGTTCACGAGAGTCGTCGTCTATCATTACGACTTATGATAAAAAATATTAGTCAGTGATCTGTATCGATGAGAAACTTTCTCCTAGTACTAGAAATAATACTTGCTGCTTCTATTTTTTTAAATTAATTCAATTTTTCGACGACCCTTTTTTTGATTTTGTCGTTTATTGATAGAAATATTTTAACCAATCAACTAGCCGTTTCGATATTAGAAAACTGTTCACTAAAGCGTATGTTGGAGCATAATCTTTAAAACTTCCTGAGAATAGATTTAAAGTTGTGTGTGGCATATAATGGTTTGGTGCTTGGCCTTACAGTCGAAATGTTTATAGCTTCGAGAGCATCTGACCCTGGCATTCCTGACTCAAAATAGCGGTGTGTTCAGTTTCGTTCAATTGATACTCTTAAATTCAAGTTACTGGGAGATCGGTCACCGGATCCCGATTACCCTTTTCCTCAAAATTTACATTGTGGAAGCCGAATAAAAAGAAAACATCCAGCCATAGTACTATGTCGATAATGACTGTTTCACGATAAAAGAAATAAAATCCGATTTTACTGACATAAGGAAGTAGGTAGGTATTTGAAATTTATGACATTTGTAAAAATGAAAAACACACTTAACAGTGTTACGGAGATGTGGATCTTGCATGAATACTGAATTAAATTGAAATAATTCTTTCGCTTCTTAGATTTTTATGTAATTTTTCACAATTACCTAATTGATTAACTATTCGAAAAAGGACTGAAACGGTTCCTCATGCATGATGAAATTATAGAATATGATTAATTCGTGCCATTAGGAGCTTTAAAAATTCGGTAGATAGACTACATACAAACCAAGGACAGTTTATTGGAATTAAGTAAAACCGAACGAACTGGGAAAGAATGCAAGCAACACTCCTTAAAAATTTTTCGCCCCCCAAGCATCACTACAAAGAAGTAGATTTTTTGGTTTGAAATGAATATCATTTCGAATTTTATTACTCAACCAAGGATGTAACTAAGGGGGATGGTTGAGGCTCCCCCCTAAAATACTTTTACAGTTGGAAAAATAGATAGTTGATTGTATAATTGGAAAATCGTAAAATTTTATTACTTTTTTAGGAAACTTAAAAATTTTGCAACTGTTTGAAATTTTTGAATCTGAAAAATTGTAAATTATAAACTGCACTTGTTGGAAAATCATGACCGTTGGTGACTTTTTTTTAGCTGTTGGAAATTTAAAAAATTTCTCGTTTTTCTCCCACCTAGAAAATCATTTTGTCAAGTCACTGTACCCAACAGTTGTAAAAACGATGAAAATTTACTCAAAAAATACTGAGGTAAAGTCGGTAGTCGGCAGTATGTTTTGAGAATTGATAAATGGAAATCGTTGTGAGAAATGGTGCTAAAGTCTATTCTCTATAGTCGAAATTGAAAACATTATCTATAATTTATGTTCGAAGAACAAGTGTATGTGTATGAAAAACTGTTTGAAGTTGACCCATTTTACGGTAAGTAGATTCAAAATGGATGCAAATTTGACGGAAATTAAATTACTATTCAACGACCGCTTTCATCTTGCCGAGAGGTAGGGCTACATTTTGAAATGAATCCATTTGGCAGAGCTTTTCCTTGAACTTAGATTTTTGTTTTTTAAATTCTCGTCGGTAGTAATATGTCGCAGAAATTTTTGGCAATGTTTTCGTCCACAAAATATATGTTGAAAGACCACTGGTAGGAGGCAGGGGATACTTGCAGTGGAGGAAATAATTTACGGTCATGCGTTGAAAATGCGTCTATAGGAGGCGGAATTTCAATAATTTACTTTCAGATAGCAAAGTGGGGGAGAAAGTAATAATAAAATCTTGCCTTGTAAATTCGTATCAAAAACCTCTTAATTTATCAAATCTTTTTCCTGCCTTTACTTTTCGTATTCAGCCAATTAAACGAAAATAAAAATAAACGTTTATAATTTCAATTTTAACGTTCCTTCTTTCAAAATTTATTCTAATTTATACGTCGCTGAGAAAGTTTTCATTTAGATAGTCTCTGTAATAACATCCTATAAGTAATGTAAAAGACGGGTGAAAGGAAAAAAAAAATCTAATCATCTGCCAACTTTAAGTTCCTTTTAACGTGGCCAATTTAAATATAGATTCGGTTGTTGTTGTATATTTTGCCCCTTCCTCGAATTTTCACCCTCTACCCTCTTTACAAGTCGATGACAAACGTCGTTGGCGTCAAGAATCTTTTTTTTCTTTTTTTTAAGCCTCCAGTGAAAACGAAAACTGTACAGTTGACGAGCGAGACAAAACAGAAGTTTGAGAAAAAAAATGGCTGTCGTTATGGATGGCTTTTGGTTTACATTTGTTTCACATTTTACATTCTTCGGCTGAGTAGATGTTATGGTATTGTTCGTCTTGAGCTTCTCTATAATACTCTAAAAAATACACTGTATTTTGAACGAGTCTATTTCAGTTCGTCAATAAATATACCCATTCGATTTTTATTTCTCTTTATCTAGAAAAATGGTGATCTTTCTCATTTCTTCGCGTTTACGAAAGCGAAATTAATTGTTTATTATAATCAGATTTCATACTTCGATCGTTTGCTGATAACATTTGTTATTTGTAATTACGGCGTAGGTATTACGAGCTTCTTAAATAGATAGTGCCTATATAATTCGAATCGACCATTATTCAAAGAGGTAATAAAAAAATTATTCGTTGATGGTATCTTGTATTATAACACGGTTTAAATATTTTCGGTAGCATGATTGACGATGATAACGTCTAGTTTTACAAAATGGTTCTACACGCTCAATACTCTAGGAATTTTCTTGTCCAACAATGGTTGATCCATTGTTATGAAACTACCTTAACCTTCAGGGTAATTAAATATTGTATTTTAGATGAAAATACAAGAAAGTTGAGGAACTTTGACGCTGCCCGATTATAAGTGGCGTAGTTAGTAAAATTATTAAGATCAGATTAAAATGGCAATCAAACAACAAATCATTTACTTTAGGAGAGAGAGAAAGATGGATTGTTAGTGATTCTTGAGACCTTTGCTACTGTCTAGATAAAATACTGTAAAACTTGCTTAAGCATAAGACGCTGTTTTCCTTCAGTCTTTGGACATTTCCTATGCAAGTACATGGAAAAACCTCCTGTTACGATATTTGGTTTTGCTCTGTCTTTTCGCATAAGACACTTGTGCAGATAGAACAATGAGATCTTCATCAAAACATTGATCTATCCTTTAAAACGGAACAACCATCTATAAAAACCATCTTTATCATTAAATTTATTTTTGTAAAAAGTGAGGACTCGATAATTTTTTGTTTATATAGCAGAAGCAGTATCTCTCATAATAACAAACTTATTTTTCCTGGCCGTGTAGGTAACTACATTTTTTTCTACCAAAAGTATTTCTAAAAGCATTCTATAAACATACTCAATAAAAAAAGAAACATACAATCTTTAATACTTACTGAAAATACTGTAGAGTATATGTATTTTCGCAATAAACAATTGATTTTTCCAGCATTTAGAGGTTTTTCGTTCAATTTCCACATAAAAAGCTTTCCTAGTTTAGATGCTCTTTTGAGCTGGTCCCTTAAGAAATGTCTTAAGGAAGTTTTAATGTATAAGAAAAACAAGCATTCATTCTTCCAAAAATTATCAAGTTTTTCTGGGAAAAAGTATAGTCTGTTTACGATTTTCATTCCTATGAGTTTAATGTCTAGCGTATTTTAATTTTTAGGTTACCACAATAGAGGCTGAGGAATCATTGAGTGAAGTAAGAGAAGTT
This sequence comes from Ericerus pela, assembly GCA_011428145.1. Taxonomy (NCBI): domain Eukaryota; kingdom Metazoa; phylum Arthropoda; class Insecta; order Hemiptera; family Coccidae; genus Ericerus; species Ericerus pela. The sequence goes on from WOFM01000005.1 coordinate 2,925,395, forward strand.
TGTTTTGAAATTTAAATGTCATGTTCAGCGGAAGTGAAAACTTGACTGTCAGTTTTTCACTAGTTCAGAAATTTCAAAAATTTCATAATATTGGATAAGTCATAGTGCCCATGCGCAAAATTTTACTTTTTAACATTGAGGTAAAATCCATTTTATGTTCAGTTAATACGCGCGAAAACGTCTGTTTTTAGAGTGAGTAATGCACAAATATCTTCTTTGCATAGTTTTGCAACAATTAAATTACCTCCCTTTCATCAAGACGGCTTATTTGCTTTAATTTTCTCTTAATAGTCGTATTAATCTACCTTTGAACTATCGTATAATCTGGAAAAGATTCTATGATGATCAGTTATGAATATTAAACGACATACACACCCGTTTTTTACCAAATAATTTTTGATAATCTTCGAGGTGAAGTTGTCTAAAGAATCAATATTTATTACCAGCATCTATTGTAACCAGAAAGACTATTCTGGCTCAAATTAAATTAATTTGATTTAAAATTTCATCAGAGACATGCTATGGGAGAAGAAATGCATGTTCGGAGGTGTTTACTCTACGTCTGAGAAAAAATTCACCCATAAAAAATTTCACCGAAAATAAAAATATTTTCTGTAAATTTATTTTCCACTAATATGCTATAGTATATTTATGTGGCCGAACATTTTGTGATTTTGAAACACAAGAAGTATAGTTCATCTGGAACAGAGGATTAGTAAATTTTTATGATTTGATAAGAATATTAATAACTTAAAAGAAGAAAGAGGAGTGATATTTGAACCCAACCCTCTTCTGCGACTAGTTCCCTGTTTCTGTGTAAACAGTGAGTTTGTTGCCTCATTCAGATTTTGAAAAAAAGTGTTTAAAACCTCTGACCCAATCCAGTAAATTATTATTTATAAAAATAAGACATGGTCCAAAAGTGATCTTGGTCATGTTACAAGATACCGTGATCAAAATCAAAAATAAGTTACCTATAATTTTGAATTCTAACAGATTCAAACTCCATTCGGACTTTCGAACTTCCGAAATATAATAAAATGCAACCCGCAGTGCATAAAATTGTTCAAAAATCGATCGTTTCTATTACTTTTCTCATCAGTTAAATTGTGTCACTGTGGAAGAAGCAGTGTTTTTGAGGAATATTTAATGACTCCAGTTCCGTTGAGAAACATTACGTTTATGGTGAAAATGCGAAACTGGTTTCGAAATTTTGAATTCACAGATAATAAAGTTGCTTAAGATCTTAAATTTTTTCCTTTGATTTTATTGTGCAAAAAGCAATCTTCCCTTAGTGAGCATCTTGGATAAATTCCTTTCTATATCACAGATAAATTATATGATAGGTATAATCTTTATTTGAGGCTTTGTTCATGAAAATACTATCAGGATTCAAGTATAAGAACTATATTATTGCCTTGAAATTTTTAAAATAATTCTGTGTTATCAAATAGTGATGATTATTGCGAACAGTATCGAGAAGTAGTATTTAGATGTTCGTCAGTTTAACAGAATATCTTTTGTTGGGTCCTAGCGTCCTACAAACCATTATACCTATTATTTTGGTTTACTGTGTCTTTTCTTTTTGCATTGAAACAATTTCAGTAGTTTTAAAGACTTTATTATATGTTGCTTTAACCCTAGAAGGATATCGCTTCAAGATTATTTTATATCTTCAACCTTATTAGGAATTATTTTATTATGACTTACCTGTTAGCCAAATACGTATGATGCAGTTGCGGGTCCACGATTAATCAATTCTTGAACACGATATAAAAAAAATTCAGTGTTGGTTGCGGGGAGGGTTGTTTGAATAATGTAATCCTGAAAACACAGAAAAATACACTCGACATTAATTTTAAGGTGATTTTCCAGATATTTTTTATTAATAATGCAAAGAAGAGTATGCTGTTATTTTATTTGCAGGTTAAGATAACTCATTTACTGAAATGTAGAATTTTAGAATCTCACGGTGTGTAAATATATGTTTTTCAGTCGTATTGAAATTGAATTGTTTGCAATGTTAAATCACATTCGCTCTTGAATCGTTTTGAAATTACGTAAAATAAACGTTACCCACTTCACTGTTGAGGTGTTATGCTGGTTAAGAAGGAAGATGAGGGGTTAGTTATTAACGAATATTTAAGTACCTAATGTAAATGAAAATGGATTTATGTATGTTCGAAGTCATTATCAAAAACATTCACGTCATCGTTGATTTTTCTTGAGAAAAAAATTTTTTTTGACAAAAGTAAATTATTTTAATAATTAATAGACAAGTCATAGAAAGGCACAAAATTTTATAGATTAACTATTGAAAACTCTTTTTCCTATGCTTATACGAATAAATAAACCAACGAATGACTTTTTGGGTCTTTTCATAGCTTTTGGTTGTAATTATAATGATCTCAGTTCATTTATCTTAAGATAGTTATAAGGGTAACTGTCATATCTTTTGCCTTCGTAAGATCTTGTTGCTTAATAGTTTAATTATTTAAAACACTTTCATTTTTCCTTGTTTATTCTAATCATCTACTCACTTCTGCTTCTCTCTCATATCAGTTTATGAAATAGTTTAAAATTTTCCTCTACTCAAATCATGCTTCAACGATCGTAAAATTTTGCAGTAATGTTTCAAAAAAATTATAATAATATTAATAGCCTTTAGGTTAGTAGAGAAAGAGATTTTACAATTGTTCACCAACAAACCTTAATAAATACTTCAACTTCAGTTACCTTTTGAATTATGTTTATGAATTCTGCGGAGTGAAAATAAAAGGCGTTCACCACAATCGACGAGTAGGAAAAATAAGAAATAAAATAAGAAAGAAAAAAAATCAACATAAATAATTAAAATACTTGTCGATATCGATCCTAACGTACACACTTCCGGGATTTACGACGCATCCAACAATAAACAACCATTAATTCTCTATTTTAGTATTCATTAAAACACGATTTAAACAGTTTTTTCTTTCTTTAATAAAACAATCAACACCAAGATTTACACTTTAAATTGTATTAAAATAATTATTTTTATTAATTGTCACGAAAAAAAATTTACTATTTATACAAGCTTTATTTTCCCACATTTTTAGAAATGAAAATTTTAAATGAAAAAAATTATACGTATTCACAGAAAAATTACTATAATTTTTTTTTTTTGGTTCTTTCATATTTTTAGCATGGAATACACCCGCACATTCGTGTAGAATAAAAAAATGCAATACGAACTTCATTTTATTTTCCTTTGGAATAATGGAAATGCATTTTTTTTTTCTTCTTCTTCATCTTCTTTTTCATCGCTGTTGGTTGCATTTTTTCTCCGTAAATTTCAGAAGTAACGTAATACAAACATATTGTAAGGGAATAAACTCATTTTTTTTTTTTTTGACATACTCACGTTTAATTGAATAATAAAATATTATAATAAATGCCATTAAAACAATCTCGTTCTTGCCTTCCCTTCCAGTGAAAAAGTTACCTATAATGGAACTAAATGTGATATCCTATTTTTTTTATTTTTTTACTGTCACTTCTTTCTTCGCCTACCATTTTGTAGCATTAAAAACGAGTTTTTCCATTACCGGCTTAAGCGACGTTAATTAGCTGGACGGTCGAAAATGAATTAATTTTACGCGGTTAGAGTTTTCCTCTTGGAAGAAAACGGAGTTTTTTTTTTTTTCCGTTTTTTAGCCAAGTAAAATGTACAATGGGCGACGGGGATAGCGATCGTGGCCTGAATTCTGAGAGTGGATTACAGGAATTACACGCTTCACGTCTTTCTCACACAATATGTATGCTGATGTATGTGTATGGGTGCTTTGTGTATTACAATTAATGTAAAATGCTGCATCAAATAAACAGCCATAAATATTGTATTAAACTGTATCGATCAGTTTATGTAAAAAAATTAAGTCTAGAAAATACTTCTGTTTGTTTCGGACGAAGTCGAGCTTTCACGCTTTTAGCGTTAGGTAAGGTATACATTTTTCTACGATGGTAGAGACGATGGGAATGCAGCTGAGTGGTGCTGATTTGCCTCTAGAACTCTGAGAGAATTTCGAACCAGCTTTTTGATAGTTTTAATTGACCGAAGGAACTACTGATTTAGCTTGAACTCATTTCGTTATCAATGTCCAGTTATTTTTAATCAATTTCCCTCGAAAATTTTTGACTAAAAATTCACTTTTTTTTTGTTAATTGCTCATGGAAAATTAAAATTTTGAATCCGTCTTGTCAGTGTATAATTTGAAATTTATCAAAATTGCTGCCTTAATTCTAAATTTATGTTGCTTTTTTTTTCTCAGTATAGCATTGCAGCACTATTTGTAAATGAGATTGAACAGTTTTACTAATCAGTATAATGATCTTTGTTCATGACTTAAACATAATAAAATCATACTTTTTACTTTTTTAGTCAACTTTCGCTGAAACACTTGCTATTTATTCTCACTATGATCGATTAATTAATAAATTTTGTCGTTTGTTAATTCTTATTTTAAAGTGTGATATTGAAGAATTTAATCAACTTTATTTGATGTTATGCTTTTTAGTTGGAAAATTTTCGTACTTTCGACCTATGATGCCTTTTTTTCTCTTAATAAATTGGTCTAATCTGCAGGAACATAAGAAAGATTTTGTCGGCTTTGTATGCAATTAAAAGTATGGCACATTGATCCCTTATTGCGAACAAGGGCGTAGATAGATCCATCGTTAGGGGTGGAGAGTCCACATCTTTTTGACACCGACACTATTTTTAGATGTCAAATTTTTTTTCCAAGTCAAGTGGTCCAGATCGTCAGGAGTCTCTTTTATCTATGCCTTTGGTTACGAAATACACCCAAAAAACGTATCTTTTGTGAAGTATGTTGGAGCGAAATTGCTTCGTTAAAAACTTCTTACCTTATTTAACAAAACCAACGTTTTAAAATACCGACGTTACTTTGACAAAATTCTAAAATATTCTAGTAACATTATAGATGATAGAGAAGGATCTTTTGAGAAAAATTCCTACCTGACTGTGGCTGGATATAAGTAATTTGTTGAAAAGTCTTATTGATACAGGTAGGTATGATGTTAACATGAAAAATTATTTCATGTCCATACCAGTATACAAAATCAATACATCCAAAACATATTTTCGTTTGTGTTAAGATTTGTGAATAATTATGATATTTTTTGCTTAAAGCATATGGCTTATCAGGTTTAGCATTTGGTTTAGTCCTTACAGATACTTTTGTTTCATCATCATCACTCATCAGTCATCACTTATGAAAGTTAATCTCAGATTCTCAGAGATAAAAGTTTGATGTAGTCTAGAGGTTAAAAGTTCATGAAATATATTACTTACAAACTTAAATAAAGTTTTGCCCAAAAATCCAACCTGGTTGGAATCTTTTCGTAGTAAAATCCCAATGTCAGTGGGCCAAGAACAATGTATGAAGTAGAATGTTATTTTTACTAAACTCTTGAACTTCTAAAATCAACGGAAATATATTCTTATCTGTAGACAGTAGAAATGTTGCGAAGACAGTCTGATTGTGTAGAATAGATATTTACAATAGTCCAAACTAATCAGTTCTCGGCTGCAGCTGGAGTTGATCTCAACACCTAAGATTTTTGGATTCAAGACAGCATAAAATTCTCAGTCGAATGTTTGTAAATAGTCTCATATAAGGGTAAAAATCAAATCCTCTAATATAGTTTTGTGGCCAACGTTTCTGAAATATAGATACTACATAATTATACTTCACTAACAGTTTAACTGGGAACATTTGTTATTTATAGACGTCTTCATGAAAGCTTATTTTCATTACCATTGCGTTTCTAGCAGTTAATTCATTTAATTAAACTTGCTGACACTGCCTGAATAAAAAATCAAGTCTAATGTTTCTCGTTTAACAATTCAACCTGTTCATAAATCACAAATTACATACTTTCCAAATTTAATTTTGGTGAATACTTTTATAGTAAGGTTCGAAGGTTTTTATACCTAATTATTATTTCATTTTAGCGAGTAAAACCCATTTTTCTCATCGCACATATTGGTTTATTTTCTAATTAAAATCTGTTTGTACAGATTTCACAAGCCTTACAGACTTTCAATTCCATAGGTTCAAAGAGATCCCAACATCAACTTGATTTCTGCGAATCATTCTTCTACCACAATGTATATGATATTTTTACAATCCATTCTATCCTTGAATAATCTCACGCTTTCAGACCATTATCAACTACATATTTACATTTAAAACGTTTTCATTTATACCCTAGTGGATGTAGGTATACGAATGTGTATTTGTGTGAGCCAGTCAATAGGAAGGCCTAACCACGAACAGGAGCTAAAAAAAAATAAATTAGAGAAACAAACTAATCGTATTATAGAAAAAGGAGGTGGGTATATTTCTACTCCAAGCCATATATAAACTCATTTTTTTAATAATGCAAAAGCAGTAGCGTCTGTTTGGTTGTTAAGAGAATTGTAGTTTTAGATTAAAGGAAAAGAAAATGGAGGTAAAAAGAAAACGAAAAAAATAGTTATAAATTTTAAACCCTTTTACCCATTAACTATCATTAATATCTCTTTTTCGAGGAAATTTTCATAAATTATTCTCGATCGTAAATGTTCATTCGTATGGATTAAGTTAACATTGTAGGCGCAAGTTTTTTTCTTTTTTCCTTCTTTATTTTTATTTTTATTTTTTGTATTTCTTTCTCCATCGATTGATGTGGAAACATGTTTAAACGAGCTACTTGTTCAGGTGTTTTAATCCGTTTTTTCCTACAGTTTCATCATTTAGACCAGAATATTGTAAGTTGTTTCGTAAGGAAAGAAAAAACTGAAGAGAAAAAAAAACTTGTAATATTTTGGAGGACGGTTGGTGGTCTTTTTAATGTGAGCTGAGAAAATATCCTGTTGACATGCCACGCACGAAACGATTGGTTTGCTGGAAGTTTTTTTTTTTTTTTTTGACCGGATTAGGCAAACAAAAAAGGGTTGAGTTGGTGAAAAATTCTTAGTCGTGCGTAGATTTGGAAGGAGGGGCAGCTGCTTAAGGAAAAATACTAACTTGATTAATTTCATCTGTTAATAATTTGATTCTAAATGCTGCACGAATGTGAGTGTGTGTGTGTGTGTGTGTGTGTGCGAGCGTGCGCGCATGCGTGTGTGTTTGAGAGTAGGTAGCCTGTTTAAAAAAAGAATTAAGTTATGAAAAAAATTTTCTAAAATTTATGTGGGTATAATTTTAATGGATTTAACGTGGTATGTCGAGCGAACAGATGTATTTTCTTTTTTTTTTTCATGTGATGTGGTATGCGTGCGGCTCGAATTTTTTAATCGCCGAGAGGAAAATTAGAACGATGTTTGGAAAAATGGAGGTCAAATATGAAATATTGTAGTGGGGCTGCATGAAGGGGAACCTAAGGTATTTTAGAAATTCGTGTGACAATATATATTGCATTTACTAGATTTTTAAGCAGGGTGTAAGTTAGTAGTTGGAGAAATTTTTTTATCGAACGACTTATAAATTCACATTAATTTTCAGAGTTGTATTGAGTAGGACTTGTACGTGGGTCTGTCAAAAATTGAGTCGACTTTCGAGGTTTTTTTGAAAACTTTGAAGATTTCTATTTTCATTATCTAAAAAATCATTCGCATGATGTCTTGTGAAAATTATGATAGTATGAAAATATTTTTATTGGTTAAATATGGACTTAACGTCAAGATGATGGTGATGTAGGGGGAGGTCGATACTATTTTGGTACTGTTCAACTGCTTATTACCAATATTTGTCTCTGAAGCAAAATTTTATGACAAAAGCGAGCTTTCCATTCTGGTATGCTTGTGATCAAATGTGAATTCAGTCAGGTAGAATAGCAAGTTTAAGTGGGAGAAAGCTTGGTTTTTTGAACTCCGGAATGCAATGGAAAAGTCAATTAAATAATTTACTGCTGAAGATAATGAGGCACCATACCGAAGAATATTCTCTATCGGTAAGAAAGGGTAAAAGGTCGCTCATGGTCAAACAGTGAGATTGTTGATGAATGAGAGGAATAGAACGTTGCAGATTAGTTACAAGAGACACAGCCTTTTTCTAAGATATTTCCTATTAATGTATTTATAATAAATGAAAAATTTTTGTGTGGAGGGACAGACTCAACATACCCTTTATTACTTTTTTTTGTCTAATTCAGGGCCTTATACTTCGCATATTTCGGATTTCGAGAACTCCTGCCTCATTTTAAAGTTTGTTCAGAATCTAGTTGCTCATGTGAAGTCCATAGGAAGACACATACTCACATTTTTACATAATTTCAGTTGTCTATATTCAGAGGGTAGCTCATTTGTTTTGGGAGGTGGATAAGTCTAATGTCATGATAGTATTAGTTAGATACCGTACCGTATAAAACCTAACTAAATAAAAATTAATTCCCCCATATATGACTCAGATAAAAACTCTTTCCTCTGGAGAATTGAGCATGATATATTAATGTACAATTCTTGGGCGTTAGAAAAATGAGAATATCTGTGGTTAGCCACGTTCAGAAATACTACCTACCTCAGTGATAGCTGTTTTGATGAGAAGAAAAGAGGCATCAAATATTCACCAACATTAGACATTTGAAGAAGAAAAAAAAAGAAAGAAAAAACACTTAGATCCATAAAAACAACGTTTCTATTGTTTTCAGAATGCGGAGCATTTTCTCTGCTCTCTCACAGAAAAAAAAATAATAGACTTTACGTTTTCAATGGTCGTTGACTTGCAACAAAATACTAGAAGAGAAAAGAAACACGTAACCTACCCAAATATGTCATAATTGCCGTAAAAATGTTTTTTTGTTTTATTATTGACTTTTGTTTTTTTTATTACTAAACAGACGTTGAGGCGCCATTTCATTCATAAAAGTTTTTCACGATCGGGGCAGCTATAATTAAAATAATTATAGTCGTACGCCTCGGAAATGCAATGTTCTCTCCTACCGGTTGCCACAATTCGAAAGGTAGGTACTGTAAAGCCTAGGGTATAAGATTATAGGTTGGCTTTGTACTATACCTAAACCTCTGTACCGTCTCCGTAATTTTCTTAACGCTGAACAATAACTCAAAGATTTGATTTTTACGATTTGGTATTTTCCTCGTAGAATACGCGATTTAATTCATCGTTCTTCGATTTTATTGGATTGGCATTGGCCTTTTTCATTTCGTCACAGTTTCTAGCCCAGGCTATACCTGTGTTCCAATTTATCTGAAGGTAGGGTTTTTTCTTTTTTGCTTTTCTGTAAACTGTTCCTAGTACGGTGGTTTTCTAACCACCCGCCAATCGAATATTAAATATTAACCGAAAAATTAGATAAAGTCCAAGAGGTAGTAAGATTGTAGTTTCTCCTGTTCAATCTCTATTCGAATGTCGGTGGGATGAAATACATCTTTGCGTAAACAAGTTCATTCCAAAGTGAAAATCTGAAGATACTTATTCACTCCTGTCCTCCCGAATACTCACTTTTTACACCCTCTACTTATCAAGCACTTAAGGTCTGTACCAATGCTCCATCACGACGTAAACATAATGACATTTTTTCTGCTTTTCTCTTTCTCAACAATTATTGTCCGCTTTGTGGCATAGCACTACTCACATTTCCCCAGACAGCTTCAGATCTCCTTAAGTAAAGTTCACGATCTTCTTTCTTTATTATTTCATTCAAAGAGCATCGTAGATGTCACTGTTTATCTTAATCTTAGATTTTTGCAGCTGTAACTAATACTAAGTTATCTCCGATAAATCTACTCTGTGGAAAGATTTTTTCACAATTTTTGTAAATGTACGCAATTCTCCGTCATTTATAGGTCTTATGTGTGAAGTGTGAACTCTATCCAAAATTTAAAATAAAAATGAAAAAAAAGGTGTGGAATACCTTGTTTTGAGATTCACACGTAGAAGGTTTTCTACAGGTTTGCGTGTTCTGCCACTTTGTACATTGTAAGTACGGGAGAGCCAAATCCAAGGCAAACACTGGCGATTTTGTAGCCAGTTTTGAGAGTTTATAAACCAGATTTGGTACACGCACACAGACACACATACGTACATACATGTATGGTATTATGTCATAAGTTACATTGTTTCTTGTCTGTGTTGAGGTGATAAGAAACGATGCAATGCGTTTGGTGCCAGTCCGTTACATCACCGAGATTGTTATTGGGTAATTGATCACAGCCCGTTCAATGTATCTTATCTGTACGTATGTACAGGTACAAACATACAAACATATAAGTGTGTATTTGTTTAATAACTTAGAGACAAATATATGCTAGCCTTTGGGTGGCAACTGTCATCAAGAGGTTCAAGCCCCTAATACCTTATACGAGTATGGTCTCCACAAAAGGAATTGGTGTGACCTTCATTAATTTTTGAATTTTACGGGAAATTTTAGAAGAAAAAATTATTGATTGTCAAAATCGTGTAAAATCTATTGTTTTATCCCGATTTTCTATTACCATTCTCTTTTCCTCCATATCACTTCGTCACCCTTCCAAACTGTCTTCAATTTAAATTTCGAATCAACGTGTCTAATCCCCTAATTTCTCGACATAACTTATTTTCTTAGCCTCTTCATTACCCCTCAGAGTACCTCATAACTTCAAGACGTCGCAGTTCTCTTCAATAAAAGATATCGTAGTAGATGCTGTGTTATTTTCATAAAATTTTTCGAATATCATTTTGCGTCGGCTTCAGATTGATCTCACGCCTCCAAGGGAATGTAACCCTCTTGTTGGAAACCACTGATTTGGAGGTTATTTGATATCAGTCTGAGGAGAACAGTGTAGTCGGGATCCATTGGCCAATGGTCTTCCTTGGAGCATGAATTCCATTGTGGTTAAAGTCGTTTTATTCTTTGAATCTTTCTTAAAATTACTGTGATTATCTACATGTTTCCTTGCCTGGAGGCACATTCAGAATGCAGACGTTCCTAACCTGGCCAGATTTTGAGCTATACTTCATTAAATTTTTTTAACTCCTTGATATTTAATTGTTTAAATAAGTTATAACTATAATAAGTTATTTAATACAAAATATTGTTTTTTCTTCTATAATTTTCTTTAAAATTAGTAGGTAGAAGAAGTTTCAAAATCTATTAGAAATTATTAGGGTATTTTCTTTAGCTGGCCAACGATTTTTCCACAATTCTCTTTTCAATAGAGTTTGTGACAATTTCTAGTTTTTCCATAATTTTCCATTCTGTGATTTTATTTAATTTCAAAAACCTAATACTCTATTATATAAAAAAGGTAGGTCTTGAAGTGAAATGAAAAAAACCACCGCACTTTTGAATGTTTTGTTCCTCTACTGACTCCAATAGATTTTTTATAAATTTTTTTTGAGCAAAACCAAATATTGAATGGCGAAAACTTAATTTTTTTGTTTATTACTCTGCCAGTTAAACTCTAATTCTTCTGTGTCAGTAAGTAGCGTTGATAATGCCTAATAGTTGATTTCATGTTTCTATGCATTGTTTCGCTGTTTTTATGGTAGGAGGTAAATTTTACTAATGATATTAGATAAATCTGTATTCGAAAGACTTCGGTTTCTTTTTAGGTGTGGCACTTTGTGCAAATATTGTTCAACTGCATTTCTTCATACTTCGCATTCTTCTATTCATACAGAATATTTATTGCATCGATTAAATCAAAATGTCAAGATCGTTTCTCTTGCGATTCCTTTTAATTGAAGGCCAACTAGAAGCGCAAAGTTAAATACTCAAGGTAAATATACACGCCTCTGGCTCCATTGGATAATTTATGTCCGTAATATTTGAAAAATGGACTACCAAAACTGGCCTAGTCTAGGTTGATTAATTTCCTTCTTCACGTCATAGATAAGCTTCTGTTTATTTACTCTCTGGTTCGTTATGTTTGAATTTTACTTATTTTCTGTTGTACTTCCGTGCTTTTGCACTGGTTAGATAATTTACCAGAGTGATCTACTCTAAGTATAATTCGTAGCTTAAATTCCTAATAGGTACTGAGTTTGGATTATTATTATTTCAATCAAATGCAGTTAGTTTTACCATAAATTTTCGCAAATGTTCAGCATTCTCATAGGTTTAGATAGCAGGCAGAGGTGGATTTATAAATTTGGTGCCTATAGGCCGGATAAATTTTGCGCCCTAATTTATAGCCTAATTAAATCTAATAAAAATAAATAAAAATTGACACATAAGCTTTAACTACGTAGGGTTGTTGGGTGGATTCCTCAGATTGAAATATTAAAAGTTGCACCCACCTCACCTCTTGAATTTTTTGGAAGGGGGTGTTTGTCCCTATAAAATTTTATTTTGCGTTTTTCTCGGTGAATTTTGATTATATGATAAAAATAAATCAGTAGCACATGTTCAATAGAATTATTTCGGAAATATAACTTATAATTATCTATCATACTGTGTAGATAATTTATCAATCCAATACATATGTTCTACCCCTTCACTTCCCTTCGATAACCTTTTACCATCGCTCTCATTTTAAATTTTTTTATCTGACGCCCTCATCCCCACCAGATAGTCTTGAAAACAACCAAATTCAGTAAATATAATTGTTTTCAAGACTGCCTGAAGGGAAAGGGGGCGTAGAGAAAAAACTTCATGTGACCTTTTTTGTAGAAAATTTTATGCTGAACAATTTCATACTGACCTTTTTCTACCACAAAATGAAAATTCGTGGGAAAAACAGGGAAAAACCAAATTTTTGGGGAATAAACACCTCCTCTTCAAATTCCAAGTGGTGGGGAAGGTGAAACTTATAGTATGTTATTTTAGGAGACTCACACAACAACCCTATATAGTTAAAGTTTGTGAGCTTTTTTTTTTTTTCTTTCTTTCATTTTGATGTTGATTTGACTGGAGTAATAATGTTACAAGCTAAAAGAATATAAAAGATCATTAAAAAATACGTCGCTGATTCAAAACAAATAAAAAAATTAACTTTGCGCCCTTTTGCCTTTGCATCTATAGGTAGCGGCCTCTGGCCTCCCGGTAAATACGCTACAGGAGGATAAGGGGACCTGGCTGCCCAAAATTTTTGGGACATTTTCTTGCTGATTTAATCAATTTTAACAAATGTTTTTCTCCTATTCGCTTATCACTACCGCAACAATTATTGAAAAAAATATTTTTTCGCAGGTTTTCATGCCTGTTATTTAAAATTTTACGAATTAGAGAAGTTGAGGCTGAAACCATGATAGTTTTTCATTTTATGACAAATCGTGGGGCATAAAAATTAGAAATTCATATAGATACAGTAAAACCCTCTCAATACATTTTTCAAGGTACCACAGTTGAAAAACGTATTATGCGGGAAAACATAATACATAGAAAGTGGAAAAACTAAAAAATATAATAAAAAAGATTCAAATAAAATTTTTCTGATACCCTACTAGAAAACATTGATGGGGACAAAAATTATGTTGTAATAAGACTCGTTCAATATGACTGAAATTGCGGAACTTTCTGTATTTGATGAAAACTTGATGTTGGAATTGGAATAGTGCCAATCTTCTTAGAGGATATGAATTTTCAAGGGCATAATTCAGAAAGACTTTTCTTCGAAAGGTTCCAAATTTCTGGAAGTAAACCTAACCAGACTTGCTTGCGAAAAACGTATTATTGGATAAAAGTTTTACCCAGCAACGTCTTACACAGAAAATTTTACATAGCTTCAGTATGGCAAATGAAGGGACCACAAAAAAGTGTAATATGCGGGAAAAATGAACGTCGGGTAGGGATGATTAGACATTAAACGTGAATGACGAAGCATTCACGTTATTACCCATTTCAATTTGGAAATATTATTAATTTTGAAGACTTTCATCTTCATTATGCAGAGGAAAATGGTTTTGTTTTTTCATTTAGACCCCGAATCCTGGGGAAGCCCCCTCCGCCTCCTGAAAAAATTCAAAAATATGTACTGTTAAGAAAAAAAGAAAAATAATTGGGCTTGATTTTACTTGCGGAAAAGATGACTAGACTACGAACCATGTCATTGTTGTTTATTATTATTACTTGACTACTGACTTGTTATTGTGCATTAATGACAAAAAAAAAAAAAAAAAAAAAAACCTATAGTTGAGCGCGTGGTCTTTTACCAGTGTTGCCATTATTTTTCTGGTTACTTATTTCTGCTTATAGATTTTACAGAACAAAACAGAAGCATATGTCCAACAAATTCGACTGTTGAAATAATCTTGTAAAAAAAAATAATTTCTAACTTCATAGGTAGACTACCTAATTTCTTACATCTTTACCTACTCATGTGACCATTTCTTATTGGCTTGGCGAGTACTTTGAACAAAACCATCGAAGCAGTTATACTCAAAAACATCCGCGTATATATAACAGCTTTTCTTACTCTTTATTTCCTCACCCATTAAAATCTAATTAATGAAATAATATAGTATGATAATTTTTTTTCGGTTTTCTATCCACTCTTCTTAAAATAGAAGAGTAGATAATAAAAAAATTAAAACAAAATTAACTTCATATTAATTACTTTGTTTAATTTATGAAGCTCGCATAAAGTTAAATTTTCTGGGTCGAATGCAGTAAAATCTTCAATGTTTTATTCATTATTTGACTTTTTGTTTTCCGTCTTATCGTTTCTTCTTCGTCGTTTCTCTTCCATTCTCATAAATTCTTCAGTCATCCCACTTACCTATATACACAATTGTTCATGCTGTTGTCGTCTGGTGAAAGAGTCCTAAAAATTTTTCTTATCATGTTTTGGAGACAATCAGAGATGAAGGTGGGTACAGTGGGTTCCATCATTTTCTGACAACACCGTATAAATTGTGGGTGGCAATAACGCCGTATTCATGAGTATCTTAGTGAATGACTGAAGGCGAAATAACAAGCGGAGTTCAATTTAAAAGAAGATGAAATTGATTTTATCGTTAATACGTAGGCGAATTCGAAGAAAGTGCTACAGACGCACTTCACTTCTTTGAGTAACCACGATCGATATTTTTTTAATGGCTTAGACCTATTCTCTGCAATACAGACTTTGAATTGGACAAGAGGAAAAAAAATTACTCATTTCGTTGATTTTCTTCGTTCGAAATTTTCTGCACAGAAAGAGAATGTGTTAGGTATCGTATCTTGAGGAAACCGGTTTCGGCTTTTTGCAGCATTCTTTGAGCGAAGGAAAGCGAGAAAAAAATGGAGAATGCGTAATTTTCAACTTTTTTGATGCATCTATAGAAAGTAATTACTGTTATTATTTGGCTTTTTTTTTTCTTCGACTTCACGAAGTGCATAGCATTTATGCTGAGAAGATAGTTCGAACGAGTGATCGTAAGCAGTTACTTAAACGTGAGAGAGAGGGATGGACAAGAAAGCAGAGAAAAAAAAAAACCCGCATTAATCGCATCCTCATGTTTCATCACCATTACTGCTGTATGTAAGTACCCGCATTTTGCTGTTCTTGTCAAACAAAACTTGAGTATAAGCGAAAATAGCAGACATATCGACAGTTATTTTTCTAAGCATTTTACAAGGTTTTTCTATCTCTTTGGCATTTGTAACGATGTAATGGAAGTAGTATGGAGTTCATTACGCAATGGAGGAACATAGTAGGTCTAGATGTTGAAATGCAGACTGCATGTAACGTGTTGAGAGTATAAGATGGCTCCAAAAAAAGATATTTATGTACTCGATTGGACGGCAGTTACTGATAATGGTGGTTTGTTGTCAGCACAGAAGGTAGGGCCTATATACTTGTTTGGTTTAATTCGAATGTGGTGGAAAAAATCCATATTCGACTGATCCAACGGTATACATGAACCAGTCATGCGCTGACAGAAAATATTTTACATAAATTCATGTATATCTTCTCACGTTTAACCCATTTCCTGTGAATTTTACTAGAAATTTCATGGAAAAAAGATCGGATATACTGAGCATAATTGGTAATTTTATGCGTGAATGTGTGTGAAAAATGATAGGCCTAATTAAAAAATGTGGTTTTTCAACTTGTTTTACTTCAAGTTCACTAAAAACTAGCGTCTCTAGCCAAGCTAGTATTTTTCTTGTACTGTTCAAAAATTGTGTTAATTTTCTACCCTTATTTCCGAGAAAACTGCACCAACTTTACCTACAAAATTGTCAAAATCGTGTTTTATTGGCAGATAAGCGGAGTTTGGAGGTGCAACCTATAAATTTAGATAGCGTGAATGTTATTTCTATTTACATTAATAAAATTGAATCATATATCATCATAAATGGAATTGTAATTTTTATAGTTCAGTTGTTTTCTCGTGAATGGAAATTGAGGTTAAAAAGTTTCTAAAAATGTATTCCAATTTATTAAAGAGTATGGAGAAAACGCGGGTTTTTGATATTTCTGCTACATGAAGTTTCATAAAAAATTTCCTACGAAACACTGAATGTCGGAGAATTCATATAAAATCTTCGTTATTTTTGATACAGGCTGTTAAAGAATTGGTGAAAAAAAAAGTCATGTCCGAGTTGTCTGAATTTCCTTCTTTAACACAAGTTCTACATTCCTCGTTGAGTTGTGTGTGCGTTCTCTGTAAATTGAAACACAAATTTTTGTTACAAAGGGAGGGGTGATGAAGTGATAGAATGGAATGGAACGGCAAGGATAAGGAAGGAGATGTATGGAATTGTGAAAATTAAATGAAGAAGAGAGGTGGAAGGGGAGTAGAAATAAAAGAAAAGAAGATATTTAATAGGTAGAAAAGAGGAAAAGCTGTAGGTGCAATAGTATGTTGTAGGAGAAGTGGAAAAACTCATTAGATTCACACTTTTCCGTACATCAAACGATATGGAAAAACACTTTCAGCAAAATGGGTGGACTATAGGTACGACTAAAACTGTCTCCATGGAAAGGTTATTATGAGTTAGAATCTCTCTGTTTGTTTACTAATAGTATATCTGCTCGTTCATTTTCTGACAGTGTATCTGCTCGATCTTCGCTAAATGAAGGTCGCCGTTTAATGTTTTTGTTCATGTAAAATAGAATATTTTATATACTATGTATGGGAAAACTATCGATAGCCACTATCGATAGTTTTCAATTCGGATAATTCCTATCCTTAATTTTAGAATTTGATTAAAATAGTATATTTGTTTTGTTTTGTTGCGTTTAACAGCAACACAACAATTATATTTTAAAAACAAACTATCGACACGATCGGTGAAAACTGTCGATAGTTAATTATAGTTTTTGACTCCGATAATTCCAATCACTCTTTCATAGCGCTTCGTAAGTATCTATTCGGCAGTCAAACCGAAGTGGCTGACATTTTGTGGCAAAATTTGTAATCTACGGAAAAAGGTGAAGTTCTTATTAATCACTCCCATTTAAACTTGCTGCTGAATTCTTTTTTTTTAACTGGAAATCAAAATAATGGGGGATTATCAACAAAACAAAAGAGGTTGCTGTGTTTTAGATAACTATGTGGACAAACAAACTTGTTAAAAGCCTGGTAAGTGTATAGCAGTCTTCAAATTTTTCTTCATAATTCTTTTTAAAGAACATTTGACTTTTTCTTAGACAGACCAAATTAAATAGGGGACTCTCAAGAATAAAATGAGACCAAGAAAAATAATTTTGAGCCCTCAGAAGTTAAGATAATGAAAAAATAAAAATAAATTCTCTCAATTTCACTGTTTTTGATCCTTTTGATTGGTTGGTTGCATTGTTTGTTCACATAGTTAAACTCCTTTTTCCAAGGCTCTTCTATGCTGTGACGTCAAAAGTAAAATCCCCCATTTTAAAAGTTTTTGACATCTTCAAAATCTACATAGTTTTCTCAACAAAATGAATCCAGGTGAGGCTCTATTAATTTCTTTTCTGACCTTTTTATAAGCTTTTATTCTACTCACTACTGCGATTTTAAAATTTACCAATACTGCAGCCAACCTTCTGCAACGAAATAATCTTTATTTCGCATGAAGCTAAGTAAAGCCAAAAAAAAAAAATATAATAAAATCTTATCTTTTAAAAATTCGTTTTTGACCTAAACTTATTTCGTCTAGTTTGCCAAATTTTTTTTTACAATTTGTATTGAAACACTACTTTCACCTATTTCAGAGAATACAATTTTTACATATACTGCCCATTAATATTCAATTTTATAGCAATTCCAAGTAAGAATATTGACTATATGAGATACCGAAATAATTCCGAAGATTTTCTTCTTTAATTGAATGAAGGAAATTTGCGCAATTTAATTTATAATTTCTAAATATTAACACAAATAGATCGAATCCCCATATAAGCCAATGTATTTTCTCAACTTTTCACCTTTTTTTTCTTATCAGTACCTTAGCTGCAGCGCACTCTCTGTTTGACTACTGAATGGCCTATTCTCCATAATATCCCTAGATTTACAAACATCGTTTTAAGATTTAAAATTTACGAATAAAAATCCTAACGTTTTTATATATATAACTGTATCAAATGGGAGGCAGTATGAATTATTAATATGTTGTGGATTTCTCTTTCTTTCTTTCTTTTTCTTTTTGTATTGTCAAAATTTTTATGAAATAAATTTTATAATTACTCAGAATAATTCATCAAATAAATCTTACCATTCCTGAATTTTTCTCATAATATTTCGTGTTAAGACGAAGTTTTGATTGAGTTGATCGTTCGTACTGTTCTCTTGATTACACTCCTGCCCTTAAGTTTAGGTCAAAAATAATATTTGAGAAAACTTTTTCCAATGAGTTCCTAATTTGGATCCAAAAACTTGTTTCTGACATGCAATGTATCAGTTGAATGAAACTTTGTATCGAAAAATTGTTTGTCAGTTTGAAAAGTTTTACGTAGTTAGCTGTCAAATTGAGGTGGCTGGCATCTGGTTGATAAATTTGTTAGCATTGAAAAATATGAAGTTCTCATCTCTCCCATTTAAACCAGCAGGGTAAATTTTTTTATGCAGTTATACCAACCAGCAAAAATTGAAACGTGTACCCCATTAAATCATTAACTTTCTATCACTTCTTTGTTTTCGTTCTTATCGGTGTCTGAGTTGCAGCGGACTCTACTGTCTTTTTTTCAGCTGAATTGATAATCAACAGTAAGATTATAATTTTTTTGTCGTCTCTTCCTTTCCCCTCCTCCTATACGAAAAAAATTCGATACAACCAAAAAATGAAATCAATTATATTTAATTATTAATTTAATAATTAAATTCGCTCGTTATTTTGTAAGCAAACGCCAATACTTTCAAAATTAATAGTTGTCCCAGAAAAATCTCTTTTTACTTTTTACAACCATCCACTGACAATGTAATTTATGTTTCCCTTATTTCATACGTTAAGCGTATATTCTACTGAGTAATGATCATTTAGACAATTTTTAAGATGACAATTTATTTTAAAGATATAAATAAAAAGACAAGAACACAAATAGAAAGAGAAGATATCTAGTAGAAGAAAAAGGAAGGTGAGTGAAAAAAAAAAATGATTGACGAGTATGCGTTTTGGCATGTTTTCTATATGCATAGGATATAATATGTGAATAAAAGAGGAAGAGATATATTATGGTGGAAAAAATATGAATAAATTAACATTTTTTAGAGACTCGTTAATGTATTTGTTTTTTTTACTGCTCTCGGAGTGAATGAGTATTTTTTTAAAATTTTTATTATAGTAGTCGTCGGTTTTAATTTTATTCTTAAGCGAGTTAGTATAATTGCTACAACTATGTGTATTGAGATAAAATACTGTAACAGAGTGTGTCAAAAGGTGTGTGAATAGTTTTTGGTTGATCTCGTGGTTGAAAGATTCAGCATATTATGATGAAATGAGAATTCAATAATTACGCCATTTGGTTTGTCTTTTTCGGTTACATGAACTTTACAACTTAGCTTATGAAAAAGGTTTCTGTGATTTCTTCGAGTGTTTTACTTGCGGGCAGCAATTGAAATGTTTTAAGTTAGTTTTGTTACTGATTTTTAATCTAAAAGGGAAAATTAAAAGAAGTTTAATGGATCAAAATAAAATCTTTTATTTGGACCTTTTCGCCAAGTTCTGTTTTTGCAAGCTGCTGTATTATAGATAAAATCATGAAATCAGACATCGCAACCAAACTTGAAGTAGGGAAACTGAAGTTTTAGACGAGTTCAAAATGTGTATTCAAATTGGTTGCCTGTCCCGTTGGCTAAGGTCTTTATTCTATTGATTCTTGAAATTTTTTTTTTTATTATCAGTAAAACTGGCTTTAGAAAAAATGTGGAAAATTTATCTACTGCTGAAAACTTCGACATTTTTTCATTAAAGACTTTTCACCGGATGCTTGAAAGAGATAACTGAATCAGTGATGACTGCCGCTGTATGAATTATAAAAAACTTTTCTGATTTTATGCGAAACTTTTCAGTTAGATTGCGAGGCAGAGAAGCTTAAATTGGAGCATCTACTTACTTCAACATGACTTAGTTTTGTCAGAAAATCGAAAAAAAAAAAAAAAAAAGGTCAGGAAGTGTCCGAAACTTTTGACCTCAAAACATGGTACCTAACTCTGTTGTTGAAGGGTTAAATCGTATTAAAAAAGTCTTACCGATATCGAATGCTTATCGGATCGCTATTGGGTTAATTTTCCAGTATTAGACTTTCTAATACGCGATGTTACTCCGAAGTTTTGAAGTAAAATTCATAGAAAGTCAAGAAATGCGAGAATATCGAACAATTCATTTAATTTATTCAAAATACTCTCCGTTTGTTGATTTCAATCGGTACGATATTTAACACGAGTTTCTAACCTTTTCGTAGCCCTCAAAAAGTGTTCTTAAGGGACGTCTCTGAAGTAGGTAGTATTTCACATTCTTTTGAAATATGGAAATTGAATCGAACCTGGTCGCTTTTTTTTCATCTCTAACTTGAGATTAGAGAATAATGGATGGACTGGAGGAAACTGAAGGTGGGTACTAAAGCTTGACCGAAAGGGGCGGCCTAATGATTACATTGAACAAAGGGTATCAAAAGCAAAAGGAATGAAATATCAATTTTGTAACACCCAATTGAAAAATATGTTATTTGATACTCCTTGACTGAATAAAAAGTAGCAAAATTCAATACGCCTTGCGAAAAAATATTGTTTCGAGTTGAATTTCTTGCACGGCTTGGTCACTTTCTTGTGCGGCTCGACTACTTCCACATTTTTTTATTTTTCTGAGTTAATTATTAGGTTTTAAAAATAATTTTTTTAATAATTTTTTGTGGTCAGGAAAGGTGTGTGGAGATACTGTGGTTAAAAGAAAGTATAATGTTTAATGATTATCTGGTTCTGAAAAAAAAAAAAAAAAATTGCTTTTTATTTTGTGGGAGGTGTTGCAAAAAATACACGTGCAAAATAGGTGTTTAATAGTTGTGTGATTTGCAGCGCTCGTCTTCAGCTCGTACGCAGAGGTGGATTTATAAATTTGGCGTCTATAGGCCAGATAAATTTTGCGCCCTAATACCTATCTAATCAAATTTTTCAAAAAAAATAAAAATTAGTACATAAACTTTTACTACATAGGGTTCTTGGGTTGGTCCCCTAGATAAACAAATTGAAAGTTACCCTTCCCCTCTGTTGAATTTTTGGGAAGGGTGTGTTGGTCCCCCAAAATTTTGTTTCTTGGGTTTTTCTCCATGAATTTTGATTTTGTGATAAGATAAATCAGTAAAAAATTGTTCAGCATTAAATTTTCTACAAAAAAGATGCCGTGCAGTATTTTCTCAACGCCCCTCTTTCGCTTCACGGAGTCTTCGAAAAAATACTTTTCCCCAGAACATGTTCAATAGAATTATGTGGGAAATATAACTTGTAATTATCATACTGTGTAGATAATTCTTCAATTAAATACATATTTTCTACCCATTCACTTCCCTCGGATAACCTTTTACCATCGTTTTCACTTAAAAGTTTTTTATCTGACGCCCTCTTCCTCTCCAGAGAGTCTTGAAAATAACCAAATTCCGTAAATGTAATTGTTTTTAGGACTCTGTCGAGAAAAGGGGCGTAGGGAAAAAAACTTCATGTGACTTTTTATTGAAAATTTTATGCTAAACAATTTCATACTGACTGTTTTCTATCATAAAATAAAAATTTGTAGAAAAAACCGGGAAAAACCAAATTATGTGGGATAAGCAACCGCCGGTTAAAGTGCAAATGGTGGGGAGGGTGTAACTTTTAGTATGTTATTTGAGGAGACTCACACAATTCTATATGGTTAAAGTTTGTGTGTTTTTTTGTTGTTTTTTTTTTCCATTTTGAATAAAATTTTTGATATCGATTTGACTGGACTATTTTTCGCCTATAGGCCGCGGCCTCAATGGCATCCTGGTAAATACGCCACTGCTCGTGCCGCAAAATTCACACTCGTACTACATTTAGCGCTTGTGTCACAAATAACTATTTTTAATAATCTTTCCGTACGAAGACTCGAGATAAAACGTTTTTCCATTTTACAGCAATCCAATTTTTGGAGAAGACTAGCATAAAATCTGGATCCCAACGGAATGCTTTTGCTTCACTTGCTATTTTCGTGTTAGCGCTCCTTCTTTTTCTCTCTTTTATTTGCATTTTTTCCTCTCACGCTGATAAGTTTCCTCGTATATCGTGTCCCTCTTCCTCACTCGCTCCATATCTTTCATCTATCTGCCTTTTTGTTGCCATCTCTCTCCGTCGCTCTCGTTTGGCTTTCGCATACCGTTTCGTCAAGCGAAACCGAGCGTATTACGTCATCGTGAGAAGTTCGGCGCGGCGCCAATCAACGATAGAAGGCGGGATCGAAAAGTTATGGCAGATACTCTTCGGTTGCCTAGCAACCGTAAAAAATTTCCTCAAGTGAAATGACGAGTTTGTTGGTCTGGACGACAATGGCACGTTCACGTTCGACCGACCACAGCTACGACGTTCGTAACGTGGGTAAACTTTACGTCTGCGTCGATGGCGCAGCCAAACTTGTCACGTGTGAGAAGGGGCTTTCGTCCGCGCAATTTGCGTACGTCCACGTGGCTGAGCCCTTATTGCGCTGGACTTTAGCGCAACAAGAAGTCTACCTGTGCCCGAGTCCGGCGCAGATGACGGTTCATCCCTTCGAAAGTTCCTCAAAAGTTTTTGTGAGCTGAAAAAATACAATTTTTTTTTTTGGTTTGCTTGGCAACTGTCGTGTGTATCGTCGTGAAAGTATGTTAGGCAAAAAATTTTGTTGCTGATTATCTATTCTTGCGTGTACCTTTAAGCTGTGGATATTTTTTTTTAGCGTCTGTCCTTATAAAATTAAATCCACCGTCTTCCAAAGTATCTTATTATCGTAATTTTGTTTATTTTTCTATTCTCCAATATTTTAACGTGCTGGTAAATTGATTTGGATAACTTTATTTTCAGTCACCTGTTCGTACTAGAAAGAGGTAAATGGGAAGGACTGAAGAAATTGGAACGATTCTATAATTCATTCTCGTGAAATAATGTACCTAAAACGTATATACCGGCAATAAACAATTTTGAAAGAAAAATTCCAGATTTATATTTCGTATATCGAAATAGCTTATAGATTTTAGGACTATGGTCTGGACTGTGGAGCAGTGTTGGATAGGTCCACCGGGCTACCGGGAGTTTCCCGGTCCGCCTTTTCCCCGAAAAGTTTTTGGAGCCTTTTGCCTTTAAAACAAAAAAAAAAATTTCAATACTTCGAGTACAATTAAAAAAAAAAAAAACGCTCGTCATTAAGGACTATGACTATTTTTTTCTTATACCAGTATAGACATTGTTTTGGTAAAGGGGATCATTAGGGTCGCCATTGTAATAAAACAAAACTGGGCGCCCTTGCAAGGAGAAAAATTTGGCGGCCTTTATAGATTTTCCCGGTTGGAAAAAAATAGCCTATCCAACACTGCCGTGGAGAAATTTGTTTTTGACCTTTCTAAAATTGATAATTTTTGTTAACAACTATCGGTTCTTCGACTGCGATTACGTTGATTACTTTGCAGGTTCTTTTTCAACGTTCTGAAATATTATTGTAGTTTTCATCTATCTTAACCAACCTATATATTACCTATATATGTATATATATGTTTGTAAACTTTCTCAGATGACTCCAGAACGTTCGCATGTGTTATCTTTATTTTTTTAATATATAAGGTATTTTTATTAGTTATAGACTTATAGGTACATACTATTTTTCCGTATACCTATTGCCTAAGTACCTAAAGGTATGAATTTGAATAAAAAATAAGACCATTGCGAAGTTAAATAAAATTTATTGATGTCCCTGAAAAATCAAAGCTTTTGTAACTTATTACTATTGTTACGGCCTACTTATAGTTGGTCTGTTATTAGTTAATTTGTCTTCTCACAGTTTCATGTTCAGAGAGAAGGAGTGTTTAAATTGTAGCTCTTTTCAGAAGTAACGAAAATAATACGTATAGATGAGCATTGCCAACGCTTTAATATTGATTATATTTTCGTACTAAACTCCTAATTCTTTAACGCGTTATACTTAGTATATAGTTTAGGGTATTCTTCAGTTTTCCATCTTACAGATCATAATAATATCTCTAAATTTACCTTAAAAATCAGGAAGCTTTTATGGAAGATCAGTAAATTTTCCTTTAATTTCTCTTTCAAGTCGGAGTAGGTACTTATGCTCATCTGTTACCTAATTTTTACGAAAACTTAATACTGTCGCTATGCTATATGTATACGCTTCAGCCTACATGTGAAAATATTTTTATCTATCCCGCAGAATTTCAGTATATTAACAATAATATTTTGCACTATAAGATTAACAGTATTAAAATGTCTTCATGATTGTTTGTTTCTCCGAAAGAAAAAAAAAAAAGTAAAAGTAAAAAGGTGAGGTAATTAAAGCGACACTATTAAAATCGATCGTGTTGTAAAGTTACGTTTATTTTCTAACTAGAACAAAGCCATCTTTGCAACGATAATTGTTAATTATTTTCGTTCAGGTTAAATGAATTGAATGACTTATGCAATTAAAGAGGAGGAAAAAGGAGAAGTTGAAAAAAAAGAGAAGAAAAAGAAATAAACCGCATGAATGAGTTATTAGCCTAGTTTAGATCAAATAAATATTGTTATTTGATTATTCGTAACAATAGCGTTAAATTTAAAATTTCATTTATCAACGACCTTAAAATGTTTGTGCGTGTGTGTTGGTGTATGCGTGCCTGTGTATGTGTGTATTCACGTGAGTATATCGTGCTAGTTGCATGAAAAAAATAAAAAATAAAAAACCTTGCTAAAATTAATCTAAATTAAAAATGGTAGGTAACTCGCTGCACGTTGAAGTCAATTAATTTTGACTGCGGTTATTATGCAAACGAGACTGTTTTTAACGTTAAGTCAGAAAAATATAGGTAAAAAATTTGAGATATGTGAACGGTAAAATGTGTATACCTATCGACGAGGAGAAGTATGTATGGGGATAGTGAATTTTTTAACTGAGCTGGTTGTAATTCAAGAAAATCGAGCCCAAAATATTGGCATAAAATATAATTATGCTTACCTATCATAAAATAATGAATCTAGGTTTATTTTCTGTGGGACTATGGACTGAAATATTTACCATAAAGCCGATATATTAGTTCGTTAGAACCATAATTAATTTTACTCTTGTCAAAATTGCTGATTACTTTTTTAAATTTAATTATATGTATTTTCGTTTTGTTTCATATTATTTTCACTGAACTGGTTTCGTAGGGTTCCTTGAAAAATGAACATAACGGTGAAAATGGACCTGACTTTTCGTTGGTAGAATCACAGGACATGGTCGAGCAAAAATAGCATTTATTTTAATCAACTAGTTGGCATAACAAGTCGATTATCACGAGTGGTCGACTAGTTGTGTACCGTATTTTTTTCAACGAATCCATTAAAAAGAGGTTATTATTTATTCGATTAAATAGGTAAACTTTAATTATGAACAGAATTTTGGACAATAATTGAATAATGGTAATTATGGAGAAGTGAACTTGGTTGTATTTACAGATATCACTGTGTAAAACCACCCCCCCCCCAAAAAAAATATATATATATGCTCATGAAAGTCCTCTAAAGGGGTCATATCTTTGATAACTTGAAAAAATTAATATGTACGTCTTATCAATGTGTTCAGCTACGGAGAGTAAATTATATCTCTTTCAGAGCTCAGATTAGCCATGTTCATTAACTTAACTTGGATATGTTTAATAATAGGCCTACGTATGCGGTAAATTCTCATTAAGATTCAAGGAGTGTTTTCAAATTTTGTGTCAACCTATTCATGCGTCTTGAAGATTCATGATAATTTCGACCTGCAGTTATAATGTAGACAATTTTATGAGGAAGAAACAAGATGTCAATATCGATTAAATAATTTTTTCATCGACTAAATAATGGTTCGGTATGCTATATCTATCATTAAATTATGTCTCTGAAGGTGTTCCAAGTCACTATTGCCACGCCTCGAACTCCCAAGTATCTTTCCATATTAAATTAAGTAAACGTAGGTACCAGCGTATCTCTAGTTTACGTAAACACATCTTGATATTTGCCCACTTTTGTTATTTTTTCCCAACAACCAGCATGAGAGTCAGTTATCTTCATCGTTCATTTTGTAATTTTCCGTAAATATCGTAGTAATGTGTTCGATAAAAAAGTAAATTATTGAGGCCCACATATATTTATGTTAACTTCTACAAATAAGTTCTGGCACAAAATAGTCCTGACTATCCAACAGTGAGGAAAGCATCAAACTTCTAAGTAGTTATTGAACACCAAGGGGGGTTAATAAAGAATAGCGTATCACAATTCCGTTCAGTGATTATGAAGTTTAGACTACTAATGAATCCCTCCATTATCAAATTACTTTTTTTCGTTAGCAAACTTCGGCAGTTTAATAAATTAATTCAAAACTACGTTCACCAAACACCCACTTATCGTATGTTCGCATTTATTAGTCTAGCATGGTGTAAAACATTTGTTAATAATGTCTCAAGAAGGTAAATTAAGACAAGAAGTATTCTTGAACTAATTAGAACCTTTTCGATTCTAATGTTTGAAATACATTTTTATATTTTATATGGTCGTATAATTTGAGGGAATGAATAAATTCTGTAAGGTACTCAGATTTTACGTGGGCAATGTAATTCAGCTCATAGTTTACTTATTACTAAAGAGTTTTCGTCGTTTGTTTTCCTAATTATTAATTACTAATTGTCTAATCATTGGTAGATATGTGTTTTTTCCCTATCACAAGTAAGTATATATTTTTAATGAAACTTTTAATTATTTTAAAACCAAATTGTAGATATTTTGAAGAGATTTGAACCGTCGATTGAGTTCCTAAAATGGTGAACCATTTATTATCACGGTTTGCACCACTCGTATTTTTGCCAAGGCATTCACAAAATTTTTTTTTGACATTTTGCGATATTTCGCACATACTGGTAATTCAAATGGTTTGGTTCTCATCAGGATGGGAACAGTAAGTTGCTACTACGTTGTTTGTTTTTATACAATAGTTTAAAATGCTCTTAGGCTTTCAAAAAGTCCAGGAAGGTTTGAATCATTTGATTTTGAATTATGTCTTTTATTAATTCTCTCTCTTTCTATCAGTTTTTTTCGCGCAAGTTTCTGAGCTATCCCCAACCTGCTTTTCGTTTATAATCAGACCTGTAATTCTGCATTTTCTGTGATACTAATTCACTTAAGGATTACACGATTTTTTTTTGCGATTTCTTTCGTTTGATAAAGAATTTCCGTGGACTTCCTTCTTTCGTGGAACATTTCTCAAAGAATGAAAAATAAGTTTACTTTAAAAACGTGTTATTAAAAGATGAGATTTTATTTTATTTTATTTTTTTTGGCTTTATAGTTTCATGCGAAATACATATTATTTCGTTGTGGAAGGTTGGCTGCAGTATTGGTATATTTTAAAATGGCGGTAGTGAGTGGAATAAAAGCTTATAATAAATTATCGTCCATTTTAGTATACACTAATGATGCTAATGATCAAACTTTCATTTATTCTCACGTTTTTCGTATCGTTGTTGTATAGTCACCTAATTTAATTTAAAAATGAAAAAACTACGAATGAAGATGTTTCTCATTATCATGAAAATAAAATTTAATTAATTCCAAATAAAATGGAATCACGTTGATCGCTTCTGTTTTATAATACCCTTTCATAAAAATGGTTGACGAAGAAAACAAACTCATTTCGAGAGGGTTGTTGTTGATTTAGGCTTGGTGTTGTCGGAGTCGTTATCATAAATAAGAAAGAGACGTTTTAAAGAAGTATTTGGGTCTAAAGTATGTAGAGATGGATATAATTTGGTTGAGGCCCTCTGGAGCTTCCCTACTAAAAATAATAATAAAATTAAAAAAAACTGGTACAAGAACAACAGTTCGTTCTTTTTTTATTCTTGCGGTTTATATCTTGGAGTTTGGTAAATATTTATTTTTACTTTGTATTGTTTTTTTCTTTGTTGACTTTTCATTCATGATATTTCAGTTCCAATGTAATTTGAGCCTTGATTTTGTTGTTTTTTCGTTCTCACGTAAATCAAAATAAGTGCCCGATTTAATTTAATTTCTAAAATAAACTGGCTGCTTAAGTTATTCTGTTGTAAGCTCAAAGGTAATGTGTATTTACCAATGAACCGCATTCAGGTTCGACTCTTCAAAATTCTAAAAAAATCACTCGTTCCCTAAATATTTTGTTTAAAAAAAATTTAAAAGGTTGCAGAAATCTCCGAATTTATCGTTGACGATACTATTATTTTGTGGGAGATATTCAGAGGGTGAAAGGAGGGATCATTATAATCTGAAGACAGAAATTTTACAAGCATGGAGAAAAAGTAGTATTTTTGAAAAAAATTTCTGCAAATATCGTGCATTTTCTTGAATGGAGAACATTTTCATGTTTAAAGATGAATGTTTTTCGAGGCGTAGCTTGTAGTCTCTTTTCCTGGGGTTATGCTTTTGTGTGTTGATTATATCCTAAGTATGTTGATTTTTATATCACAGAAAGCAGTGGAGTAGTTTCAGGAAAGAGGTTGGGGTTCAACAACCCCTCAAAACTTCCAAAAAATGATATTTTTGGACAAAAACTATCCGTAAAATTAATAAATTACGTTATTGGGTTTTATTTTTTTCTGTGTTACGCTGTGAAAACCATCCCAAAAACAGAAATATCGAAAACGTATGCGATTCAAATGTGAAGTTGTATTGTAGATTTGAGACTTGCTCAAAATTTGTGAGTGTGACTCAAAATGGTTCAAAATGGTGATGTGTGTCCGTTTGGTGTTTACGATTATGATTCGAAAATTCGTAACGGATCCTTCCCATTGATTTCGAATATTAACATCCTGGGCAAATTTCAGTGCCCCAGCTCAATTAAGAAATACAAAAAAATATAATTATAAGAATTGAAAACTGGGTGCTCTTGTTTTTTGTGTGTTACCCATCGTTCAACTTCCTCCTGTGAAAATGATGGTGTTTACTAATCAAAAGGTTGTCATGGTACAAATTTGTTTGGAAACTAGAAAAATTTCACATTTTTCTATTAAGAAAATAAAAAGTGAAAAAATTTGCCTATTTGCAGCAAACTTTCAAATAACTAGGCATCTAGAAGTTTTCCATTAATAAATGATTTGGAACCGTTGGATTATTATCGTAATTAAATCGCTATCAAAATTCAATTAGGCCTTTGATGACCTAGATGAAGTTAAAATTTTGGCAAAATATGAAACGTACAACGCCAATTCGTATACGTAAACATGGGTAAATAAGACGAAATCTAAACCCAAGCATCATGCAATTCCTCTACCAATAATTCGGAAAAAAAATATTTCGAAAAACAATACCTCACTGTAAGTAATGTTCAAAGTAACTGTTGTTTTATCCCAATAATTCCAGCAGATTCAGTATTAGCCTAGTTACTGCTGTATGTGGTCTTCGACCTTTTATTCTCTTCATAGCGGATGTAAAACATTCTTCAGATTCCGGTGGTAAAAATAAAATAAAGTGTTTTTTTCCTTTTTTTATTCCCGTCTTCTTTTTTTCAAAATGGATCCATCGACGCTGACGACAACATCCTGGGCATGCGATTTTATCGCCAATTGGCTCAACAGAATTCGTGACTGCTTGCGGTTAGCCTCACAGTGACCGGATCTGTTTGCGTTTTTTTTCTCTTTAATTTTAATTTTTCTATTTTTTGCTCTCTTCATTCTGTAGTTCTTCTGATTTGGATGATTTCCAAATCCGCGTTCGCAATATTCCATCCGATCATCAAACATATTTTACACGTTACCCAAATTACGCCAACACCACTTCTCAAAAAATGTGATCACTAATCGACTAACACGAGCCACTGGACCCTCGAAAAATCTAAAGTTAAATAAGACTGGAGAAATATACGACCATCCCAGCAGATGCGAGTTCGAGAAAAAAATGCAGATTAGTATGTGGTTTTCTATACTTTCCCTCGTCGACCCCTCTGAATTAGCTATGCGAGTATTCTACAGATGAAAAGAAAAAAGTTTTTGTGTGAATGCCTATTGCTGGATTGCACTTTCACTGAATCATCCGTGTTGTTGTAGTGGTTAAGGATTAAGGGACGAGATTTTGATTGTTTGATCGTTGGTGTTTTTTTGTTTTTTGTTTTTTCGTCTTAAGGGTTGTTCGTCTGAATATCGGTGAATATTTATAGACACAGGTCTTGCGGTATCGGAATTAAAAAGAAAGTTTTTTTTTTAATAGTTTTCTTTGGTATTTCGGTTTAATACGTTGCGGTTTACGTGGGAGGAAGAAAGTCACAAAAAAAACAAAGCAGACGATCGACGATGGGAACTAACGTTTTCTGGACATGCGTTTCCCTATTTGGGCTAATTTATTATTATTCAAGGTTTTATTTCGTTTTGAAGAATAGAGAAATGAAATGAGAAAGTTGTGGATGTCATGTTCGGCTGCTGGAGGGTAGAAAAAGTATTATGAGCTTTGTTTGTATTGGACTTTAATGCAGATAATTTCAGAACAGTTGTGAAAAGTTACGAAATTAAGGGGAGTCTCACGGCACCTTTGGGTCGTCATTAAAACGTCGTGAAGCTATTTCTTTTATATTTTCTGTGAAGAATAAGGTACCTAATAGCTGTGTTCAATATCGCTAAAAAAAAACCCTATACGATACATTAAAAGTTTCATTTTTGAACCAAATTAAAAAATATGCTCTATACTTATTTCATTTTTTTGCCTCTCAAAAACACACGGCTGTTTGAAAACCTAAATATTACCTTTATTTTGATATTTTTCTGGATAAAATTCGAAACTTTTATTGATATGATAAATTCAACGTATATTTTTGAAATTATTTTCATACGAAGCAAGTAGGCTACATACATGCGGCAAAAGTCTGACTCAGCAAAGTTATCTCATTTTCGATGTTGTAGAGTTCTCAAATAGTGGAGGTATCCATTAGATGTTATTACTTTAAACCATTTTCTAGTGCCTTTCATCACCCACGTATGATTTTTTATTACCTACTTTATCATTAGATCCGAAATTAAATTAAATTTCGACTCACTCCTTACCTCCCTCCTCCACACTCCAAAGGAAATGTTCAAATTTTGTTCAAATTTTTTTTAAACCACTTCTATTTCCGCGATCGTTGATTCAGATAACAACGTGAGTATTTCTCTCATTAATGTTATAAATTTAAATGAAAAATTATACAAACCACCCTTTCTACTTTAATTAATTCTCACATACGCGCACGCGCGTGTACACACACATACACACAACAGTCCACCATTTCGAAATCAAACAAATTAAGATTTAAGAAAATTAAGAGAACAAAGAACGTTCTTGAACAGAAATTTCCGATAATCATTGTCTTTCAAAAAAAAGCGGAAAAAAAAGTAAAATAATAATAATAAAAAAAACTTGTTTTCTGCTTTGTAATTAACATTTTATGAATGTTTGCGGTTTAAAACCTTTAATGACCAATGAAGTTTCTGCTGGTTTTTTTCAACACCATTTTCTTTCGTATAATAGGTAATTCTAACCCTAATTTACGGATGATTTGTCTCTCTTTTCTTGCTCCCTCCCCGCCTAAAAAGAAGAAAAATTTCAAAAATCTGATTATTTCCTTGATAAGTTAATCGTTGAAAATATTTTTACACTGAAATTGAATGGCCGCGGTGTTTGCAGTCGTTGTAATTACGCTGACAGGGGTCTTGTATACAATTAATACACGTGGCGAATCAATTTTCTTAATTTTTCACGAGAAAAATACTCTCACAGTAGCGTACGCACGTAAATCTATCCTCGATTTTTGGTCTCTTTTCATTCTCAAGTCGTAGATAAAAATGTGGATGCTGCACGTGTATGGATACAGCAACAGCTACTGTATGTCTACCTACACAAATCGTTTCATACGAACGTATATGAAAATAATTAACGTTGAGTCTTGAAACAGATATGTAAAATTAGCCAACTTTACCGAAAAAAGTCGAAGGTTAGGCTGTCTGAATGTACACGGTCTCGAGAACTTGTATCAAGTTTTTTCAGGTTTTGTAGGTCGTCCAATTGGAATTTCGAGAATCTTTCGTAGGTATGCGTATACATCAACGTAGAGTCAAGACTTGCTGATAGAGTTGGTCTTTCTTTAAAAAAATAATTCGGTACAGTGGACTGATAAAAGAATTCAAAATTTCTGTTGGTACGCTAATAACCAGTTGAGTAGGCCTACAGTTTTATGTGCACTTAGGTGGTTATACTTCGTCGCGGAAAGTTGGATTCACTACGTCTTGAGTGGTTTCTAATTTTCTCGATGTAATGAATTTTCTCTATCTACTTATAGATATTAAACATGTTGAAGATAATATTTTACTCATTTAGGCTTTCTGTAGTAAAGCTTTACAGATAAGAGTCCGGCAATACGCCATTGTGTGTCAAACAGTTCATAACTTCATAAGTGAATTTATTGATATATTCAGTTAAAATTTGAGAAATTTTATGGTTTTAAATTTTTTTATTAATTTTATCGATATTTTTTATTGTTTCACTTGAAATCTACGCTCGCCCAACAGACTGAAGGGTCAAAAAAACAACTCTCTTATCATACACAATTTTATGGCATCAAACTATGCAATCAAAATTATCGAATGCGATTGTAGAAGAGCCATCGTTTGTAAAGAGCTGAAATTTTAGTGAAAAATTTACATATGATTGCTAAAAATTCTGTGAAAATTTCGCTGAAATCGTATCATTGGTTCTCGAGATAAAGCTGAAATTCTGTAAGTGTTATGTGAATTAAACTGTGGATACAAAATGGCGTAATGCCGTACTTGTATTTATAGGGCTCTATCTGTGGGCGTGTGTTGAATCTGTTCGCATGCAAAAAGCTTGGAGGAAAAATTTAGACAGTTTAATACTAAAGTGAATTTTGGAAATTTATTCGGTTAGATTCATCGAAAAAGCAAGTGCGTATTTGTATTAACTAATGGCCTGTATATGTACCCGTGCATGACAACTTTTGATCATTAAAATTAAAATCCCGATGACATGCTGGTAGGTAGGGTAGATTTCGCCTAGAATTGACGGAATTTCAAATTACGTGTGTCTATTTTAGCTATTTTTAGAAAGCAGAAAACAAGTAAACCTAATAGCATTCAGATCTCGGATTTTCAATCAAAACGGTGCTTGAATTTTGAAAAGAAAATATACAATCATGTAAAATGTATCTACCAAAAGTGTGATGATCCGAAAAATCTAGTTTTAATAAAGAAAGAAAAAAAAAAAAGTAATCACAATTCTACATCTTCTGATTATTATTTCTAAATTATTTCGAACATTTCTTTGGGTTTGTTTTTTTCATATTATGAAATCATCAAAATGTCCGCTAGCTCTTCATTGGACAGAATCGTAGCGTGTTTTGTTGTTCTTGTTTTTTTTCCCATTCCATCTTAAAAAGAAATGCAGAAAAAATTGTTCGGCTTGATTTTTATCAACTGTGGCTCATTTATACACATTTTAACGTAAATTAATTTACATTTTTATTCAGTTCTGATTATAGTCGCCGATGAATATACTAAACAACTTCATATTTTATCATTTTAGTTTGTTAGAAGTATAAGCTACGTACCTATACATATACGAGGAGGAGCAAAAAATAACGTTTTCCTTATGCTTCCTTTTTTTTTTTTTTATTATCATATATTATCATTATCTAAAAAATGTCTTTTCTTCTTTTCTCGTTCTTGTCTCTTTCTGCGGCAAATTATAAAGGTATATCATTAAATCTTTGGATTATGCAAAATGGTTGATACGGTATTTTTACATAAACAACCATTTGTATATTAACCTGTTGAATAGATATGCATCGTCAATCAAACAATTTAATGGACTGTGTCGAAATTTCTGGCCTCTCTTCCCTTAATTTCTTAATCTATCTGTCTATAACTTCGTTAAAATTTTCCAAAAAAAAAAAGAAGTTTTTATAATTTTGTATGCATATATTAACCTCTGCATGCTGCAAAAATAATACAATGTCAGGAATTATACTAAAATATTAGTTTTTTTTTTTTTTTTTTGCTGATGGGTTTATTATGATCGTTATTTAAATTTATGCCCAGAAAACCATTAGAATAATAAAAGAAGTTGATTTTTGTATTCCTCTTTGTAGAATGCATTCAAATAATTTTTTCGCATATTATGCTAATTTAATAGTTTATTATATTTACCTATTATAGGTGGAATTGTAATACATACCGTTTTTTCTTTTGTTCTTCGTTGTACACTCGTCATAAACTTCGATACTTTATGTTCATTTTTCGTTGATACATGAAATTGTGGCTTATAATTAGAAGTTAAGAGTAGGTATGCCTTTTCAAAAAACAAAATACAAAGAACTAAAATACTGTAGAATGAATTCAAATCAGTCCATATTCGAAGCAAAAAATTTCGTACGGTTGGTTGTGTTTGTGTACATATGTAGAGGCTAAAATAAATGGAAGTGTTGGATGCAGTTTTTTTTTTTCATTCATCCGAAAGATACTGCAAGCAACAATGTAAATAATTTTCGTTAATTCAACTCAAAGTTAGGGTAACGAAAAATGCAGTTTTTGGGGTTTTTCTAATGTAATTTTAATGCAGCAACCGGTTTAACAATGGAGTAAAATTCTCACATTTAGATTTGGTAACACTGCTCAACGCATAGCATACTTTTTTAAAGGTTAGTAAAGAAAAAAGTATTACTGGCAGTTTGTTCAGAAAAAAGTTAGTCATTCTGATTGCTTGCATTTTTGCGATTTGTGTATTTATTTTGATCTTATTTATTGAAAATAAGTCAGTATAATTAGTCTGATTCGGAGTGTGTTCCTCCTGGGTGGTTTCATTTTTCTAACAAGTACTCACAGATATCTACATTATATATTACCTAGATACCTAATTTGCCTGTTTTTAGCCACCTTTGCTTCCTCTTACCACACCCGCACCAAAGTAAACAAAAGCAGTTGAAAGTTTACACACACAAGTGTTCCCATTTATATCATACTTATACACCCTCATCTAATAGTTGAATACAAAATACCCCATTGAAAATTACAAGAAATTCATTTTTTACAGTGTAAAAATAATTTTTGGTATTCTAGTTTCATGATTGAACATCCACACCGAATATGAAATCAGAACACAAATTAATAAACATACAGCAGTTATACAGCAGTTATTTGAAAATAGCATTTTCTGCATAAGAAATGCATTGTACATGATTTTTTAGCCAACAGGCCAGGCGGATCAACGCAACATCTCAACACTGCATTAGGGAAAATACTCAACATAGTGAAAGTGGCAAGTTATGTATCTACCATATATACAGTGTAGATATTTATGCCAGTACACCATTGCACATTTTATTTATTGTCTATTATAATGGTTTTGGTAACCAGTGCAAACGAATGAATGACTGATATGTGTTCGGATTTGCTTCTCGATTCAGTCATTGGAACAATATGAAAGTGTAAGTACTTAAGAAAGGAATTTCTCTATGACTATCATATATAGTGGGTGATTTGTGGTTAAGTGAGTTGGTTAATTTTTTTTTAGTATGAAAACAAATTTTTTGTTGATAATCTCGTGTATGTGGAAAGTAATTAAGATGGGTAACTTCTTAAAAATGAAAATGCATGTTTCTGTGCCTATTTTGTCTATATTTTGAAAGAAAAAAGTACTAACTTACTAAAAAAATAAAAAAAATAAAAAAAATAAAAAAAATAAAAAAATAAAAAAAATAAAAAAAATAAAATCATTCCTTTATTCAGTTCAGGGTGGCGACACTGTTTAATGACTCTGCATTGATTACCAGTAGGTACAGTCCATTGACTGAATATATCAACGGTATAGTCTTTCAGTATTGTGTTAATTTATTTATATAATATATGATCAGAAAGGTAATGTTTACACCGGTATTTTGCAAGTGAAAAGTAGCTCTTATCATTGATGAATGTAACTGACCTAACCTCGATGTAGAGTGAACGCACCTCTATATAAAAATATAAATCATCTTTTTACATGGTGGCACATTCAGTTTACATTGAGGTAGAATGTGAACTTTTTGAATGAAATGTTAAATCTGCTACCTACAATGAGGAGGTTGATTTTTGTTTCACTTTTTATCCTTATTGGGAAAAAATCATCATTATTATATAATTTAAGTTTTGTCGCTTTCTGATCATTAATATATGTATATAATATCTTCCTGAACAAGGTTCAAAAGTGAGTTTACATGACTCAGGAATTTCTCACTCCCTGCTCTCATTTTACAAACTTTACCTTGCATGTA
The DNA here is from genome assembly GCA_011428145.1 of Ericerus pela. NCBI lineage: Eukaryota > Metazoa > Arthropoda > Insecta > Hemiptera > Coccidae > Ericerus > Ericerus pela. Next base: position 2,962,241 of record WOFM01000005.1, read on the forward strand.
AACAATCACTTTTGAACCTTGGTATGTTATATGTACTATTTCCAAATTTAAACATTCTAACCAGAAAGTAAATAATATGTGAGTATGGCTAAAATGATTCTTTACTTTGATTCAGTTTTGCCCTTTACAGCCATTTTTTTAGTATTAAATCATGAGTCAGATTACTTGTCCTCCAACTATCCATCCAAAAAAATTTCTGGTAACTTAGTTGTAGAGATATTGACCAGAGACAAAAATTGTGGTCAAATTTTGAAAATCACCCAACAACAAATTACAAACGTATATTTGGTGACCTAAAAAAATTTATTCTTCGCATATGATTTTTGCAATTCTCACTTCATGTATTAAGTAGCTCAGCTTCTCTGTGAAAAAAAAAAAATTAGTTTGTGCTGTATCCTATGTATGTTACATTGCTGTTTGGTTTTTGGAAAAATTCCAAGAAATTTGATGAGTAAGGAAGGGGGTGAGAGTGAAAAGTTAAAGGACCTCGCCTACGCATATACGACCAGGTAGATCGTAAAAATCAACTTTGAAAAAATAAATCAACTACATAGCTGAAATGAACCGGCCCCCGATGAATGTTTTCGTACAAACCAGTAAATAGAATTTTTTGCCTCCAGTGGGTAAAAGTAGTAATTTTATATATGTACACGAACACGCAGAATTTTAAACACGAATTTCTCGCTTGAAGTTGAAGCTAAAGAAGGAGAAAAGAGAGGGTGAAAGAAAGAGACAGAGAGAGAAACTGTGAGTGAGAGAGGGAGAGAGAGAGTGAGAGTGAGAGAGCGCGAGCGAGGGAGAGAGAAACTGGGAGGGAGAGTAAACAGGGACTGAAGAGTAAAAGTAAATACCTAGAGGTGGAAAATCAATTTTCAAAATAATTAGTTACAAAAATAGAAAACATCGTGACGTGCTTTACGAAAGGTGGCTAAGGGGGTTAGGGTACCTACGTGTTGAATGAGAAACTCCCTTTTTCAATGTGTGTGTTAGGGGTTCCTAAACTTTTATTTTCCTGCGTTGACCAATTCACGTTAGCGATGTTACGAAGTTTTGAAAATCGTGACCAATCGATTTTATGTGAGAAACGTTGTTAGATCACTCATCTGTGTAAGAGAAAATAGATCATGAAAAGCCTTTAAAGATATTTATTTGCTCATCAAAAGCATTTTGGTTGTTGAAACTGTGAATAATTTATTTATAGTTCAGAAAAGAGATCATGCGGTCTGCGCTATTAATTGCCCTGGCAGTTAATAAGTATATGTAGTTAGTGAAGAACTGAATTAAGAAATTAGAAATATATTATAGTCAGTTGTGGGTTACATCAGAATATGGCTAGATTCTTTGTTTACTGGGTCTCTACCACCGTATTCTATAGAGTGCCTTATTATGTAAGTAATTTGTTTAACATTTTGAATAAAAACAATGGATTATATTCCGAACGTTGTACCTACTCTGAATTATAGATTGGGGGATGGTAAAAAATTCAAAAGAAAGGATTTAAATATATGACCGTGCTGAACGGAAATTATTATAAACAATATGTTTAAACAAGAATCAGAAAGGTCCCCCGGAAAGAAAGAAAGAAATGGATATCTACTTATGAGGAAAACATATTTGAAAGTTCCTTATGGATCAATCCCAACATATCTCATTTTTGGACGAAAAATTCGGCGATACATAAATGATTTTGAACTTATGACCTCATTTTTGTGAGGTTAGGCTATGCCTAAGAACCCATCTCTTACGCCACGCTGAGCCCTAAGGTATCAATTTAAATACGAATCTGAAATCAGACAGTTGACGTTATCTTTAAATGGTAAGCCTTGGAAAATCTTTCGTGTAGACTTTTAGATATTTTTTGTTTCTGTACTGCTTCGTTAAGATTTATGTATTCCAGGACCAAATTTATGGAGTGGAAGTGAGTATCTGTACTCCAGTTGATCACAATGAAATGATCAATATAAACGAAGGTTTAACAACAATAATTTTAGAACGTCATGCTGTAAAATATATTTCTTGAAAACCTTTTGTGTTGTTTTCTGTGAGGATTGAACGGGGGCTCCACATAACTTGTGCCTCGGGCCTCCATAAAGTTAAATATTGGGCTGATTGAACGCCTTACGATCAGCTGAATCTATGTGAAACATATAGGATACCCTTTCTTCTTCCCTGTGGCAAGGAGAATAAATTTGGGATCTCATGTATTGGTGTGCTTACTTGTTGAAAGCATTTTATTCCAGATATTTTCTTATCGAACATTTGATACGTTAGATGTCATTTTTAATTACATTTCCTTTTTCGATTTTTATGCTGTTTAATCTATTTCAAACAAACCACTCCGTCGTGAATCTCACAGTTTTCCAAATTTTTCAATGCTAAAAGCCTTTGAAATATGAAAATAAGTGACGTGTTTTCTCTGCTCCGCTTCTTTACTTCACAAAGTACTTGTTTGAATTCAAGAAGAAAATATTCATTGTTTTCTTTCATTTAAAATTACGTTCCGTGTTCGCGAAAAAAAAAACTACAATCTTCGAATTTAGTGGTTTGTTCATCAGCATGTTTAGACGCTATGAGTCATGCTGAGAGGCGAAACAGAATTGCACGATTATCATGAAATAGGTATTTGCTAAATCAGGTAATAAATGTAAGTACGCCACCTACCAAATTAAGTGGAGAAAAAGGAGTTGATTTTTGTTTAGTTTTCTCATTTTTTCTGGGCAAATGTAGACCGAATGAGTCAGGAAATGATACACGTTTTTTCGATTAAATTTAGATTTGATGTTATTCGAAAATGGTTACAAGACTTATATTCAAAGTATCGATGGTCCTCAATTCCGACTTCGGTGATCGAATGAGTGGGTGCCTTAGTAATTACTTATTCTTTGTTTAGTGTGAAAGTAAAAAGCAGTACTGGTTTCTGTAATCGCTATGTCCGAGTGGCTTAATGTTGGTTTCTGGTTTTTACAGTATGTTGTCTAAATACTTGTATATAAACGTCATTCTTTTCTGCTGAAGAAAATTAAAACGTATTAATTTGTTGTATTATTTGTTTGCAAAGAACACTGAGCGAATGCAGTGAAAATTTGTTACGGGATTTCTTATTAAAAGTAAAATTTATAGGAAAATGAGAAGCACAATCGCTCTCAAGTCACTGAAATTTCCCTGTTATTTGCTTGCGACTTGTAATAAAAAAATTGCATTGTGATACCTTGAGTAACCTGTTTGGAAAAAACTATTCCAACACTAACCGATGTGATGTGATTCGTGAAAAATTTTGCTTTGACATTCACTTTGCATCAAATATCTATTGTAATAATATACGATTTATCTTTCTTTCCTCATTCACTCCTTTCCCTTAGAATTTTCCATTAAGAAAAATTAAATTAATTTCGTTTGTATCAAATTCTTTAATTTTTTTTTGTAAATTTTTGGGTATTATTTATTTCAATTGACCAACGTAAGTACGAGTAAATTCAATCATACCATAATTTCTGTTCCTCTTCCTTCTTCCCTTATTGCACTAAAATTATATTGTGCAGGAAACTAATGTAAACGCAACTGGTCGTCACTAAATTTGTTGGTTTTTTGTCACTTGTTTTTTAATAACTCAGGCTGTGAAATGTCGGAAATAATTGAAATACTTATTCGACCCCACGTATGGTATAATGTTTCTTTTCAATATAAATCGAGTTTTCCGCTTCAATAGCTTTCATTTGCAGCACACGTACGCCATATTCCATATTTATGTCTCACCCTCAGTCCTCTTCACTTGTATTTCTGTCGAATGCGCCTCCAGTTCGATTTTCGACTGTCTGTGGAATCTGGAATATTTCTGGTTTGCGTTTACAGGTATAGTTATGCTCACTCGATGCGTGCGTAAACAGGTTTTCGCATGAGAAGTAATTTTTAAAACTGCTTCTTTTTTCTCGTGATGAGTCGCCATTTTTCTGGATTTTGTCTTTTACCTCGTCTATTGGCCAGCGTCGGAATTTGCTCATCGTGTATAAACGTACAAAGCTCCAAGCATACCATAGCATCGAATACATTCCGTGCCAATAAGACGTCTGCATTTGGAAAACGTTGTTTCTTCCGCTGCTCTCGATAAATTTTACGCATTGCTTTGTAGGATATGTGGGGCCCCTGTTAAGTATGTTGGACTGGTTTTCATGACTTACTTCTCATTTTAAGATTTTGCGTTTCAAATGTGTTGGCGAGATTTGTCGATTTCGCTGTCTTTTGGTTGTGGCTTCATTTTCTCTCTCTTCATCATGATTTAATTTTATATATAGTAGGTATACTACCTATTGTGTTACGTACCAAGTTCGAAGTTGTACACCATCTTTGTACAATCCTAAGATTGTACGAGGCATTTTGTACGAAGTACGAAAAATTCGGACTAGGTGCAAGTTTTTCTTGTACCATCTTAGAATTGTTAGTACGACGTTTTGTGAAAATAGGTGTTTTTGATTACTTTTGTAGAAGATTAGTTGTACCAAGTCCGAAATTATCATTTTTCATAAAATTTCCTGCAGAAGATAGCTTCAATCTCTTTAGTTCTTGCTAGTTGGAAAATTGAGAGAATAGTTAAATTAAAAAATAAAATTTTTTTGTTTGCATTTGATTCTCTACGTTTTCTTTTTGCTTTTTTTTAACAGCTTATTTGATTTGGTAAAGTGCGGCACTTGAACTTCTCAGAACTGATGCTAAAACTATAGAGTAGAACTGAGAACAAACTTTGGAAAAAAAAAAGTCGGAACCGAAACTTTTGAACTCGATTACAGCTCTCAGAATAGAGCTTTCAAAACGAAATTTGGTAGAAACAGTCCAAGGATAGGCATTTACATAAGGTAAACATTTTATGAAAATACGTCAAGTAACCAAGGGGCTTGATGTTGCGACCAAAAAAGCAACTTCAATTTATAATATGGAAATGCGTATAATAAAATAGATTACCTCGTGAAAGAAACCATTACTGTGATTTATTCGGACTTGTTACAACTAATTTTGTACAGATTTGATCAAAAATACAACTTTGTACAAAACGTCTGTGCTGACCTAGGATGGTAAATCTTATACTAGATCTGTTACAAAATACCTCGTACCATCTTAGCATTATGCAAGAATGGCTGTATCATTTTCGGATGATACAATTTCGCACTTGGTACGTAACATCTATGACTAGCTGGGGTATAAATCGAGTTATGCGGTACTTAACCTCGTAGAAAATCGTGAGAGACCGCAGAGAGTATTTTTCGAACCAATTTATAATGAACCACAAATGAGTAGAATAACTTTAGGACTTTTCGATACAAGAATTGTGCGAACATCATTTCCTTCCTCTTCATTACAGCATTTCACTCGGTCCGTAGCGTAGAATAAAAAAATACTGCGAATTTACGTACTTCGGTAGGTACGTTCTCTGTTTGTGACTGGTCGATACTTCGGTGCTCGGAATTCGGAAAAGCGTTACAAATGGATGGGACGCGCAGAGGAGGAAAATTAATTTATTTTTGTTCAGCTTATGTCACTACGCAAAACATACACGCGTACTTACTACACACAAACCCACAAACCTTCCTCTCCCCCCCCCAAAAAAAAAAAATTGTGTAAAATAATGGAAGTGCATTGTACGATTATTTTGGGGTCGTCCGAAATAAATAAGTAAATAACGCACGGCTTTGGTCTTCGGAGGAGGTAATAAACATCGTATACCTTTACAAATGTTCCTTTCAGTTTTTAGCAAGTTTTATTGAAAAAAAAAAAAGCTTTTAAAGTAAATCTTATGCTAGAATTTATCCGCAGGGCTCTAGAGAGGAAATTCGAGCCTGGGGGTGACTTATTTTTCACTTCTTTTCTCTTTTTGAATGCCGGGCCCCTAAACACCTCGGCTAGGGGGAATTCGCCTCTCTCGTCAGGCTTTGTTGATCCATGAAATTTGGAAACGTATGAAAGCTTTTATGGTTTCAAAAGATCAAGTTATCATAAATCGCACCTGGAAAAAAATGAATGGCAAAGCTGCATATTTTTCTGAAATTGTGTTATGCTTTTATTGCGGCGCAGAAACACTATTTGCAGTTTTGCATGTCTGAAAAATGCTGGTACGGTTGAAGCACGTATAATTCCACTTTTAGGCACCCGGTCACAGGGGGAGTTGTGTCCTTGCATTGGTGAAAGTTCAGTATCCAGTTTTAGTAGAGAATTGTCTCCAGTGTCAATTTCAGTTAAGTTATGTCAGAAATCTTGATTGTGAGTAGCGTCTATTTGCGGGAGAAAGCACAAAGGCGAAAATCTGCTCTTTTGGTTGGACACAGATTTTGTTCTTTGTGTCTTGATTCATATTAAATTTTGTAATTTCATTGGACGTAACTATATTTTCACTGGTTTTTATCCTAAAAAATTATTTCACTTCAAGTTTCATACGGCGCAACTGCGGAAAAAAAAAGCGGGAATTTCAGAGGTATTCAAGTTTAATTAATTTATCCAAAAGTACCCTTGGTAAGTTAATTATGACTCGATTCTTGCTTGCAAGCTATTTTTCGTTGAGTAATGATGATTTTGTTGAAATCATTTTCGTTGTTTCTCTCCTATAAAATTTATCTGCTTTTTTGCAGTTATGCACCTCTTCGCCTTCTTTACTTCAATGTGTAAATCAATTACAAATTTAATGTGGTTTACATTTTTCACGGAAACTACTCAACCAATAGGTACTAAACTTCTATTAAACTTGCACTCACATAATGACAATCAATCGTGAAAATTTCAGCCCAATCCCTTCTGCGGTTTTCTCAAAACCGTGAATCAAAAATTTTTAAAAGTTTTCTAGGAAACTACTGAACGAATAGGCACCAAACTTTTATTTCGCTAACGCATAATTATGTGAAGAAAATCCATTATAAAAATTTCAAACCAATTCCGCTTGTAATTTCTTCAAAATCCTTGAAAAACCACTTTTCTAACAATTTTTTCTTTTCAGATTTTCTCGGAAAATGCCGAACAAATAAACACAAAACTTCTATCAGATTTGTATTAACATAAAAAAAATCTACTGTAAAAATTTCAACACGATCTCTTTTGTAGTTTCTTCAGAATTCTGGAAAAACCTATTTTCAAAGAATTTTTTATTCTTCAGTTTTCTTGGAAGCTAATAGACACCAAACTTCTTCCAGACCTGATCCTGTATGAGTAGGTACTACTTTTCGTAAATATTTCAACTCTATTACTTCAAAATTTTTTTCAAAACCGTGAACCAAAAATTTAGGCGATACATACATAATTAGAAAATGTGTATATACACTAAAAAAAATTAGATTAGAATGGGAAAATGATATTATATATTAGTTTTTTTATGTCGTGAAACGGAAAATTTTCCCTGCTCCCACCTCTAGCCTTTCCGTGAGATCAATTTTATTAACCTTGTTTGTAATCAAACTGTGTGAAAAAATTGGTTTAAGCCTAATCTTCTTTTTGAAACTGTGGCGGTATTTAATTTATTTTTTTCTCTCTTTTATCGGAGCTATGATATGTTAAAATTTTTCAACTATTGCAGCATAATGAATGCTGTGGTGAAAATGTTTTTCCCAGCAGTCATATTTGCATAATTATTTAAAAAGTAATTTCTTCTCACGTCTCATAGTAATGCTCTAAAAATTGATTAAGGCCAGTTAAGTCGCATTACACCGAAAATCAACGATGAAAACGTAAAGAAATGATAAATCATCCCTTCGTTTTTTGACCATCGATAGTGACGATAGTTCATGAATAGTTTTTCTTTTGATTTACTTATGTCAGGGTAAAGTTTTATTCGAAACAGTCGCCCTTATATGTTAGTATAAATTATGCTCTAATGGATTTCATCGAAACGGCTGAAAATAAATAATTTTTCGGAACGTTGAAGAAATCCGAGAATACTTTTCGAAATTATTCGTTTAAATTCCCCTAAAACTGTAAAAACGGTATTCGAAGAGAAATGCGGTAGAGAATAGAAAAAGGGAATAGGCTATATAAATAAAAAATTAAAAAAAAACCATCGACTTAAAAAGAAAGTCTAAAAACTAGGTACCTATGCGAATGCAAATAAATTTTAATTAATTAATTCAATAGCGTATCTGTGAGTATTTGTGGAAGCGTAGAAAAAAGCGTTTTATGATTTAATTTTCGGTCAAAGAGAAGACGTTAGGTAAGCAATAATAAAGTTGCTTCGTAACTTCGTTCTTCTATCTAAAATCGTGTCTTCTCTGTACCAATAAATGTGGCAGGATACGAGAGTTTATTAAAATAAGATTTTTGAGAGAAAGAATGGGAAAAAAATAAGTTGATGTCAGATGAGTCGACGTACTTTCATGGTTAAACTATACACGTAATCCGTGTAGCCTTTGCATTTTGTGGTAAATGAAGAAAAACCACTTAAATCAATGATGAGGTTAAGAACGAGACTCAGTGGAGCTTATAAAAGCATTATCGTTGTGACCAATAATATCTGTGATCAAGTAATAAGACGAAATAAAATTGAAACTTGCACGGAGAATATTTTTAGACAATACTTGGCAAACGTCCATTCATCGTAATGTATTTGCTGCTCAGCTTTCCAATGACAACTTCAGAAAACTAAAAATTGTTTTTCTTTTACGACAAAAATTATTATTTTAATTTTAGAACCTGTTTTCGTACATATATACCTACATTTTTATTGATAGAGTAATAAAAAAATTAATTTGTAGCAGTTTTTAAGTAGGTTTCTTTGGAAAATTTACTTAATAAACTTGGTGAGAAATTAGCCTCCTATGTTCGGGGTAGTTACGTTTTTATTTTATGACCTCAGGAAAATTTTGGCACCAATAATTCAAATTCATATATATATGTATATACACACACATACATGTATAGATTTAAGTTAATTTCTTATTTCCACGGTGCAGGTCCGCAATTTTTGTCCGATAATCACAAAATTTGGTTCGAATATTTTTACTGAGCCATGGACCAGACCTATTGATTTTGGTGAGGATCGGTGGGAAGGTATTTCCAGTACCAGTACTTTTGTTTTTATTTTGGCTATAAAATGCTCAATTTTGCACCAATAGCCACGTCAGCAATTTTGGAGCACGTAGGCCAGACGGTACTTCCGGTACCGCTATTTTTGTTTTTATATTGGTCATAAAATGCGGAATTTTGGAACTATATGTACGAAATTTGAAACAAATATTCATTATAATTTATTGTAGCATGCTATCGATTTTGGTAATTCCGTTCAAGCTTTTTTTTTACAAATTTGCAAGAACTTTTCTTTTTATAAAAATTAACCATACGTTCATGTTTTCTTTGTTTTTAGAAGATTTTATTCTACTCACTACTGCGATTTTAAAGTATACCAATACTGTAGCCAACCTTCCGCAGCGAAATAATGTTTATTTCGCATGAAGCTAAAACCAAAAATAAAAAATAAAAGCTTATCTTATAAAAACTCATTTTCATTATTTCATAACTTTACTATATTTCTTTGGTTTTAATTGATATTGTATTATTATTTACCATACTTTACCATCTTAATTAATTTTTAATTTCAAGAAATAATGCTTTTAAATTTCACATTGTCGAATATTTTGTCAGCGACTAACAAATTTCATACAATCATAACATACCATTAACGCATATGAACTTACAGACAATTAATGTCAACATCAAAATACATAATTCTTTTTCCCGAAACCTACGTTTCCAGCGAGGCTTGCTGCGCTAGAGTTTTTATTTTTATTTTTTGAAAACTTATGAATAATTATTTTCATTCGAATTAGTTCCTGTTAGTATCGTAGACCGATCGAAAGCAAAAAGGAGTATCTCAGTGACATGTTCTTGCCTTTACTTTTACTTCTCTTTTCTTTCATCAGTCATCAAAATTTGAGAGAATGTGATCAAGTCGTAAAATTATTTATTAGTATTAAATCTGTTGCAGTATTTAGAATGTTATTTGTGTAACCGTGAGGTATCTAATTTGCGTTATTTCGAGATTTCACTTCTTCTTAAATGTATTCCAGTCAAAATATCATTACTCTACATGTTCTAGAGAATAAGTAAAACTGTGCCATCTCTGAAATACCAATACCAGTAGCTACATATTCAGTTTTTTAACCTCAGAGAAGTAGAAGTACCTCATTAGATATTTAGTAGTATTTACAGAGCATAAAGTATATCACAGTATATGGGATTACATTTACAGAATTTTTGGAAAGCTGTGGTCCATAACCAGATGCCTCAATAATGCCGTTCATAGAGCAAAAGAGAAAGTTTATTGAGTGCATAAAAGCACTGGTGTCCAGCACGTACGCAGCAATAGGCGAGGTGTAATTGTATTTTGCGATAACTTACTCAATGAGTACCCTTCACACTCGATACACATTAATCTACAGACTGCGCATTTGCTCACTCCTCCACTGTCATAGTAACGGGGGTAGAATTTATAGGTATAAAAGGCAATGTTTCAATCCGATCCATTCATTTGTTTAGATACGGTGTCTGTTTTCATTCTTACCATCTCGAATACATAAGTCGGGGAGAATAAAATGGCTTACTGTTTGGTAATGAAGGAGTTCCCAAAAAAAGGGATTCCTTGCTGAGTACACTCGACCTTAGCTTCCTTTATAAATTGCCATATGTGGAGTTTGTTTGGAAGACGTAAGAAGTTTAAGCTCTTCCGATTTTCTTGACGACAAATTCGGCCTGAAGTGGATTATGTAATGCTTAATTTCCACACATCTTCTCCCTCTAAAATACCCATGCTTGACTCGAAACGTATGCCGATCGTAATTTTAAGCCATCTTTCAAGAGGTATTTCATTGATAGACCTCCCAAATTTTGTCAAAAATTTAAATAGGTTAGTAAAACTGCAATTGGTGCAGTATAGGTTAGTAAAACTCCAATCGGTACACTAGCTGCCAAAACATCTTCCTCAATGATAACTTAAGCACAGTAATGTGGAGAAAGCATAATTTAGGTGGGGGAAGTGGCGAATTTTTTTTTTTGTAGTCTGTAATTAAAAGCCCCCACATTGGGATTAGTTTCTGATGACAAGAAAGGAGCATCTAATTTTCAGAGTATTTTAGGCTCTTTTTCTATGTATTTATAAAGTTAATTAATATTAATGGTGAAATAATTTAAGAAGATATATTTTTTGACACAATAAATATTTCATTTTATTTCTAGATCATACAAATAAAGATATTCACAGTGAAAAAAACAACAAACAAGTTTGGTCCCATTAATATTAAATTTGAATTGAATAATCGAGTTTAATGAACGAGATTATAATTTTCAGTGATTTGGTGATTTTGTTAAAAAAAAAACTTCAAAATAAATTTTTATAAAATTTTTCAGGTTTCAATTAACATAATGTACCTCTACCTATTTATGACTTTTGTTTTTGAGACCGAACTTGTTAAATTAAAATTACGTGATAAAATTTTTCGCGAGGAATGTGAAAACCTATTGATGTTAGTTTCCGGAAGAAATTAAATTTCTTTGTGAACCGACATGAATGCTGGTCCATTCAACCTCGACTCAGCTGTTGAGTTACGAATGTAGTATTTCACACGTTTTACAGCAAAAAAATAGAAACTGAGACTGGCTTTGTTGCTGAAATTTCCGAATAATTATAAATGTTCGGGTAAAAACATTAATTGCAATGTGCGAGGGAATCTAATTACGTTGACGAATAAGGGCTAGGTGGAGGGGGTCACATCAGGTAAAATGTGCCATTTTTTGTATTGGTAGATACTGTTGATGAATATTGGGTTCCATAATAAATACAGTAGATGTCGCTTCATTCGTTTTAATAGGATCCTGCCTAATTGAAACAGATTAACTAAAGAACATAATAACAATATCCAAAAAAAAAAAGATATATTTTTTTTGAAAAAAATTAGTGATTTGAGTTTTTTTATTTTTCAATCTTCAATTTAACCAAATATTATAACATATTGTATCAGCTGTTTTTTTTTTTTTTAGTAAATCCCCGGATTATTATTAAAAGTGCAAAAATCAACATGATTTGCCCTTATCTTTCTCCTTTTTTTCTGTTTTTTCACCGGGTTAAACAAAAAATATTTCCGGATTATTTGGTAAAAAACGTATAGGAAAGGCTCCTTTTGTTCTCTTCCTGGAAATTTTGCCGCTCTCTCAGAAAAACCAGTTTAACAGGCGACGGGGATTAAGCGGCGCCTACTATAAAATAATTATATCCTATAACTTTTACAATATACTAAATTTCGGGCTAATTGAGTCAGAGTTGTTAAAAAATTTCTGAGTAGTTTTGGAGACATAACCTCCCATTCCTACGCCACTGCTTGAGCACAATGTACGATAACTGAAGCTCCTGTTGGTCAGCCGCGAGTTCAAAATGAGAACTCAATAAATCGATGAAGATATCGGTGAAATGGACTTTGAATGGCTGCTTTTTGATGCTAACACCCAAATAGTTGATCCAACTCAGTCATGCGTACTGCTGATCGATGCAAAAGATGTATTACGCGGATGCTGATACCTATATAACGTCCATCTGCTGATGTACGGATTTACAGCGCCAACAGTACCAGCACCGTGTGCTTTACGGTGTACTGGTAATAATTTCGCGCAAAAATACACAGAAAGAAGCTATAAAATTTGGTCTCCGACAATTTAACGCATTTATAACAGTATAATATAACAGGCACTAAAAGGTGAACTGCCAATTAAAATGCAATTAAATTAATAATATATAATTTTTATTGTCAGTTTATATCAGATATCAAATTTCTTTTACGAGACCGTAAATTGTACGTAATGGCGTGATAATAGTGTCTTCGGAAGCTTAATATTAATTTCCGGACACTTTTTTCTCTATTCTTCTCGTTTGTCCACGTGATAGTTTCATAATATGTTCGCATGCATTTTGTACGTATACATAATTGTGGCCTACACGTCGTACACCGTAGACCGGCATTTTCTAATGTCCATCCGTCCTTCACGGGGATGCGACATCGTGTAAACCCCTATTATCTCCATTTCGAAGACCGATCGATATTACCGATAGTTATCGATAGTTATCGATAGTTTCTTGAAAAACCATCGATAGTTTCGACGCTCCAAAGTACAGATTAAACGAGATGTTCTCAAGCTGTATTTTTAAATAAAAAATTTTTTATTTTGTTTTCTGAATAAAACATTATACATCGAGGTGGAATATGCAAATAAATTGTAATGATGATTGAATTCGAGTATTTCCCAATTTTAGTAGTTTTTACTTTTCAGACGTTTTGGAAGTTTTTTGTCACCTTGAAAAAAACTATTGATAGTTCGACAGTTTGTAGATAGGAAAAAATATCGATGTTATGCATCACTAACTCAGGGCGAAGAATGTCAGTGTGAATGTGGGGGCGTGTGAGAATCTGAAGAGTGAGTGTGAAGAAGCCTCTCATGCAGGTGGTATGGAAGGAGGAAGTATGAAAAATTGTATATTTAATTAATTCGGCGTGTGGCTGCGACAAATCCAGTCGTCGATGAGAAAACGACGAAAGTGACATAGCTGGACCGGTTCTAATGAACAGGTTTTGTTTTTCAAAATGGAGTTTTTAATGTTGATTGGCTGGGTACAAGTTTGGCGGGTAGAGGTGCTGATAGGTGTCGCACTTTAATCTGTTCGGTTGTTGGCAGCACCCTTTATACTGTACTCTTATAGGCCTGTTTTTTGTAGGGTGTATAGGTTTTTATATTGCCGAGTTGAGAATCCGTAATAATGAGTGAAAGCAACTATTATACGTTACTGACCAATTCATTTAAATTTTCTGATTCAGTTGTTTGCGAAAAATTCTACAAGAAATTTCTACCAAAAATGTTCAACCTTACGATTATTGCAGTTTTCACCTTAAAAATAGATCAGATTTTTGATACTTTTTTCGGTTTAGAAAACGAACTAATTAAACATGTAAACGGTGGTTTATTGGAGTAAGTTTGAATTTATTTCGAAGTTTTTAAATGTAAGATTTGTTATACCCATGGCGTCCTCATACTTCACCATCATTGAAAGAATCCGAAAGTAAACCTTCTCAATTATGCATTTTCATTTTTGTATAAGCTAGAATGGGCATAATACGATGATTTATTTGATTTTTGTCGAAAAGTGTTAGGAATATATGAAAATGTGTCAGGTACCTAATAAAATAAAGTAGGTAATTCAATAAAATTTCTAAAAAAGTAGTTGGTTTGTTTTACTCTTGTTCTATCTTCGATGGTAACTCAGATTGATTGAGATATGTTATTTTATAAAATGAGATCTATATTGGAGGTGTGATTACTGAGCATATTGGTTAGCTCACTGACTATATGTTAATGTAGTGTTTAGCATTTTGTAGATGATTATTTTTATCGTTATTTCACCATTAAGATGTCCAACCCATCGTATATTCCATCATTCATCATCATCATCATCATCATTATCGTTATCATCATTACCATTATGAAATTTAAAAGAACAGTAGGTATATATCAGTAAAATTTTAAAATTTCTTAAATGGAGTTTATCTTGTTTTAATAATGTAAGTAGGCTATAGGTAAGTAGATACATAATTCATTAGCTTAACTTCAACTAAACCTTTCATGGCTTTTTATCACTTTTCAAAAATTTGTCTAAGGATTCTTTTTTTCATCGTTTACATTCACCGAGAGAAAGGAATTGTCGATTTTATATGTATTTCATGTAACACTTTGACGTTAATTGCTTTTAGTGAATTTTAGATGAATTTTCAGAGAGATAATATATTGGAGAAAATATACAATTTTTGTAGTTTTTCGAAGAAATATTCGTGTTTTAGCGTTTGTTTACCAAGAATTTTGTGCAGAAACATCGCTAAAAGTGGCCGAATGTAGAGGAGTGGCATTAAATTCTTATAAAATCTACAATTCCTTCCTTTCACTATTTGACTGCGAGTAGGCCTTGACGTTGTATTGCCTGTTTTTCTGTAATTTATTTAGCATGCCAAAAATCAAAAAGTCTTTTAGATAATACTTTTTTGAAGAAAATAAATGTCCTAAACAAAATGTACTTGTTTTGATGTAAAAAATTAGTAAATAACTGAATTTGTATGAATCGTTCAGAATTTGGCTCGCTAAAGTTAATTCTCCTTGCTACCAGTAATATTCATTCATTATTCTTCTTGAAGAATTTTAAAACACCATCTTATCATTAGGAATGGTACAATTTTTCCAACTAAATACATTTAGGTATTAACGGTGAATTCAGTGGTGTTCATTATATAAACAAAGTTTTTATTTTGGTATCCTCTGTCAAAAATAGAAACAAAGACAAAACAAAATATATATGAAATTTTTATTTCTTGTACCTCTTTTCTCCTTCATTCCCCGCAATTATTTTGGATAGAAATACAAATGTGTTTGCTCCTTTTACCCTTCTAAATATGGACGCACGAGAATTCGGGGTAGTGTTGTTTTTCTGTGATGAAGATCAGAACCTAATGCCTAGAATATATTTAAAAAATTCCTTTCGCTATGACCATTATTAATTGTTTTTGGGGGATTTCAACTCTGTCCAATTTTTTCAAAGCTATCTGTTGTAGCTGTTTCAATATCAGTTATTCAACAGATGATTAATATTCTTCTTATTAATTAGAAGGAAAAAACGAGTGATTGAAAAAAAAAATGTGTTATAAAAATTTCCAGTCTGTACAATTTGGTTCTAAAATTCATCAATATGCGGAGAGTTAATCGGAGAAGCGTATGCAGGTAGAAAAAAAGGTACCTGAGAAATATTGAGTTTATGTACTTGATCCAGAAAAAGTAAGAGGGTATGTTTCCAGCAAATTAATGGCGACAACCAACATTCAGGGTCGAATGCAAGAACAATACCTAAGTAGTTTTTCCATTTTTTCCATTACGAATTACACCTATCGATTCACAAACATATATAGATATATCTAGGTTAAGATACGTCTTAAGTCACCGTTGATACTTGAGTATCATTCTTGCATACGGGCATAAAAAACAACATTTTTGCTTGAAAAATCGAACAGAATTCTGAATAGCCTGATTTTATCGAACTATAGGTAAGGTACCTATTTTCATAGAATTATGAGGGATCCAAATTTCAGCGTATTTTTATATTTTTCCCCCACTTGATGACTGCAAATAATAGTTGACGTAGCATGACGTTTAATTTTTGGCAAATGTTCACGAGAATTACAGACAGACCCTAAAAAGGGAATAATAGAAGGTCAGCAAAAGATTTTATCTGTTTCAACTGGATATTTTATTTGTGCAAAACCCTGGGCTACGATTTCTCATAGAATCGAAACAAAGAGTTTGTGCATTTTTTTCACAAAATTTTCTGTTTTACTGTATGTAGTACGAAAAATTCTCGTGATACCAATTCTAAATCTTGTCACGTGGCCAAAATCTGCAGCATATTTTCTTGTGAAAATCAGATTAGATAATTAACCTATCCCATTATCAAATCAGTTAGGAATATGCCAATTTAAACGACTCATTTTTTACCTTTTCTTTCTCAGTTCTCTTTTTTCTTCGATCCCACTTATTCATTTAAAAAATATTTTTTTCCGTTTAATCACAACATCGTCAAAAATTAAAATAACTGATACCATCGCGTGCTAAATAAAAAATGATTTTTTTTCTCGACTTTTACTCCATGCATCCGAAAAACTTAATCGGTCACTTCGAAAACGATAAAGAGGGAAAAAAAGATCATTCGAAGGCTAATGAAGTCATTTATTTCTTGTCTATGTAGGTAGCATGTTTGCTCCTCTGCAGAAAAAATAATGTAATATGGAAACCAAGTTATATTATATTAAACTGGTTTTTACTTTTTTTTTCTTTTTTTTCCTTTTTTTTTCTTTTTTTTCTTTTTTTTCTTTTTTTTTCTTTTTTTTTTCGTTGTTTAATTCGACAACTTGAGACGACCCAACCGAAAAAGAATCTTCCAACATAATCTATAAACGATTATTATACTATACCTACGTTTATATCTAAGTTATAATTCTGTATTTTTTTTCTTCTTCATCAACATCAACTTCTACAAACTTGTTTCTTTATTTTTTATCTCATAATATATTAGACTTTTGCTATCCACACGATTTCCAAATTGGCGTAACGTCGTATATTTAAAAACTAAAAACTAAAAAGGGTCAAGTAATATACGTATACAATGTAATTTTAAAACTACAAAGTTGATTTTTGACATCAGCTTCTTTAATATTCGTGGCTATAGTTTTTTTTTTTTCCTACATCTTCCTCTTGAAAGTCATAGAGAGGAGGAGTTGGACGAACGAACGGAAAATCTTAATTAAACTCTTTTGTATCGTGATTTGGAGAACAGGCAACCAAAATATGAGAAAATTGCCTGAAGAACTAGTTTCAGTGTATATACAAAGAAAATATATCTTGAATTTTGTACTGGTAGCCATTGATATGGATCAGCGACCAGTGATTTGTGAAAGGAAGAACGGCTACAAGATGGGGGATTCAAATTAACATTTAATAAAATGACAAAAAAAAGAAGGTAATTTTCTTTGGAGACGACCACAAATGGATTCATAAAAGTTTGTTTAGATCAGCACCGCTTTTATTAAGACGTTTAGAATTTTTTTTCTTACTCTCTCAAGATATTAATTTCGATGCAGAGAAATGTGAGTTGTTTAAACTTACATTCCACGGGGAATAAATTTATGGGAGAAGAATTAAGATGCGAGAGAAGAATTTACATTCTACTATTCGAAACAGGATGGTGCGCTGTGGCGACTTCGGATTGTATGATCTTTGTTATTTAGTTAAAGGAGCTAGGAAATAAGTAGGTACTGATTTTTCATGAATTCTTGTGATTTTCTGAAGTTCGTACGTTTTATGTGAATTTCACTTGACAATTCTGGTTGGAAATGTCGTAGAAGCTCATCATTTGAAATATTGTGTGAAGTTATATTATAGGCTTATTATAATCTGTTTGAATATTTTTGTCTATGATTTCATGTGAAATTTGAGAAAACATTCTGCTGTATTTTAATTAATCGCTTGCACATAAATTATTTTACGGCATTTAGGTACTAAGTATTCTTCCTTCTGTGTAGTTGAATATTTAATAAAGAATTTGATCCTTTTGTCTCGTTTCTGCATAATGGGAAATGTAAGGCTACTCGTAACGTATCATTGAATATTTGTTACGCACAGTGCTTTGACCGCCGAGACTGCAGTCAATGTGGATCATAGCTAATTTTTTGGCTGCTAACATTACTGTCAGTAAAAATTCCAAATACCTGGTCTTGTATATTTAATTACCTATTCCACAATATTACTATGATATTCTCCTTTTAGTGTAGTTTAACTGTGCATTTCGAATGCCATTATTTTATTAATTTGTTCAGTTTGTTCATTAAATTATTTCATAGACAGTGGAACAGAATTTTGCTAACGGTTTTCGAGAGAATCAAGTAATTTTTTAATTTATCATTTGGTGGTCGGAGTGATTTTGTCCGTTGTCAGTAATTAGAAATGAACTCCTGAAAGATACTTTTTTTTTTCAATATTTTTTTAGTAGAATGTAAGATTTTCTCTTAAATTTTGGATGAAAATTGTGCTGTTTTTGGTGAAATAATTTAAAACGAGATTAAACGACGAAAGTCGCTTAACAGAAAATAAATGTATCAATTTTGCCATTGATAAACTTTAATATCTTAATTTTTACGTACAATTTAGAAGAGATTCCGTAAATCACTGAAGAGAAAGAAAATCGTCCAAAAAGAATGAACTATATACTTTATTTTGCATAAATTTCTTGTCTCTGATGCGTTTAGCTGGTTTTCAAGCATTGTATACGACCGCTTTAGAGCTGAGCGTTTTCTTAGGACCCGTGGTCTGTGACGTCATTATTTTTATTATTATTTTTTTTATCCTTTAATTTTTGTCTGTCGTCATGGCATTTTGTAAGAGAATCCTCACTCCTTTACAAAAATTATATATTTTAGGAAGATACAAGAATTAGGTAAATTTTTACTGATTTATATTATCAACTTTCTTACTGCTGCAAAACAAAAACTTGATTTTAGTATTTTTGGTGCTAAAGCTACTGAAATTGTGCAAACTTTTGGGGAATTCAAAGTTATCGAGAGGAATTGTGAAAGAACTGTTGATTGTGATGAACTGAAATTTTGCATAGACATTGAAGTATGTTAGTTTAAAATTCTGTAAAAATTTAGCTGAAATCGTATATGTCTGATTTTTGAGATATTACTGAAATTATGTTCAGATTGAGTGATCCAAATAATATTGAAATGAATTCAACTTAGCTGCGGAATTTCATTAATATTTTAAAAACCATACGAAAGATTTCAACCAAATTTTCACAGAATCTTCAACTAACATGCCTAATTTGACCTCTCTACTAAATTGCAGCTCTCTACAGCCAACAGTTCTCTCGCATTTCCTCACGATAACTTTAATCAAATATGGAAAGTCTAATGTTTTTCTTCGTATGTACCCTGTTATTTTCAGAGGCGAGTGCTTTGAATTCACAACAAAGATAACATATTTAAATTTTCAGTGTCTCATTCTGAATTTAATGAAGTTGATGGAGCAATAAATAAGTATCAATCATGCAATAAATAAGGTAAATTCTGTCAAAACAACCAAAGTTATCCGGAAGTCAGAACAATTAGTTTCAGAGCTGAAATTTTTCAGAGACATTGTAACATTAAATTAAAATTTTGTAAAATAGCTCAACGCCTCAGCAGTCAACATCGCCCATTAGTGTGAACGACAAAATCCCAGAAAATAATGAAGTCACAAATCATGGGTCCTAAGAAAACGCTCAGTATTGAAGCTGTCGTTATTTTATACGAAATACAAAATGATTTTTAGGTAAACAGTTACAAAAATAGACGTGCTTGCGTTGTACATATTTTCGTTATGCTTGAATCGAAATTTCATACTACATTTTCCAATAGGCTAACTGATAATTGTGGTTTGCTTTCGAAAGGGGGACTAGATCCATCATCTGGGGACGTTTAAGTTGGTTCTATTTTACTATGACCAGATTGCCAGCAATTCATAAATTTTTAAGTTTGGCGTGCAACTAGGTACTTAGCTTACCTTTGTACTCATTACGCTTGATACGCCCTTATAAGTACAGCCTGAACAAAGCTTTTAGCATTTATTGTTTTTAAAATGTTTTCTCCTCGCCTGTCGAGGCACTCATCTATGGGGGAAAAAAAAGTTGAACCAAGTACTGTGTGCCTCATTTTGGACTGCGCACACGAACACGAATACTTCCTTCGGGGCAAAAGTAAAGAAAAAAAAAGAATTACGAAGATAAAAGCCCTAAAAATAAAGCTTTTTCGCATTAAATGGAATTTATTTTGCAAAGTCGTGTACGGAAAATACTCCCGATAGTGTGGCCCATAAAAACAACGCACACAACTCGTATACAAAGAAAAATGACAGAAGAAAGTTAAACGTCTTTTCGTTCTGCTATGCCATTTTCAGCTTAAGCTGCGTATTATCTAAAGTATGAAATGGAGGAAAAGAGAGACAGCAAATGCGAGAGAAATAAATTTTACATCAGTCTTAAGAAAATCGTTCCATTAAAGGAAATCACTCCCCTCGGTTGCGCTACATTTTCGTTTTTCGGATAAAAGATTTTCTTTTTTTTATTCCTTTTTTGACGCTTTCCTCAAGGATGTTTCTTTTTCTGCTGTGCAACTAAAGCGAAAATTATGGCAACATAAAGAAGCTAGAACGGTTGCCATCGTGGAAATTTTTTTTTGTCTCTCAAAAATTCACGTCGTCTTTTAATTACGCATAGCTTTGTCGTCAGCGCAGGTATTATCTGTCCTAATTTATGAAATTTCACAAGCGAAACTGAGAAATTGAATAAAATGAAAATTAAGTTAATAAAAGAAAAGGAAAAATTTGGCAGTTTTATTATTTTTTATGAGAAATTTATGATCGGTACTGTACATATATAGGTGAAAGGTTAAATGAAGTTCCTACCCATAAATGAGTGGATGTTTGTACGATACTTTGTCCTCGGGATTGGGGGTAAGCTAAAAACTTTCCTGCACTCCTAGTAAGTTTATCACGTGGCTTAAAATTGATTACTAATAGAGGTTGGTATTTTGAATGTTCGATAAAAAAAGTAAAAATAAAAATACGCAGATTTTAAATGAAAATTTATTTTAAAAAAGATGGAAGTAAGCAATTTTTTTAAGAATGTCAGTGAAAACGTTAGGAAACCTCAAACAGAAAAATTACAATTTATTAGTAAGTAGATACCTACACGACATATTTTGACCTGGTGGTGTACGGAGTAGTTCCTTCATGGAATTACTACTGGTGGTGGAAGTAAATCACTGAATACTGAAATTTACTTTTTCATAATTGAGACTTCTTCGAAATAGTTGACCATTAGATTTCGTGTTGAGTTATTACACTCTCGTAAAACTGCCAATAAATTTTATTTAGAGAATATCTGAAACTTGTTCATTATCAGGGGTTATTTGAACAATATTCATTGATTTTTATGGTCTTTGTGCAATAGCCTGGTGGTTTGGTGGGGCTTTGCCACTGAGTAGTTGAAAAGGGTCTATGTTCAGACAACGAGTATATTTTAATTTTGTTATCAACGATATTATGTAGTTGTGTTCTATTAGTATTGTTTAAAACTGAAATTTGGGAAATTCCATTGTGGCTCCTTGCTATGAGCCAAGTGCTACTATTTCATTTATCCCTGTTCAAATGCTCGTTCTTACAAAAATAATAGTTTATAATTTTGTTTTTTCAGTATTGTTTTATTTTCACATTACCTTCGAGGGTGCATAAGCCAAATTCGATATTACATAAAAAAAAGTGCGTAAACAGGCAGGAGGTCTTATTACTCTCGTTTCGTAAACTTTTTTTTTGTCTCTTTATGTTTACAGATGTTTCTAGAAACGTCGGTGAAAACGTCTTCTTTGTCTGTTCACAGACGCTTGTGTCGCCATCACATTCTCTACCCAAAACGGTGGTGTATTCCATTCAGTTAAATTGGTGCTCCAGTATGTGATTGAAAAATTCATGCTTGGTAGACTGTAGATCGCCAAATTCCAGCCACCCCATCCTTCATTTTGACATCAAAATATAACTTCTTACTAGTGAGTAAATTGGCCACGTAGCCAAATCCCATTTAAAAAAATTAATCTACTGAGATTTTGTGTCGCAGTTCCGACACCTTCGTTTCTACATCCATTTTTTTGTGGACAAGTGGGAAATGTACTACTAATTTTTTCCTACGACGGCCTAGGTAACCCGCGAAAGGGATACACGAAGTTGCCTTCATTTATTTATTATATTTATGTCCAACTGTCTCAAGAAATTCTTATCAAAATAGGCACAAAAAATTTAAGTTGTTAGTCTGTGTTATTTTCTTGATAATATCCTAATGGATGTGACGAGGTTCAATACATATAGTGTAATATGCACGTTTTATTTTTGAATTAGTGACTAATATTTACCCCGCCTTGAAATGAATATTAAAAATTAAACGATTTTATCAAATTTGAATTCAAAAAACTTTTTTCCCCGATTTTTCACATTTTTATGTATACCTACTTACGTTTTTATTCTATTTGATCACAATTTTAATTTCACGAAGTATTTGATGTCACTACCAAAGTACTAGGATTGCAGTTTTAGATTATTGTATTAATTTATGTGTTTCTGTATGAGTGTGCTAAAGTGTGCTAGGTTTCACTTCTACCAACGTTTCTTACTCTCATAGAAGTGTGCTTAAAAAAAAAAAAAGAGAGGCACGAGTATTGGCTATACTCATGAAGGATTGATGTGTAAACATAACGCACCTACACTGTAACACACACAAACAAAAGTTACAATTGTGAGAGTTACAGTTACGAAAATCTGACGATTGTAATTCTCATTTAGCCCTTACTGTAGACCAAGCGTTAAGATGTTTACGCATCAAAAATTCATTAAGAATTTAATTATTCAAACTTCAATTATATGTAGGCTTATCATATGTCCCAAATTTACCAGGATTACGCCAGTTTGAGATGAAAGTCCCAGTGTCCCAGCTGGTAGAGCTTTATGTTCTGATTTCCCATTTCTCATTTCTCCCAAATTTATAAATAAAAAATGAAGTAAGGTAATTACTCTTGAACAGATATTTCAAAGTTTCCATTTATAAAAAAGAAAGGTGAAAAAATTACTGAAGGTGTCAACACATAATATGAACAAACAATATAAACTGTTCACCTTTTCCATAGCCTCAGAGCAGGAACCAGAGATTCAGTTGCAACAAAATTCGGTAGAATATTGAAACATGTAGTATAAAATCAACATCTGTTTCAAAGATTGTGACTAAACATAGTCCTTTCTTGAAATCAATTTTAATAAGTGCTTTTGTTTTTTATAAAAACCTAGTTACAGAATTTTGAGCAAAAATTATTTTGCTGTAGGTATCTATCCATCCTACACCCCTTCACGGTTAGGAATTTCATAATTATGATTAGCCTAACTATACGGTACCAACTTTTATTGAAGAAATCGATCCTGCGTTCAAGTATTTCGCTTTGATAGTTCATGAAAGTAAGTGATAATCTATTTTTTTTTAATGACATGAGGTTTCTAATTAGGATGGAAGATTTTCGTCTACAGCAATCACATCGGATTAGGTACCTGCAGTATCATCATTGGGGCCGACTTTAATTTTTTTCAATGTTGCCAAATTTTATATTTATAATTTCTAAATGATTTGAAATCGTTAATTGGAATGGAAAAAATAATTTTAATTTTGGGAGAATGAATTTTCAGTGTTTGCAGGGCTACACAGAAAATCATTTCCGTGTTGCCGTCGTACCGTAAGTCGGCGCCTATAAGCATCATTGAGTGAATATTTTCAGAAAGTGCTGGCAGAGTCTAAACGTTTTAGAATGAGGACGAATTTTAGAAGTAAGTAGGTGCTTACATTCCAACTGAAGGTGCATTTTGAAACCAGTCTACATGTGCTCTCGTCCGTCTTGAGATATTCAAATCATCGTATTTCAGGCCTAAATGATTACTGTTGAAGCCTGCGCTGTGATTTTGAAAACTGTCGAGTCAAAATTGAAAATAATTTCGCTAAATATGGCAACAATAGTTAGATAGCGGCCAAGAATTGTGATGAAAATACGATTTTTCCCATCTGAAATCTAATCGAATTTCCTAACCTCCGGATTCTTGTAAATAATTGAATTTTTTTAGTCATATTGAACACATGAAAAACACTTACATACGGCCGCCGTCCTGAGTGATTATGTGGCGTCGATTCTCCTAAGCAAATGCGGTTAATATTTTCATTTCTTCTCCATTTTTGGGCTACGCCTGCATAATGCATATACTTATACTTAGTGCAAGACGTGGTGTACCTGCTGCTACCGCAAAACCGATAATCGCACAATGTAACGTAATATTCTGTTTACCTTCGCCGTTGGTACGCACTGTTTTTTTTGTTTTTTGTTTTTTGTTTTTTGTTTTTTTTTTTTTTTAATGAATTTTACGTTTTTTCACGGACACAGTATACGTTCGCACCTTATGCATTACGCCGTTCGAGTATTGTGCGCTGGTTATGTGTACCAGCAAAAAGCCATGCAGTGGACGTTTTTAATTATCCAGATACGCAACGTCGTCGTCGGCACGAAACCGTAACAGCCGAAAGTATATTTACGCAAAATTAACGGATATTCGCACCACATAATATCGAGTGAAGAATAAAACTGTGGAGCTTTTTTTGCCCCTCTACCCCTCTTCCCTTTTTTGTCTCTTTTCTCGATCTAAGACTCTCCTCGCTGGTCCGTCGTGTCCTCACTCGATCGTTCTCTGTCTGTCTGTCTTTCTGTCTATCTCTCTCTCTCTCACTCACTCTCACTCTCTCTCTCTCTCTCTCTCTCTCTCTCGCTCTCTCGCTCTCTCTCGCTCTCTCTCGCTCTGATTTCCTTTCAACAAAATTTACTTACATCCATTACCGCAAGACGCGTTATCGCGCATTATTTTTAGTCATGGACGCTCGGCGTATGTGAGTGTGTAAAAAAAAAAAAGAGTAAAATACCGTTCACCAAAAAGATGTCGGCACGAAAACGGATTCGAACGTTCGCTGTGACGGCTAATTAACGTCGAACTTCGCCTGGGAGTTGAGAAACGCATCGTGAAGGCTATCCAAGTGCAATGGTTTGCCTATAGCAGTAGCAGGCCCGGGTATAGTTTCGTCGTCGATTTCGCACCACTCGAACAGGCCAATGGCGGCGATTTTTGGGGCGTACCCAAAATGTATAATTTTAGATGACGAATATTGATGAAAATATTCAGACGTTTGGCATGAATTTTTCTAAATGGTTGGACACACTACGATGTCAAATGATTAAACTGTGATCGAAGTATTTTAGCTCTGGAATAATGGTGTCTTTCTGGGGTTTCGTGCCTACTCTGCAGCCGCGACTGAGTAAATGATTGCGAAGAAGTACGATTGCGAGCAAACTACACCTGGACTACGATAATGTTAGGGATTTATCCTTGAAAACTGGAAAAAGACACCCGAAAATTTACCAATTGCTACTGATTTTGCCTACGATTTTCTTCTGGCTTCAAAAATCCTCACAATGCTGTTCGCCTCGCTGTAAAGACCGAACAAGTGTCGGACTGTCGGTGTTAAAAGTGAGCATGTCAGTACCTCCTTCACAAAAACAACACACAATTTATACAGTTTCTACAAATAATGCGTAGGTAAACGTCCAGTAGCAGACTTGGAAAAAGTTTTCTACAGTTTTTCGAAGAGTACAATTCGTGGATGATTTGCATGGAAGAATTGGATTGCGGGGAAGGGAATTGTCCGTGTTGTTTTTTGTTCACTTCTTGCGTCTGATAAAAACCTTATAGGGTTTTACCAGATAGGGGATTCCTTCATGAACCCTATACATCCGATAAAGCTGAAGCAAAGGTTTCTGTCCCTGTGGCTTTCCGTTAGCCTTCGAGTAACCGAAATTCCAACTTTGTACAATACCTTATGTGCAATTACATGTTCACTGTTTTCTTCTGTTTCGCCCACATACATATACGTGTCCCGGGAGAGATTCGCCATTATTTGGAAACTGTTGCTACTCATAAAAATGAGACAAATTTCCTTACAAACACATTTGTTTCCGTCTTAGGAGGTTTCAAAGTTTCAGTTAATTTTCCTTAACAAAATAAATCGAGGAAATTCAAAAAATTCGTCGAATTTGATTTTTCACGATGGAATCTCGTTATACTCTAGTGATGGGAAAAATTGTAAATTTGTGAAACCTGGTTCCCCTGCTCCTGGTTAAGAAACCTGGTTTTTCAGTCTGCTCCCTACTCCGAAACTGCTGCGATCACATTTAAGATAAAAATCATTGAACCAAGAATGAGTGTGACCCTAACCATGTTAGACTGAGCAGTAAGTATCTGTCATCAATATTCATGCTATGGAGAAGTAGTATCCCTTATTCCCTTCAATACAATCAAAGTTATCAAGAGAAATTGGGTGTGAATAGAGACATCGAAGTATGGAATATGTTGACCAATGATTCCATGAAAATTTGGCTTAATTCGTACGTTTTGTTTTCAAAATATTGCTAAAATTCCATCATTTTCAATTCTATGCAATGAAAGTTATCGAGAAAAATTATGAGAGAACTGTGAATAGCAGAAAGCTGAAACGTTTGTAAGATATTGTTGTATGTGAGCTGAAAATTCTGTGAAAATTTCAACTCGCTGCAGCTAACAGTTTTCTCATAATTCCTCTCGATATCTTTCATTATATGGAATACCTGTGCATGTAAATCACCTAAATCTAGTTGCAAAATTTCAGCGATATTTTGAAAAGCAAGGGTATGATTTCAGCCAAATTTTCACCCGATACTTAGTTAACATAATTTTGATATATCTGAAAAATTTCAGCTCGATCTTACCTTTGGTTACCGAGATATCGCTGAAATTCTGTTCGGATTAAGTGATTAAAATGATAAGGATTCAATCTAATTGAGGAGTTGGCGAAATTTCTGCTATATTTCAAAAATGAAATGTGCGATTGAGCTGAAATTTTCACAGAATTTTAAACCAACATAATTACAACAACTCGTAAAAGTTTCAGCTCTCTACATCCAACATGTCTCTCGTGATTCCTCTCGTTATCTTATGTCAATCGCAAATGATATGAACTGTGCTCAATTTAGCTGCTAATAACAAAAACTAGCGTCAGAAAAAATTGAGAAAAATTTGTTTTGGTTTTTGGAGCGTTGGAGCAGAAAGGAGCAAGGAGCAGATTTTATCACACCGAAGCAATTTTAGGAGCCAGTTCTTAAAAAACTTGGTTCTTCAGTCTCCTCCGGAGCAGCCCATCTCTATTATACTCATCGAGTACACATACTAGAAAAGATTCTTTTTCCAACTGCCCATCTTCAATACTTACAGTCTGCACGTAAATTATACATGACTGCATGATGAGTTGCCTACTGCTACTCAAATGAGGCGATTTATTCGAATACATTTAGGTTTAACCCCGTGAAAGTATTGAACATAGGCAGTTGTTCAAGAGAACTTTTTTAATGTACTCCACGAGTACAAGATTTCATCTTTAAAAATTGAATTCGACAAATTTTTGGAATTTCCTCGTTTGATTTTGTTACGGAAAATTAATGGTAACTTCGAGAGCCTGAAACTCCGAAAGATGCGTTTTTGTAAGGAACTTTTTTTATTATTTTTGAGAGACTGAGAGTACCAATAATTTCCAAATTATGGTGAACCTCTACAGAGACAATCTGTACGTTGGCTTTCGTTACGTTTTCAATGTTTGGAATGCGTGCACTGCTTGAAATTTTACAAATATTATCAATCTTGAGCTTTTATCTGCTTGCAACCCTAATTCGATGTGATATACTTGAGGGGGTAACATCCCAATAAATTTCAAAGTTTGTCAGAAAATTTTTCTTTAGAATAATCATCTGTTAAATTTAGTCTTTAAACGATTTTGATTCCAAACAAATGATCGCAATTTCAGTATTTCCATTTCAAATTGTTTTTGTGTGTCTGGGATTCCATTTCTTTGTTTCGCTGTTTTTCAGTTTTCAAAAAGATCAGAATTTTCGCTTAGCCTCTGGTATGCCCGCCTCGATTGGAAAATGGTTATGCCTTCGGGTCTATACGAGGGGTTTTTTACCGTAGGCATTTTAGTTTTCGAAAATGTTTGTTTCAAACAGTAAAGTTATTCTTTCGGCTTTGCTTCCAGTCCGATTAATTTCTTGTTGTTCGAATCGCAGTATATTTAGTAAAGGCCAGTTGAAAAAATGAAAAAACATTTCACGCGGAAGCCCGCAAGAAACGGGCGTTAGGATGCCAACAACTACGGGCCGACTAGCGAGACTCTCGTAGACCACATTTTTCTTTGATGATGTTTTTTTTTTTTTTTTTTTCTTGCAACGTTCATAGAGTAGGTAAGTACTTATTCATGGTCAACACTCGCATTCGACCTGTTGGTCGAGATAATCGTTAGTACTCAACTCGCCGAACCTGTTTTCGTTGCCTCTTCGCCACCCATCGCTTCGTCCCCCCTCGCTTTGTCCCCCCTCGTTTTGTTCCCCCCCCGCTTCGACCCGTGCTCTTTTGTCTGCTTGAACGTAATGAACGCTGATGGCTGCGAAATCGTGTGGGATAATTAAACATTCGCGTTGCGGATTGACGAATTCCATTGGTCGGGTTTACGTAAACACAGCTTAATGGAAGCAGGAAAATTCTCGAGAAATCGCTTGAAATAAATTTGAGATTCGAAAATTGTCAAAAAGACGCATGTGGAAGAAAGTGATTGAAATATCGTTTACGACTAAGTACCTACATAGACTTAGATTCCAGTGATATTCCCTAAAAGCTTTCAAATAAAACTCTTATATACGAATTGTTGGAGCGAGGCATGACATAATTTTTCTTCTATCTTCTACGTATGGTTTATTGTATATTGAGCATTTTGTACTGTAAGTATGTGTCTTTCAAAACACGCCCTTGCAACCAAATTTCTATTTTTTTTAAAACTTTATTTGAATTAAAATGTCATTCGTAGCGTATAACAAATGTTCAAACTGAGTGCTAAACCCGGTAACTAAGTATATGACGATTTTTTAGGGGTGGGTAAAGCTTCTTCCTAGTCACCAACCGTCGTTATGACGTGTTTGTGTAATAATCTTTATTTTTGGAGAATTTCTAGAGGAGTTGAGCAACTGACTTTGGGACTTGGCCTCCTATGTTTATCGAAGCCAAATGAATAGTTCTAAAAATCTGCAAACGTGTTGTGTTGTCTAAGAAATTAAAGGAGGGATTTACAAGCATCCTGGAGTTTTATTTATGTTTTTTTCAAGTCAATTTCAAATGAAAAATCAGAAATGGATATTTTTATACCCTTCTATTGCAGTTACTAACTCAACGAAATGTGTCGTAGTTCTTTTTTAACATCTAGGGGCGTTCAAATCAGATTTCGATTTCATCAGTTAACTCGAGCTTAGATTGCAGAAAATAATTGTTGAAGCTACAAAAATCTAAGATTTTACAAGTTCTTATCACTTATCAGATTTAGTTTTCAATTTCCTACTTAGTGATGGCGATAGTTGCAAATTTTTTACTGTTGATTAATCGATGGTAAAAAAAAAAAATGATTGATAGTATTGATAATTTTTCGGTAGTTTTTAATGAATCAATTTTCTCTCATCAAGCTCGAAAAAGAGTATAAATTTAATCAAGTTTTTATTAAAAAAAAACTCTAAAAGTAGTCTAATTTTGTAAAATAAAGCCAAAATGAACATTTTAAAGAAAACTATTCGCAATGATAGTTCATCAACATACTATTAAACTATCGATAGTTCGATAGTACTATCGTCCATCACTATCCTACTTTAAAAATCTTAAATATCTTTCTGGAGTAGGCAGGTAACATCAATATATGTATTATCTTATTGATTTTAGTCTGATGAAAATTTGATGGAAACCAAAAATATAAATTCATTAATAACAAATAAAATTCAAAACAGATTAAAAACAGATGCGAATTTATTTCTTGTAGGACACAACGAGAATTTTGTAGGATGTGTGTAAGTTGTGATTAAAATAAAGAAATGATAGCATGAAAAAAAATTGTAACCTTTTTTAAATGCGCTCAACTACAAATCTTAATTTCCTCTTTAAACTAATGATAGTACACGTTGTCCAATGTTTGGTTAATGAAATTCCTTAATTCTTATTGATATGCTGTGAGAAAGAAGCGTGAAAAGAGAACACTATCTAAAAATAAACTTTAAATTTTAATGAAATGTTTTTCTCACCGAATCCCAATTCCCAGTATCTTATTGAATCCTATTATGAGTACAGAAAATAAAAATGAGAAACAGAAATGAGAACTGATAAAGACGTATAAAATTTTTAACTTTTGTAGCCCCAACATTATTTTTTGCAATCTAAGCTCGAGTCAGTTATTCCTTATCAACGTTCTTGTTTTTTCACCACAAGTTTCGTTATCTATCCCTAATTATCTTTATGGTGTTGTGGTAAAGACGTGTGGTCGTACACGTGAAGTGCTCCACGATCAACTGCTAAAACGGATGAAAATTTTTTTTTTTCCAAATTATAGAAGCGTATTTTTTAAAAACTGGTTTTTAACCTAAACTTATTTGTTATATTTTCGTGGAAATTGTACATTATTAATTATTGTTATTGAAACTTTTACGTAAGATTCGTTGAAAACAGGTTGAAAGTGAGAAAAATCCGTAAATTCATTTGAAATTTATGCCGCTTCTTTGTCAGCGTCTCTAACCCTCCTCCCCCTCCCATTTACGTCTCCAAACTTTTTCTCTTTTTAACGTTATAATTAACTTTCAACCCTTTCGCAATATAGCATCGTAAACTGACACGATCCCGTTTTGTTTACTCTCTTCTTTACACGATTCCCTTTTACTCGCCTCTGCTGTCTTATATCCTAAAAAAAGTCTGATACTGATTCTGCATTTCCGTGAAAACCGCATCGTCGAAGTAATTTCATACCGACGCTTTGCAACTTAATTACATTTTAATGTGTACAGGCGAAAATTGAGGCAAAACGCAAAAATTATGGTGGCCAAATAAGGGTGGATCGAGGGAGGTGGATTGTTTAACGCAGCATCCACAACGTACCCTTTGTTTTTTACTTTTTTTTTTTTTTTTTTTTTTTTTTGATGGGTTCTACTTGACTTTAATTACAAAATTTCCGAAACGTTGCGCATCAAGCTTTTTTTTGTTACTTTTGTTTTTCTCTTTCTTGTGATAAGATAATGGGGCATGGTGCGGGGACGAGAAAGGATGAGCTAGACTTATATAAAGTTTAATCAAAAAGCTTATGCCAGCGTTTCGTATTCGAGTCGCTTAATATGCAACGAAGCTTCGCAGTTTATATTCGAAACGCAAAAAGCTTTAAAATTTATTATTAATGGTAAAATAGAGACTGAGCGATAGAGAGAGGAAGTGAATAGGCTATATATATATATATATATATATATGTATATGCGCATGTATATATACATAAAGGCTAGAGGCTTTACTCGTTTTCTTGTTTTTACGAGCGTATTTAAGGACGAGATTTCGTTTTTTTTTTTTTTTTTGTTTTTTTTTTTGTGCCAATGAAAAAGGATAGCATGACGTAGGTCCTTTGGAGTGAACTTGGGCTGATCCCGGTGCATTAGCAATTCCAATTTAATATTTCTCTTTGCTGCTGTTGTCGTTGTCGTCGCTGGAACGCCAGTACAATTTCAAGCAGCGAGTTTGTGCCCTTAAAATATAAATTTACTGAAACCTTAATTTATTCTGAACGAAACGCTGACGTAGTTATATAAACTTTTTCTCGCCATAAAAACGATGCAAGAGTGGGCAAAGTGGGTAGAGTGGGCGGAGTGAGCAGGGTAAGGATGAAAATTTGCCAGACGGTCGGATACTTTCTTGTGATATCTTGAACATACGTGATCGAAGGTGAAATACCATTTTCACGGTGCTGAATGGGAAAATTGAAAATGGCAAATTAAAAGAGCAGTAGAAAATCTTCATCCTTTCATAAAGGGGTAGAATAAATGACTTGCCCTGGTTTTTTTGAGAATTTAGAATGAATTTCGAATAAGAAAGTGGTAAATGAGAATAGTGTAAGGAAGTAGATGATATTTATAGTGACTAAATTTTGATTTAGTTTGATAGTGAATGAATTTAAACAGCGTAATTAACTGTATACTTTGAGGTAGTGAATAAATAAATCATTTTGAGTGAGGCTGAGGGTATTTTAAGTAAGTTAATGATGCATGAGTTGGACAATAATTTCTGAAAAATTAAGTTTTAGGTGTTCGATAGTGCGTGAAAAGCTGAAAAAAAAAATTGCTCGTGATATTTGAGTTTCTGCGTTCTTTTAAGTGATTAAATTAAAATTAATGAAACTGAGAAGCACGCCGACCTATTATTAAAATTGGAGGAATTTTAGAAATCAGAGTTTTAATTTGTGAGTTACTGAGTTTGATAGACACGATTTCTCAGGTTAAAGGAAGTGATTTTATGGGTCATTTGTTTCGGGTGTACGAGTTACTGAATACATTTCTGGTATATAAATTAGAAATTTTAAGTTTCACTTGTTAATATTGTTGAATTTTCAGTCAGTTACTTTTAAGGTTGTATTTGGTGGTGAATGAGACAGTGGCGAAAATTTGTTGAAGAGTTAGTCGATTCTGAGCAAGTTTTTCGATACTATACTCTGGGGCGTAGCCAGGATTTCTTCAAGGAGGGGCAAAAAAATATTTGGTGTTCTTTATTATTTTTTTGGCTGGTCGCATTCGAAACTTCAGAAAATTTCAGAAATTTAGCATCAATGGAATCCGTTGTCTGGTATTTATTACTAAAATTTTTTTTTAATTTTAAAATTGGTAATAAAAAAAAAAGTAAGGTCATGGAGGAGCAATCGTTCCCTTGGCTACACCTTTAACTATACCTATTGTGAATTAATGGGGTTTGAATGTCAAATGTTAACGACTCTGCAGCCAGTGTATTTCTTATTATATAATAGGTGAGTTAGCTGGAGAATTTCATTAATTGATTTCTTCATTCGTTCAGTTTAATGAGCGGGTATAAGCGGTAGGGTAATGAAAAAAATATTTGAGTATATGAGATGGGTAAAGAATCAAAAGAATCCAGCCAGGCTGTGCTTACCCAGAAAAATGAAGTTTGAAAAAATACGTAGCCTACCTACCTATTTGTTAAATTAATTATTTACTGGAAAAATAATGGGAGTTTTCAGGAGAAACTTGCTAAAAAAGATTTCTCGACACATGTGACCTAAAGTGTTTCAACATTATGGTCGTTTCAAATTCGAAGGTTGATTTTGCCAAGTTCTTCACCTTTCGAATTTTAAGCTTAAATTTCATCAACAATTAGAACTTGTTGATGTTGTGTCATTAATGTCAAAACTTTTGGTCACCGCCTTTAACTGAAGGGTGCTGCGAACAAATTAGCGTATGAGTGGTGTATAAGAAACTCTCAAATTCGAATTTCAAGACGAACAAATTCTTTCTTTCTAGATTATATCTTGTTAGTTTTTTTTTAAAATGTCAGAATTTGTCTTCATTGTTTGGCCCAAAGGTTTTCACTTAATATTCTAATTCTTTTTGAATTTTACTTGTAAATTGGTAGCTCAGTCATTGACAGTCCTAATTCCAGGTATAGTTGAAGTTTACATTTGATCAGTATTCTCATTGCTAGTTAAGCCTATTCACTGCTGACCTTCTTTTGTTACTTTTTCTCTTCCGTAACCTACTAACCTAAGTGCCCAGATTTATTTACCATTTATTATTTCTTTAGTTGTGAAAGCACCTACAAAAAAAAAAATCCGCAAGTACAAAGTAACTCTATTTTTCACGCTGTTATACTGAAATTGAAATTGAAGAGCATCACATTTTGGGATAGTTTTTTTCATGGATTCATTAAAAATAACCCAAAAACATGACAAACAACAGGCTATTATTCGGTCTCATAGGTGTTTATAAAAAAATCAACTTGAAATTTTTTGGTGGGATGGGGAGAGGGAAAGGTGGTATGTTTGTCAATCCAAAATGAAAAATCCGTAACTGTTCGTGACTTTAGGCGTAAAATAGATATTCAGCCACCTCTTTACGGTATCAGTGTCGAACTGGTTTCATAAATTTATTACGAATTCTCAATTGTAGTTCACGGTTTTACCGAGTCTTGATATATTTATATACCCACACTGTTCATTTATGAAGAGGCGAAATAGAAGAAGACTGAAAAGTAATTAACGTCCAGTCATTGAAATTCGATGTTAAGGTATCGTTGACTCATCGATCGTACAGCTCATGAGATACTACAGAATCCGCTATTAACGCGCAGGCAGGAATACAATACAGAGAGAATACATTTTACCGGAAATTGATGAGAAAATGATGTTGAAAAAAAGGTGTTGTCGAAAAAGACGATGAAAGATGAAGGAATTGACTAAACGTAGACGATCACGTATTTTGTATAAAGTGGAAGTCGAAAAGGCAGCTAATACGGTTTACAAGAATCATAAAAATGCCTACTTATCTTGTTATTTGAATAATACAGAATAATAAATCGTCGATATTTAACATTGTTTTTTTTTAACGACTTTTAATTGGTTATAATCTCATGCGTTGGTTGTAAGTAAGTTTGTTGTGTTTTTGGTACAAGAGAGAGGAGCCAAAGGAGTCCACAGAAAAAAAAAAAAAAAAAAAAAAAAAAAAAGTATGTAGGAAAATCGTCGTTAAAATCGTATAATTACCAAAATGAGAATTTACAATATATCCAAGTTGCTTGTAAAAATGTTTTGGAAAAGAAACCGGTTTCACTCATTTGGAAGAGTGAAAAGGGGATAAAAGAAAAGAAGGAGGAGGAGAAATGAAATGAAACAAAAATATGACCTAAAGGAGAAGAACAAGAAGGAGAAACAAATTGTGGAATTGGGCGGGAGGAGAGTAACGTTTGATTTCCGAATCCTTTGATCACATGGCGCAGATAATTGAAGTTTTCTCATGGGCGCAATTAATCCAAAATTAATGGCCCTCCGCTCTCCGAATGAAAATTCCTATTTAACGATCTCGTAAATTGCGAAGTATATAATCGTTAAAAAGTCGTTTTTACAGGTTTTTATCGTTTTGACCGTGCAGGTACTGTATATTATACGGTACCTATATTTTGTTTATTTTTCGCTAAATTAAGACTCCATTTTAGTAAAAAAAAAAAAAAAAAAAATGAAGGAAAAAAGTTTATGTAAAATTCGAGAAAGAGAACGGTTAGCTTATTAACATTTTTAATTTTTTCTTCTTTCTCATTATTTTGTTATTGATTTCAATTTGTCTTCTTTGTCGAAGAAAATCGGAACGAGGGAGGGGTACAATCGATGTAAATTTATTCGATGGATGCGCTGAACATACTGGAAGTTTTGCGAGCCGTTCTTTATTGAATTTGCTATACTTTCGTTTTTAACGTGTATTTTAGGTATTGTTGACCATTTCGTGCACAGCTAAACGTTTTCTTGATCAATACGGAGATGGTACGTCTTCTTGAAATAACGTTTCAGCTCTTTTTCAAGGCTTTGTCCGAAAGTTCTGGCTTTAGCCTGTAGCCTACACTATATACGAACACGTAACGGCTGGAGCACTGGCTTAGGGTTACTTCATGAACCTTCTTTAATTAGGTCATATACGACCTCATTATTGACTGAAATGTCTGTTCGATCGTCAGCAACCGACTTTTAAAACGAACTCATAATTTTATGCTAATTATCATCATTCGGACCCAATAAATTACTCGTAATAACCTTATGGTGGAACTCCAAAATTGGCCAGCAGCAGTAGACTTCTGATTCGAATGCAAACTATTGATCGAAGACTGGCGTAATGTAGGCTGCAATGATTGTTAATTCGAGTTGTTTTTGCTAGTTGGTTAAAATTATTTCTAATCAATTTACTTACGAGTTTAAAAAATTGAACTCACGAAAGGGTTGGGGTGGCGATGATGGAAACTATCCGTATTATCAGAAAACATGCTGCATAAAGCAAATTATTGTAGATTTTTCCTGAAAAGCCAAAAATACGTAAACGAATGTCTGCAGATTACCTATCTCGGAATAATGTTAGATTATGCAGCTGTTTTCCTAGAAACGCTATTAAGATTGCGAAATGAAATTGGAGACTGGAGAATTATACACTCTGTGTGAAAGGCAGGACCATCAGGTTGGCATGCAAGACCAAAAATTCTGCGGTTTATTGCACTACTTTTCAACTGAGATCAATTTATGAATGTTGTAGTATATTGGGAACACTGTTTTCAGAACCAGTGTTGCCAATATACTATAGCTCATGCACGCGTCGATTCGAATCACATCCTCGTCGCCAATTTAATTGTTACGTGTTTGGCTAATATCGAATAATAAATACCATTTGACAATTTAATAGAAAACTGATTTTATTGTCGCAAAATCATAATAATAAAGAAAAGATTGGAGCTACTTGATGCTACGAGAATATTTTTGAAAACAGCGTTGCCAATATACTGCAGATGTGTAAACACTTGATATAGAAACAAATAATTCATATCGGACCGTCTGAAAGACTTAATGAGGAACTTGTGGAATGAATCTGTCCCTGTAGTTATTAAAACGTGGTTTGGTAGCCAACAGTTGGAGGGAAATTGTTTGGAATGGATCAAGAGTGTCAAGAATGTAAGTCCCGAGTGTAAAACTTTATTCATACATGATTTGTTTTCAAGCTACTAGCCAGCTTCTTGCCGTGCTATTTGGCTATCAATTTGAACTGTTACGTTGTTTAAGCCGTTTAAGTTTACTTTGACGGGGCGGATCGACGTGGAAAATTTTCGCGAGATTCGTACGGGACTATCCGCCAAGTTAAAGTTTACATTAAGTGGCTTAAAAGGCTTAGTGACTTGCACCATTGGTGGAATAATAAACTCGAGCAGCTGACTAATTAACTTGAAAACTAGCCGCATATGAACAAGGTTTCGGGAATTTTTCTTTGACTATGCATAATTATATTGACTGAGCTCATTAGCGTAGGCGGGTAGTGCGGTTGAATGCAACATAATAAGTATCATTGGAGAAATAAGGTGATTCTTATTACAAGAAGTACGGCTACTTCACAGTATTTGAACTCTAAATTAAATTTTTCAATTTTAGTTATAATTTTATAAAAAATAATAATCTGTGTAATGTTTCGATCGATTAAAGATCATTCGCAACATTTTTGTTTGATTAGGTCTTTAATATTATAGTTTGAATAACAGGTGAGCTGGAGAGAACATTCTATATTCCACCATAACGTTACTGCGAATATTCTAAATGAAATGAATGACGGTTTATTCGATAATGCATAACATCCCCAGTATCGTGAGCCCATATACACTACTCTAGCTTCATCATGTGTTATGATAGTTTTGTTTGAATGAAAAAGGAATAGACTTGGAAAGTGTTTCTCTTTTCATATTTACCTGTAACTCTGGTCCAAGTGGACCAAATGAAGTGAATGAGGACTCATTCGATCAAGTGTAACGCCCCGAGTATTTTAACCTTTCATTCATCATCGTAGTTTTATTAGGTAGCGAGATATTCTAGTTTAATAAAAAGCAGGAAACCTTACTCAAATGGTACTTATTTTGATATCTTGCCTTCACGTTTTTATTAATATGCTTTGTTATGTTTTTCTTAGGTATCGATTTTTTGACTTTATTAGGTCTCAATGTGCTGTCTGCAATTCTTAATTGATGTCCTGGCCAGTTCCTTTCCCTTTTGTTTGACAACTTTTTTGCTTCCTGGTTCCTTTTAAGTATATTTATTGAAGTTCTATTTCT
Organism: Ericerus pela; assembly: GCA_011428145.1. Taxonomy (NCBI): domain Eukaryota; kingdom Metazoa; phylum Arthropoda; class Insecta; order Hemiptera; family Coccidae; genus Ericerus; species Ericerus pela. Next base: position 3,000,203 of record WOFM01000005.1, read on the forward strand.
GGCTTTAGACTATCTTTAAACATGAGATTTAGATTTAATGTTAATCTTTCTGTTGTATTTCGGTTTGTTGTTATTCTGTATTCTTCCTTTCTGAAAACTTATTGGATTACCAGCTCCGATTTTAAACCCCGAGTTAGATATAAAGCATAGGATGAGCGGTGGAGTGAGCCAAGTAATACTAACGTTTTCTTTCGAACCCTGGACGACCTGGAGTGAAGGCATTTTGATACAGCGTTGTGGACAAAAGAAGCATAGAAAAAAAATGATAGACGATGTTCAGGTGACTGGAAAAATGCAACTATCGAAGCGCAGTTAGTCGCATTAAAAAATTTTCGATTACGTTCGTTTGATTCTTAAAACAATTTTCTTACAAATTATGTACGTCAACTTTTAAATCTGATTTTTCGATTTTACATGTTAGAGAAATTCTTTCCTCACAATCAAAAAATTTTACCATAACATCAAAAATACTGCTTTTGAATCACAATGACTGTATAGGACTTCTTTTTTTTTTTCGGTTTCCTCAGAGTGCGTTTTGTTTTTATTGCGAACTTTTCTCTGGAATTCAATTCTATTTTATGCCCAAAAACATAAAAAGTTGACTGAAAGTTTTTTTTTTTTTTTTTTTTTCGTTTTTCAAAAGGAGGCGAGAACGACGTTTGCTTTGGTATTTTTTTGAAACATAAAATTCATTCGCTTGACTTCATTTTCTATTTTGTTGTTGGTCGTCGTCATTGTCAAATTCGCCCCCTCCACTCACGATTTATTGACATATTTTGGCTTCTGGCATAAAATGAAAGTCTTATCGGTTGTAAAAAGCATCAAATCACGAATAAAAGAGAGAGAATTTGGGGATGTAAGTGAGGCGAAAAAAAAGGAAAGTACTTATATTTCCAAAATGGGGATATGTATTTTATATTTTTAAAATTTTCAACACGCCAATGATTTCGATTTATTTTGTTTTATATTGTCTATGCGATCTCCGATATTTTTATGAAGGAATATAGTTTTAACTAGTTTACTCTGATTTTACCTCAGATTGTTTGAGAACATTTTCTGCATTTTAATGCTGAAGGAAGAGATGATCGTGTAAAATGTGCGTAGTCTTTATAAATAGCCCTTAACTTACAATAATTAGAATTAGATGAAGATTTCCTTGTAATACTTAGGTAGTGGTATCCGAAAACAGAATGAATACAGCGCCTAGGTTTGCGAAAAATTTATGTTAAAAAAGGGCTTTTAATTTTGCGTTGATAAAATACAAAGAAACACTTAATATAATGATAAATGTATTAGATTTTTAAAAAAACCTGAAAATTAACCGATTTTCTTTAAAAAATTACCCAGTTTTTAGAATATTAATTTGATCAATATCCATTCGCTGATTTAGATTTCGACATGAGGCGTAAATTAAAGAATGAAAATTTATCATCTTATCTGACATTCAACATAAATGTATGTCTGTAGTTGAGAAAAATGTAATCAAGAAAATTATACGAAAATAGTTGATACATAATATTTTAAGAAATTTCAAATGTAGGTATAAGAGAAGTTCAAGTGTTGCAAATATTGCCTACAAAATTGATTAACTCGATTCAAGGTTAATTTTAGTTGACTTATATTTATTGAATGAATGAACATTTTTCTACAGGGTGTGTTTGTAGTGGTTCCTTAAATTTTAAATATGGATTCAAAAAAAAATACTATTAAGAAGGTATGAAAAGTTTTCTAATCACAAAATGTGGAAGTTATTTAGAAATGAGAAATTGAAGTACAAAAACTTGCTTACTGGTGAAGTGAAAGTGTCACCGAGAAATAAAAAACTACTAAAAGAGGAGTTAGCTGGTTCAAACATTGATGTGGACATGTTTTTTTTTTCGTTTCATAAATTTATTGCTTTTTCACCCTTCTGGTTCACAATGCGCATTCAAAGTTGCCTATTTCTAATTCTCTACTTCTTTATAGTATTCCACTAAATGCCAATTAATTCTTTTACAAAACGCATTTTTTTCACATACTTATGTAACATATTATTAAGTGTAGTGTTTTGGGTATTGTGGAATACCTTACATCCTGGAAGATATTTCAACCACAGAAGGTGTTTTGCAGTTTTGGGTATTCACCACAATTCATACACAAGGTATGGGGGAGCCAAGACATCGGTGAACACTAGTTATTTTCTAGCCAATTTCATGGCCTTATATACTAGCTCCTTACATGCACACAAAGACACATATGTAAGGAGTATGTATGTGTATGTGATGACTAATTGCAACGTATTTTATCGTTGCTATGGCAGTGGGGAAAATACAGCACGTGCACTTATAAGCCAGATCTTGACATCATCCATGATGTGAACTATCGAGTTGTCACAGTCCAGATGTTGCATCATACTTGCATAAGTTTGTTGAAAGTTGGCTCTAGAACCTATGAAGTACAAATTTAAATGAATCTTTTACTAAATTAGTTGTTCTGGTCCTCTACTGGTTTAAAATCAATAAATTTCGAAATCTATGGGATAGAATTTTGGTTATCTTCTTCAAATAAATTGTGTTATTGTGTGCATGTTGTAGGTACAACCACATGTGGATCTGATTTTGTTTATTCTGTTGCCTTTTTTTTGTTCTTCAATTTTGTTGTTTTTGAAATACGCCTTTGTATATCTGTGTGGGAATAAATATATGCGGCTGTGATTTTTTTTATTGTATAAAATTTTTCACCCATGCGAAGCCTGGCTGAACAGTTAGTTTTTTATAAATATCAATAGTTTTTAGTTATTTTTATTCAACATTGCCCCTTGACTGAACAAAAAGTAGCAAATTTCAATATGACAAGTAAAAATATTGTTAAGCTGTGCATTTTTGAATTGACTTTCTCAGTTATTTTTTTTTTTTTCTAAAGCAATATTATCAAGTTAATTATTTGGTTCTAAAAATTTTTTGCGTCATTTATTCAATGGTTAAGGGGTGGAAGGAGTGGCATGAGTTTTTGTTAAAAAAAATAAAATCATAAATTATTATTTGATTTAAACAATTTTTTTTTTTTAATATATATTTTTTTGGGGAGGTGTTGCCAAAAATAGATGATAGATACTCCTGTGATTTGCTTCACCTACTTTTTAAGCTTGTATTACAAATAACTACAGTCGACTCTCGATAACTCGAAATCGAAGGGAAGTAAAAAAAATTTGAGTTATAGAGGTTTTCGACTTAACGAGGTTCGAGTTATTGAGAGGAAGCTTGGCCAAATTTCGAGTTAAAGAGAATTCAAAATACATACATAGGCAAAATCATTTCTGCTGAGACAATAGGGCAATAAGATGTGTTTAGGTATTTGACAACCAATAAATTGTTGTTCCAACCCTAGGCCACGAAATATAAAATTTAAAAATAATACTCAGACCTTCATAATCTTGAAGATAAAATCAAAAAATAGTAAAAAGAGTCATACATCTCTGTAGTAGCAAACTGAATGCTTCAAAATGGGACTGTGCGTTCCAAAAATTAGCCTAAATAAAATACTAGAAACAAAATAAACCTACTGTCCAAGTCAGATAATGTTTTCTAGGTTTTTTTGTCGAGTTACAGAGGTATTGTGCTGCTAAATCAGTTCGAGTTATCGAGGTTTTATTTCGACTTATAGAGGGAATTTTGTACACAGCTCTTATGGCGAGGTGCAGGGAAATAGCTGCAACTTCGAGTTATAGAGGTTTTCAACTTAACGAGGTTCGAGTTATCGAGAGTCGACTGTATTTTTAAATTATACTTAGTGCTTGAGAAATTCCCAGAAATTTTCATGTCTGAGTACTTGGGGAAAATTCCCAGGCAGAAATGTTCTTCCCAGGAATCATCCAACACTGCAGTGATAACTCACTTTTAGCATAATGTTTAGAGGAGGATTGAAAAATGGGAATGGAAAACAAATTTTTTGGAAATAGAAACCATAATTTTTTGTGCTACAAAACCAAAATAAATGGAAACAGCAAAATTCTGAAATGTAAACCAAATTGGAAACAATTAACCAATTATTTTCAAGACCAATAATAGAAATGTAATGGAAACCGAACGATGGATTGTTTTCATTTCCATTCCTTACCTGATTAATTTTTGATCTGGGAGAAAAGATTTGAAGAAATATCAAAAAAATATTGATAATTTTTCAGAAATATTGAACAAATATCGATAATCATTGAGAAATATCAAAAAAACATCGATATATCGATATTTGAACAGTGTGGGGTAGATAAATCAATCAAGGTGATCTAAATCCCGATCTAATTAATTCGATTGTATCCCGATTTTTCAGATTATTTCCTGGTTTCCTTCCTATCATCTTTTTCCATCGTGAAAGAATTAAAAAATGAGAAAAAAGAACAAAATTTAAAGGAGAACAATATGTTGAAGTCATTTATTTTAATTATTATATGATTTGAGTAATTGACTTAAGATCTAAAATATCTGAAAAATGGCTATCTAGATCTCAAAATTAGATCATTTTTTTGAAGTGATCTAGTGATCTACGATCACGGTATCTTGATCTATTGATTTAAGATCACGGTCTTTCGATCTGTTGATCTGTCGATCTAATTGTAAACGAACTGTGCTCAATACTGTATCTAAAAAAGATTTGGAAAATTTTAAGTCAAGAAAAATTTTTTCTTTAATGCATTTGGAAATGGAACCCGAAATGGAAACTGAATAAAAATTTTCGGTAAAATCAGGAAATGGAAAGCAAAATAATGGAAATGGAAACAAAAAATAACTGTTATTATGGTAAATTTCAGAAGCTCAACTAAGAGAAACAAAATGAAAGAAAGGAGCATTTCTCAATCCCTGGTGTGGAGAATGTAGACCTTCTCTAAAAATTCGTCAGATGAAAAAAACCAGTAGTCTATTTGTGTAGTGATTTCACAACAAATTTTCCTGGTTGCATTTTTCCCATTCCAACTCGGCTGCCTCCTTATTATGCGATGGTGATCTCAAAAATTAAAATAAATAAAATAAAGTACCTAAATTTTGGCCAAAAACTCCCACAAAAATTTCGCACGTATCGTTGCAAAACAAAATTATTGACTAGTTTTTTTGGTGGCCAGGTTGACTAGTCTACCGCAATTTGATGTTCAAAAAAAAAAAAAGACGTACACGAGACCGCTTGAACAAATATAAAAATAAACACAAGAGAGTGTGTACGTGATCGCCCATAAAAGGGTGTAAAATGTCGAAATGAAAAATAAACAAATAAAACAAAAACAAATACTTAAACGAGAGCAGGGAATAGGAAAAAGTCGTATTGCTATGACAATAAACGAACATGCCCCATAATTCAATTGACCGAAAACAAAACGTCGAACTGGAATCGAATGAAACTGCTACTTTTTTCCATTGTTTTTTGTACGTACCTATGTTGTTTTCTTTTTTCTCCAGTAGCAGTCATATGATGAATTGGTGATATGTAGTGGTAAAAATACGGTTTCAAAAACTGTCTAGCCAAATAACGAGAAAATACAAATGATGCTGTAGCTTTTTCAGCGACAGATACCTATTCGGGTAGCACAAGTTTTGATCGGTGCGAAATGCATTCACATGCGCACAAAGCCGAAATGAGTTATTGGTTTGTGTTTAAAATCGTGTCCACAGCCAGTAAAAATTGTTTCAAGAAATCTTGATCTGTATTCTATATGTTAAACAGTACTTACGTTGTTTTTGTTGTATTTTTGATTGCTGGCTTAAAGATCTGAAAAATCCGGTATTGAATGAGTTCGTTTTCTTTCTTGTTGGGTGTGTAGTGTATTTGGTTCTACTTGTTTCAACCTCGATCTCCCTTAAAATAAGATTTATGAACCCAATAAAAATTTTGTGAACCCTCCTTAGTAAGTTACAATAAATTTTAACCAATAAAAGAATTTTGGTGACAATTGACTTAATTTTGTGTTGGTAATTGAGAATGTGATTGTATAATACAGTAAATAGACCAACATCCAAAGGTATCATTCCCTTTGTTTTAGACTGACATTGCTGTCAAGAAATTGACGAATGAATATGTCCACATGCTGTTTATATTAGCAAGTATTATATGATTATTTTTATAATTGAACTGCACAAAATATCGGTCATACAAAAGTTGCCTAATCTGTGAGCCGCATTTGCCACAAATTTGATAAATTATTGGAACGGTATTAGTAGTTTATAATAATGTAATATTATTTCAGCCCTATGATTTGTCGAGTGAAGGGCTCGTACCTATAGTGGCCTTAGCTACCAGTTACTTTAATGTCATGTTAGACAAATAAAGGTACGTTGTCTCACTCCACCTCATCAAAGTGTAACTGTCTGGTGACCACCTCTACACAATTATGGACTCCAGCGTGCTATGCGCCATTGCCAAACATACTGCACCCTGTAGGAATGCAGTAGCTCGTGTATCAATACCGCGATAATCCCCAAATGAAATTAAGTGTACTGATGATCAATCTTAAACCTTGCAAATGGGTGTGGATATTGCAAAAAAAATTCTTAATTAACAATTTTCCATCTAAGAATTCTAGAAAGTAGTTGTACCATATTCTTTATTTTACATCCTAAAATTTTATGGGAACAATATATAGGTAATTCGTTAAAATTGTCATATTGGCACTGATGTAAGCTTGAGGAATTTATTTTATTCTTTAATATTATTGTAACGTATATTTTCGTCTATTTTTAGAAATGACGAACATATTCGTCTACACATTTTCAAGTACCAAAAACGTAGATATTTATCAACAATAATTATCCTATAACTCTTTATAAAAAACCACTAATTTACCCGTTTTTGATTTTATGAATATAGATATAATGTCTGTATATTCATGACCTAATTGTGCCTGTCCCTCGAGTATACTACAAGTCAGCACAACCCTATAATAACAACACCCTACCTCACTTAACCTATCCGACACGTACGCATACATACCCTGAACGAATATATAAACCCTCGATTCGAAGGAATAAGACACAGTTCCTCGACAGTTACTTCTAAGTACCTGGAACCTCTCTAGTAGAAGTCTCTAGTGAACAGACAGTCTTATTAAATGGATTGTGATATTATATGTATAAGTATTAACGTATTAATTGATGTACTGTATGGTACAAATTTATTATTTTATGAAATGTGTTAGTTCAATTGTGTGTTCTAAAATATTATTGAGTCTCTCAAATACGTTAAGGTCCACGATAGTCTGTGGATAATAACCTAAATATTTAAATTATTTTAGAAGTATTACTGCTTTTCCAGTACGTAATATTTCGTGTATGGTGTAACACTGAAAGTGGTCTTAAATAAGTACTTTACCACCTCTTTTGGCCCTTACAATTATTATGTTGGAAGTTTGGTTTTTGTGGGAAGTACAACATCTTTGTGGTTGGGTATACCTAATAACTGATGATTTGATATTCCACAGCCCCGACTTGATTTTATGTTTATTTCAGCATATTAGCTCATGTTGGTCGCAAAAAAATGGAAATTACTCTCTTTACATTCTTCTCCATAACCTGTCACGTTCTTTGCAGATTTAACTGAGTAAGGGTGAATCCATTTGCAGATAATAAGAAAACGATATAAGTTTTTCGTCTCAACTTTATGTGGAGAACAAATAATAACTTACAAGAAGTTTTTTTTTTCCTAATCACTTTCTTCTTAAATATTGCTGAAATTAATATGATTTTTTTTTCATCATTCATTTTTAATTTTCATATTGAAGCTTTCAGCTGATGTAGGAGTGTATTGATTCGTGGTACAAATTGTGGTTAGTTGAGTGGGGGTTAATTGTGTTAATGTTGAATCGGTTGGGCATTGAGAGTCAGAATATTAAATCTTTCATGCTATTTTACTTATGCAAAAAGCTGTATATTATTTGCGCCCATCTTTTATCCCTGATTACTGTAAACTAACTGGTATTAATTTTTTCTTATAATTAATTATAATTTTAAGAAATAATGAAAAAGGATCAAAAATAGATCTTATTTTACAGTTTTGCTAGATTTAGTGGTTAAACTTTTCACCCAAACACGATAATTAAATCGGAAAAAAAGAACTAATTTATTTTTCTTTGATATTTATCCTGAAAAGCATGAACTTTCGCTATTTTTTATTAGTTCTTGTTCTTCAGCACGTATGAATTATAGGTAAATAATTAGGTACCTACATACAATTTGACCTTAAATTTGAAAATGTTCAACAATTAATTACCTGCAGTCTATTTTATTGCATTATATGTATTTTTTGAGTGTTTATAATGTTCACTTACTCAAAATACTATCGTTTCATCAAGATGAACGAGATTAAAAATTAAGAAATTTGGTTTGATGAGTTACTTTCAGAGTAAAATAAGAATTATTAAATCATGTTTTGTCGCTGGAATTAAGTGTACCCGGTGTCATAGTAAAATAAATTTACCTAATTGAGCAATTAATTTATTTATTTTCATAAAATCAGAGAGAAAACTTTGCTTCCACCCTTGAATAAAGGATGAATATACTTAGTCACGTTTTGAGTTAATCTACCCTTTCATGTGGGTGATGGGAACCTCAAGCATCTTTATATGCTGAGATAAAAACGGATTTCTGCTGAAACCAATGCGCTAACAGTTCATTGAAAATACTTACAGCTATTCGTATTTTTAAGTGTCATGTGTGGTTATCGTTAATTACTTTTTATCCTTCAAAACCTGTGCTATACGAAGTACTTACATTGACTTACACGTTGTTTTTTTTTTTTTACTCTTCATCCTTCTCATTTATGTGATTTGTAAAAGGTATATTATAAATTTACGAGGTGCTATTTACAACGTCAAATAAAATGTTATTACTCCCGGTTATTGAATGAGTGCGAATACGAATGTATTGTAGTTTTATAAGGGGGAAATTTACAAAAAATTAGTTCAAATTTTAGTAAATATTAATATAATATTATAATTCTATGAAGGCTAAGGTCGTACTCAGGCAATAAGATCCTACAAAGTGGCTGCATTTGAAGTGTAGACATTTCTACGTTGGGACTATTTATATAAGCGATGTGATTTCAGTAATATGATGGAAAACGTTAGGATATTTTGTGTGTCTTGGGCATAATTATTTGAATTATAGTCATTAGTATTTGTGGTTTTGTGGTGCTCGGCTTTGAAATCGAAAGGTTGCGAGTTCGGGATTGGGTGCCGTCACACTCGCAACCTAAAATGGTGGTGTATTCAGTTCGGTTTTATTGGTGCTGTAGTACGTGACTGAAAAATTCATGCTGGGCGACCAATGACCTTCTGACTTCGATCATCCTTCTTTTCTCCCGTGTATATCGGATACATCTTCCAGAAGTTAAGTGAAATGGCTACGTAGACAGAACTCAATAATAATTGAAAATATTAAAATTTATTAACTCAATGAATGAGGTCCTCTCTCATTTTCCTTATATTCTATTGTTGCTGTTCTGGTTATCTGCATTTGTAGCAAAAAATTTGTTGGTTTTTTGACGGCAATTTTGGATAAGAATGATGTAAGGATTGATTTGTTGATGTTTTCATAAATTTTTGGTTAATTTTGGTGGCGTTTGAATTTTTATGATTCCGTGAGAAAGGTTTCACCGATGTGATTTCACAAGAGGAGGAGTTAGAGTTTGAAATGTTCGATCTACCATTTAGTACAATAAAAATTTCGTTATATTTATATTAGCCATTCTCAGTGAATGTAGAGAGTACCACGTAAATTGACATACGATATTTTACTATTATAGTGCTTGATATGTGACTGTATTCACAGCTAGAGGGCATATATACTTGCACTATTCAGAAATCACCAAACGTGCGCCTGATAGTGTAGATCTAGAGTGTAGATTTGTTTGTTGTTTTTATTTTTTAATTTAATGTTATGCCAAATCTCTTATTGGAGTTCTGTTGAAGTATTTTTGAGCACATCTTCTTTGGTCCAGTTTAAATTATTAAAAACTTTAGCGTAGCAAGCCTCGATGGAAAGTAGGTTTTCGAGAGAAATAATTGTGAATTTTGTTGGTCACATTAATTGTCTGTAGGTTCATACACGTTAATGGTATGTTATGATTGTATGAAATGCGTTGTTAGTTTTTTCAAAATATTAGACAATATGAAATTTAAAACCATTATTTCTTGAAAAAATTAAAAATGAATTAAGATGATAAAGTATGGTACATGAACATGTGGTTAGTTTTTGTAAAAAGAAAAGTTCATGCAAATTAGAAGAAAAAGAGGAAAAAATAACTTTACCGGAAGTATCGTTCGGAAGTACCGTTCGGTCCATCCGCACCAAAATTGGTAACAAAAAATTGACTTTTTTATATATATATTAATTTGAGTTATTGGTGCCGAAATTTTCCTAACGTCATGAAACGAAAAACGTACCCATCACCAACCCTGGGTGCTAATACCGCCTCCAGCGTAGTAAGTAGATTTTCTAAAGAAACCTACTTAAAAAGGGAAAAAAAAATTTAATATGGAGGTCTAGGTATACGTGAAAATTCATATACACTTCGAATAAGACGATTAATTTACAACCTCTGAAAGTATTTTTTGTGTCACTCTATCCTTCTTAATTCCTATCTCGAAACACGATTTTGTGACTATTCCACCGACCGCAAATCAAATGCATTCCCCTCAAAAAATGGAATTTGTATTTATTGTTACTTACGGTTAAAATGTAGAAACAAAGTGTGTGCAACAATTCGTCGATCGAGTGAAGCGCTCGTATATGAAATTTAGTGAATTAAAGATCAACCCTCAGCCGTGCGAGTGACTATAGATGTCGCAACAAATGAGTCTTAACTAATCTCTTGAACGTTAGATCGCGCTAAGAATTCCAGAAAGCTTTTGTATATTTTTAGGTAGATTCTTTAGTAAATCTACTTGTTACGCTTGGTTTGGTATTAGCCCCCAGGGTTGGGGTGGGTATGTTTTTCGTTTCATGACCTCAGAAAAATTTTGGCACTAATAACTCAAATTCATATATATTCCGTTTTTTGTTCCCATGGTACAAAGTAGTAATTTTTGTCCGATAAACACGAAATTTGGTACGAACATTGTTAGTAAGCCAAGGACCAGACGTATTGATTTTGGTGCTGATCAGCCGGACGGTACTGCCGGTACCACTATTTTTGTTTTAACATAAGTCACAAAATACGGAATTTTGGAACAATATGTTCGACATATAAAACAAATATTTATTATAATTAACGAATTGTAGCATGCTATCACTTTTTGTGCCGATCGATTGGACGGTACTTCCAGTAAAGCTTTCTCTTTTTCACTTTTTTTTTCTAATTTGCATGAACTTCTCTTTTCACAAAAATTATCCACATGTTCCTGTTTTCTTTTTTATTTTAATTTTATAAATTTCATTGTATTTCTTTGATTTTATTTGAAATTATATAATTATTTACCATACTTTATCACCTTAATTAATTTTTCATTTCAAGAAATAACGATTTAAAATTTCACATTGTCTAATGTTTCGTCAGCAGCAATCGAATTTCATGCAATCATAACATACCATTTACGCGTATGAATTTACAGAAAATTAATTTTACCAGTTGATCATCAAAATTCATACCTAATTCTTTTTTTCTCGAAAACCTACTTTTTCTAGCGAGGCTTGTTGCGGTAGAGTTTTTTATTTTACATGCTAAAATATTATAGGACTAATTAGGTACATTTTTGCGCTAATTTAAATCTGAAGAATTTATTTTACCCTTTAATATTATTGGGATTTAAAGTGGAATCGCTCGTCCTTTGGTGGCATGATTTTATCCGAATTTTCAGGGAATATTCAGCGACCATACGTACATGTATCATCAAAATTTTCGATTTTTAACACTAATGGTTCTCTCGTAATTTATTGTTTTCGGTAAGTTTGACTGCATACGTTTTCCTTGCTTTAAACAGCCCGTAATCTTGAAATCAACACCGCTACCAGCTCAGTCTGTGGGAGGCTTTACATCCCAATTAAATTTGGTTTGGACATCTTGAGAGTTGTGTACCTACATATGTGATGATATGATATTATTTCAGTATTTTAGCTCAATTTGGTCTGAAAAAAATTGAGATTACTCTATTTACATTTTTCTGCTTGTGCACTATGAGGAATGACTTAATATTTTTGAACTATTTTAATTTTTTCTTTAATAACTCACAAACTACGCATTTGTTGGAAAGTTTCGTTCGCATGTAAATAAAAGTTCATAACATTCTGTGTCAAAAGAATATCTCATTTTTAAAATTTTTAAAATTTTATGAATTTGTATGAATATTATGCAAGTTTAAAAAATATTAATTTTTTCCATTTAAGGTCCTCGTAATGAATATTTTCATTCATTGTAATTCATTACAATAGTTCCTTACACCCTGTATAATTATCATCCACCTTGTGCATCAGATTCTTGGTGACATTTCGTTAATGCTACATCAGAATCTTCCCAGAAAATTCTCACTTCCCCACCATCATTGTTTTTGTCCCACAACATTTTTCTGCAGGCCTCTCGAAAACCTTGGGACACCCTGATATGGTCATTTCTTATTTGTTCCACCGTTTATTCGTAATCTGATTATGTTCTACAAGAACTATTTATCGCATATTATTGTCATGAATCATCTGATTGTCTTTAGACGACACACCAAATTCAAATTTGTCATTAATTTCGTGCATCTCCTTAAATTGATGGAGGAGTTCACTCATTTCTTTCCTAACCAGCTAACATTATGGGAATCAGTTTTATGAATTTGCCTTGCATATCTACTTGTAATAATCAAATTGACAAAGGGAATGTTGACAATTTTACTGTCAATAAGTAATTATTTATCCAATGATACTTTTTTTTTTGTTTGTTCTTTGTTACAGTCGTTTTCAAAATGTTCATTTTTTGTTTACCTATATGTTGTTTTTCTCATTTACTCTGTGGAGTAAAAATTTACGTCATTTAGATGAAATTTCGTTAAAATCCATTCAGCAGTTTTTAAGTTGTAGTTGAAAATTTGTAACAGTTGAATTTGTTTTAGTAGAATTTATTGTGAACACAATTCCTCTAAAATGGAGCCAAATTCAAAAGAAATTTTTATAATTTGTTTTGTGATATTTGAAGATAATGTGAATGGAATTTACGTTAAAATCTTATCATTCTTCCTCAAATACTTGAGAAAAGTATTAAAACGAAGCTCAAAATTTGAATAGAAAGGAGAAGGTGATGATGAACAATATGAAAAGTGATATGGCTTCTATTTTATTTAATTCCATAATTTTTCAAAGAAAAGAAAAGGTAAGTTGTAGAATTGACTTTTGAGTATAAGTTAATTGTTCCTTTCACACCAAATATTTGAAAAAGAGGTAATAAACGAAAAAAGCCAATGAAGTCAAACAAGTATTAGTAGAATTGCCTCCGTTGTCTGTTATGGTGCTTTCAAAGGTTAACTTGCTTCTTCAAACGAAAGTTATATTAATATCTGTTGTTCATAATAGGGTAAAATATCCGAAAGAAGCCATTTTAAGAAATTTTTCAATTTGTATTCATGATTCACCTAACAATTGAATACCTGGCATAGGTTGTTTGTATATCATTCGAATCGTTTTTTATTGTACTTCATAGACAAATCATTCACTTTCCTATATACATTATGAGAAATGAAATTATTTCTGTAATTGATGAAAAACTCCAAAACGCCCAACAATAGCTACTTGATGCCTATAATAACCACTTCAAATCTCTTTTGTAGTCACCTCATTAGAATTATTAAAAATAAAGAATAAAGTAGAATTCTACATTTCAAATTATTATTTTTGAGGCAGTTTAGTAAAATATAGGTAAGTTAATATTATGAAATATGGTATTAAAAAACCTGGTATTGAGTGAAATGTAACTCAGTTATTCAGAGTACCTAATTCAGTTATTTCTTCTTTTATTTTCCCCCTATTGGTTTTTCTTCACGGAAGTCATATCTGAATTTTCTGCTGAACTTCTACTAGTGCTCTGTTAATGGGCCCATTTTTTGCTGTCTGAACATTTTACCCATACCTCTTGTGAAAAATCATCAAAAAATGAACAACTGCAATATAAACAGAGGATATCTGCATTTTTCAATAAAGACGTATTGGTTCTTTTTCTATGGTGATTTCTTCTTTAGTAAAGATATTTTCTGTTTTGGATGAAGAACTGTTGGTTTCAATTGAAAAAGAAACGAACTTTAATTCATTAAAACTATAAGTTTCTACGAAAGAACTTGATAGAAACTACCTCAAAAACTCATAGTTGGAAGAAAATCTGAATAAAATGTGGTTCTTATTGCCGAGGAAAAAACCACAAAAACTAAGAGAATAAACACTAAAATTGATAAGAATTAAGTATTTGTAACCATAGGGTGGCTACAAATGCAAAATGTGAATTTCAGAAGATCTTAAATTGGCCATCCTTAAAAATTAATTTAAATTAGATAATTTGAAATGAAAGAAGTTGCTAGTACTCAGATACACCTTTTTAAACTCAAAAAACCACTCCGCAACAATTGATTAAACATTATTTAAATTAATTACAATATTATGACGAACCTCTTTTTTTAGGTAGTACAAACAAGAAAAATGTGTTTTTTCACAACTGAAATTTTTCTTTAAAGGATTTTGTGCACACTGCCTTGAAGTATGTTATACGGGAGCATGAATTCGAATAAACAAGATTGTTCATTTTTGAGAAAAAAAAAACTCTTGTCCCATATAATTTTTTTCAATTTATTTCACAAACTTATAATTATGCTGAAGTGACTGTTAATGGATAGGTGGCTACTTTCGGGTATTCTATCTTTGATTGTCTAGAAATGCCATTCAAATCTTAAAAATTCAATTTGTAGATTCTTCGACGAATGTAAGAATATCTATGAAAGAAGTTCGTGATTTGGTGGCCATGGTTTTCATAAATGCCTGAATAAAATGTCTAAAATTCAATGTAAAACTAATAAATGTGTTCGTATAAAAAAGGTATGCTTGGCAATTTGCAATTGTAGTTAATAATTTAAAAATACAAAAACATCATTACTGTTTTGAAGAATATTTGTTATTGTTGATTTCGTGTGACTTTATTCTATGATTTGTTGAAGAAATTCATTCAAAGAAGTGAATTGATGAATTGATATGATTAATGAAATTGATTGTTTCTGTAATTTCTTGTTAATAAAGTAAATACCTACATTTGCTCAAATAATTTAATAAAATTATTTATGTGATTTACTATGGTAAAAAGAGTTTTTGCATTATTGTTTCTTGTATTGGTATCTAAAATGATATAGCATACTTATAATTGATTTTGATTGTTTCTTAAATTTACTTAACATTTATCTTCGGATCATCAGTCAAATTATAAAATTATATACATAGTTGGAGTGAATATTTGTCAATAATACCTGATTTATTTAAGTAGTTAAAATTAATAATTTTTGTTCATTGTAGAATTTGCGAGCAGAATATTTTTAGCCTAGGTTCTTAAAAAAATTAACTAATTATTAAAAATGACGGCGACATAATATGTAAATCTATCGAAATCTACTCAAAACGACTAAGAAAATTTTTCCAGTGAACACTGTTACGATGTCACATGAGTGAAATTTTGAATTTCTGCTTTTCTGAGGTGGGTACATTAATCTTTAAGCTAGGCTTTCTTAAATTATAATTTCGAGAAAATTCGCAAAAACTGGATACCAAAAGGTCTAATTTCGGAATACAGCTCGTTTAGGAATGAAGTGTTCAAAAATGTTTGAAAAAATAAGCCTAGTCTATATACTGATAAAATTCTATTTTAATAATGGCCGCCTTATGAAAAGACGCCGTTCTGCGTTTGTGACTTGAAACAGCAGAAAGAAAAACTGTGAGAAGTGTAAATGAAGATTAAATCTTGACTCTGAACAACAGACGAACTCGAAAAGATTACATGCCCGAATACTTTGTCGAATCTCATAAAATAGCATTTCGTTTCATTCGACGACGGTGAGAAAACCAGAAAAAGCACATCCAAAACGATGTGGACTCTTGACTAAAATATTCCCTTCTCGTATATATATTTTGGAGGAAACTAAAAAACGAAAAGAAAAAAAAAATACAACACTCCAAAAATTTCCCAGTGACCATAAATTATTCGAATCAGTTAGATTACATCGTTAACCATCGAGAAGAGAGAGAAAAAAAAAACTTTCTTCTGAAACGTGTAAAGGTGTGATGACCAAGCGAAAAAAATGAAGAAAACGATACGAATTTAATACGATGGGCTTTACATGAAAATGCATCGATGCTTCGAATAAGACGACTAATTTATAACCTCTTTTAAAAATATTTTTTCTTTCACTCCGTCCTCCTTAATTCACGGCCTTAACCGTCTAGAAACACGATTTTGTGGCTATTCAACCGACTACAAATCCAGTGCATTCTCCCAAACGATAGAATTTGTATTTGTTGATGCAGTTAAAAAGTGAAAACAAAGTGTAGCAATATCTAAAAGAAAGAAGGTACCTACGAAAAAAGAAAGAAAAAAAAAAAGGATAAAACACTAAATCGCCGAATCAAAAACTAACCCCTTTGTATGCAAATGGAGGTATACTTAGTGTATTTTTTTGTTTCTGGTGAAAGGTTGAGGGGGATTGGAAAAGAGGATGAAAATTAGATCGTCTCACGTAGGTATATGAGTATATTCTTCCCTAAACAGAGCGTAAAAATAAGATGCAAAACACGTGCAAGGTCATTAGGGTAAATCAAGGACAATTTGCTGCCTACATGGAAGCCACTCTTCACCTTTATGGGGGTTGTTTTTTATTTTCGTTTCTCCGGATAAGTGGAATCAAAAAAATTTTAGTCTTGTTTTCGATTAGAATACGATTTGGTTGGTGTGTGTTGTTTTAATGTGACGAAGGCGATCTCAACAGTCGTGGAGTAAGTACGTTATACGTTTGAATGATTTTTACAAAACTATGGCGAAATAGTCGAAGGAAATGGTTTTTGAATATTTGTTCATCATCCTTAGTGTGGTGCACGTGAAAATACAAAAATTTCGAACCGCCTTATCCCATATAATTACATCCTTTATAGTCGTCACATTAAAATAATAGGCAAGGCTTTTTACTCATTTACTACTTTTGGTAGCACTTTTACATGTATATCAGTTACTTTCGTACAGCTGAAAAGAGACTCTTCAGAACTGCCTATAATTCGGTATTCCATGGTGTGTATACCTGTGGGTTGTTCGCGGGCAACATTTAGAAAAATTAATGAACGAATAATTAATCCTTGCCCTAGTTTCTGAAAAATTAAGTTAGGTCCAAGTAGACTGAACATCTACTTTTCGTGACTTTATCGAGTGGATGTGGAATTGTGAAGAAAATTTCTTTAATTTTTTGGATACGAAATGCCAAAAAAAAAAAGAAGAAAAACAACAGAATCAGTAGCATCATCAGCTTTTTTTTTTTGGGTGGGCCAAAGTGGGCCAAGAATCAAAGCTACTGTAATCAAATGGGTTTTAAACAAAAAAAAAAAAAACCCACATAATATTGTTTAATCTTTTTACCATCCGGACTTCATATTTTGTGCTCCATTTTCCCTTTATTTTTTTCCAATTTTTCTGGATGGGCTAGAATTTTTTTTTTGGCCTTGGCCCATCTGTGGTGACGCCACTGAACAGGATTCTATCTTTAATGTAACCTTGTAAATGAAGCCCAACCGTTTATTATTGATGTTTCCAGCAGCTTTTGAGGGCGAAATTCAAAATGTTTGGAATTCTTTTTCCAAAGTCATGTGTCGATTTTCTTACCATCTTTCGTAGATTTCAAATAAACTTGATGACTGCAGCAGATGAAATGTATAACTGGTTTTGCCAGTGCTATTAATCGTGGCGTTGCTGGAGCATAATTGGGGGAGGAGAGTTTGGAAAATTTTTTTCGACAACATCGTACTTGAGATTATCTTCTAAATACATACGAGAGAGTCAAAAAATTTCGGAGTAGGTGGTTTGCCTTTATGTATACTTGGTTCTATTTTCATTATTCATTAACGTACTTAAAGTTAAGGATCTTGAGTGACAACCGAAAGGTAGGCGGAATGGGGATGTATTCGATTTGGTCAATTTCGTGTACTTACTTGCGTTTGGAATATTCATATTAGAAAACCATCCATCTCAGTTCCTCCTCCGTCCCTCGTCGTTAACATAAATTAACTCTGTGCCATAAATCAATTTTATGAATAAAGAAAAACTGCGAGGAGTTTTCTAAGAAGCCCTCCAAACTTCAACACCAACGGTACACATTGAGATAAATAAAAAATGCCTTATAAACATGAATGTATTCTGTTCTCAACGGTTAAAGAGTTACGTACCTATATGCTAAAAGTAT
Organism: Ericerus pela; assembly: GCA_011428145.1. Lineage (NCBI taxonomy): Eukaryota > Metazoa > Arthropoda > Insecta > Hemiptera > Coccidae > Ericerus > Ericerus pela. The sequence continues at coordinate 3,018,600 of WOFM01000005.1, forward strand.
AGCATTAAGAAATTTACCTCAACATTTTTCGGCCTCTATTTCGCAGATCCATGGATAGTACTCACCGCGAGGAACAAAAGATGTATTCTTCATTATATTTTTAAGCTTTTACATTCTACTCACCATTGCGATTTTAAAATATACCAATACAGCAGCCAACCTTCCGCCACCAAATAATGTTTATTTCGCATGAGCTAAAGCCAAAAAAATAAAATAAAACTTATCTTTTAAACATTCGTTTTTAACCTAATCTTATTTTTGCTCAATATTGTCCAGCAAAAGTGCCAAGGGTTCCTAAAGTTGTACCGAAATATCGAAAATATTGGTCGAAGTATTCAAATTCACTGTAAAGTTACGAAGAAAGAGTAAAAATGAAGAGGGCTTCTCTTAAAATGAGATAAATTTCTTAATTTCAAGCTTTTAGTACCTATTTCTTTTCCCAATGTCATGCTTTTAGCGTATAGTTCCTTAATCGTTGGGGACACATGTTTATGAAATAATTTTTTATTTTTCCTGAAGTGTACAATCTACTGTCAAATTTCGAAAACAGGGTGTTCTTAGCAAATACCTTTCTTAATCTTGATGTTGAAAAATTTTCTACAGTTTCCCAGATTCCGATTTTCTGTATTCATAATGGTTCGATAACTTTTTCACGTTAATACGAATCATTTTGTTTTAAGCAGTTGCTGCCTACCGTCGTTTATCTTCGTCATGCGTTCTCCCTCTGCCAAACTGTTTGAAAATAAGGGAGTAGTTTTTTTTTTAAAATCGTAGTCACACGTACCGAAATAAACGTGTAGCCGAGTTAAATTGCTATACTCGCTACTTTTTTTTTTTTTTTTCTGCTGCGGTGCGTACCAGCAGACATGAAAAATCTAAAACATATGGATTATACCATGACGTCTGTGGTACGACTCGAATGAAATCAACCGAAGAACGATGGTCTGAAGAAGAAAATACGAAAAAGTGAGAAGAAAGAAAAAGAACCCCCCAAATTGTGCACGTATGCGGGACTTTGTCAGCCATTTTGATTCGTTCGCAATGTGTACGTTGTTTCCGGTTTTCGTGTTAAAATTTCATTAAGATTTATGTACAGAAATTTCTAAATCCATAGCCTATATGGTTAGCGAAATGAAAAACGAAAAACTGTAGCTCACCTTTGGCGGTGCCTGCCTTCAGCGAATGGTTGGTTAGACACGAATTTAGGAAGGGCGGTTCCGTAGACGCAACCAAAATGAGACGATATTAATTTATTAACGATGACAACGAGAGGGTTGACAGTTGATCGTTTCCTCTAATTAGATTCCTATTTTTGGGTTTAAAAATGGCGTAAAAAGGATAGCTTATTCAATAATTTACGATTGTTTGAAAATCGTTCGCGTGTATGCGATGCAGCCAGCAAATTTAATAAGAAAATGGTTCATTCCAGTTGAAGCTTTGTTGGAGCAAATATTATAACGGATTACATTTCATCTTACTTTATAATTAGATATTTTTGTTCGCATTATATTTTCGTTTTTCGCATTATTCGATATAAAAATGATAGTTCAAGAAAGCAACTTTCGCCAAAAATGGGCGTATGCTTTGAAAAGTTCTTACAATTAATGTTGAAAAGAGAAAAAAAAAATGACTTATGTCGACATATGGCGCCGAACATCATTGCAGAAAGCCGTTGATGCGTCCATTTTCGAAATTCGGAAAAAAAAATTAAAGAGTGTGGGCCTATTTCTAATCGCAGTTGAAACTCAAGCACGTAGGTGTACCATTCTTGGATTAACAACCGATTGTTATCAAGCTGAATACACAGTCACGACTAATTGGAGTCTATAGATGCAGAAATACTGATCTACCTATGTTAGAATCAAAGAATTAATTTCTTTCCGTTTTTGACATTTTTGTTTTTTATATTTTTCTGAAAACTTGTCAAAATCGTCAAAAAATTATTTCTCAATGTTCTCTGCCTCATACAATTTACAGTAGAGATTCTATAAGAATGCGAAGAAATGTCCAATTACCTATTTGGCTTTGGCTTCTCACCGCTATTTATATCCAATCGACGTAAAGCTAGATCTTCACTTAAAATCAGAGGTGGATTTATAAATTTTGCGCACTAATTCATATAGTCTAATTGGATCTTATAAAAAAAAAGAAATTAGCTCATATGAATCAGCTACATAAGGTAGTTGGGTGCCCCTAGATTAACATATCAAAAGTTACGCCCTCCCCCTCTGGAATTTTTGGGGAAGGGCTGTTTGTCCCTAAAATTTGGTGTTTTACGTTTTACTCTGCGAATTTTGATTTTTTGATAAAAATGGATCAGTAAAAAATTGTTCAGTATAAAATTTTTTACAAAAAAGATGCCATGCAGTTTTTTCCCAATGCCCCTCTTTCGAGTCAGAGAGTTTTGAAAAAACCATTATCCAATGAACATGTTCAGTAGAATTCTGTTGGAAATGTAATTATCAAACTGTGTAGATAATTCATAAACCCAATACATATTTTATACCCATCCACTCCCCTTCGATAGCCTTTTATCATCCCTTTTATTACAAAGTTTTTTATCTGACGCCCCCTTCCCCACCAGAGAGTTTTGAAAATAACAAAATTCAGTGAATATAGTTGTTTTCAAAACTCTCTGGAGGGAAAGGTGGCGTCGAAAAAAAAGTGCATGTGACCTTTTTTATAGAAAATTTTACGCTGAACAATTTCATACTGACTTTTATTATTAAATAAAAATTCATGAAAAACACAGGGAAAAACCAAATTTTTGAGCGATAAACACCCCTTTCCCATAAATGCAAGGGTGGGGAGAGTGCAACTTTTAGTATGTTATTTGAGGCGACTCACGCAAGATCCTTATATAGTTAAAGTTTGTGTGCTATTTTTATTTTCATAATTTTGATGTTGATTTGACTGGATTATCAGTGTTGCGAGCTAAAAGAATGGAAAAAATCATTAAAAAATACAACGTTGTCGATTCAAAACATATAAAACAATTAATTTTGGGCCCTTTTGTCTTTGCGCTTATAGGGCGTGGCCTCCTGGTAAATACGTTACTGCCCAAAATTCCTAATGGAATAAATTGAAACAGTAATTTTTGGTTCTGTAAAACGAACCAAAAAATGAACGTAGATAAATGTAACGAATGTTTTTTCTGAAGTGTGAGCTTAACTAATGCTCATGGACTACCTATCGAAATAAAATTTGTGTAAATTTCTAAGTGGTATCTACGTACCGATAAATACATAAGTTCTAAAAGGAACTTTATCATACACTGGGCAATTGAAAAAATTTTCGTTAATATGCGGTGGAAAATTTGCAACTGGCCACATAAGGAAATTTTATCTCGTTTTAGGAGAAATTATGAATAAAAATATGCGAAACTTTTCTGGTAACTCATTTTCTGAAACGTTAATGACGACAATAAGTCTCTATAACCTTATATATTTTAAAAATTTTTTGTGAACGCAGCGATAATGTATTATGGTGCTGGCGAATGAGAGATTAGATTAAATTTGAAAATTTAGTTATACTGAATTCGTGAGTGTGGTTTTAAATTACAATTTTAAACTCCTCGAAAGTCGCATGTAAAAATTCATTTCTCAGAATTTCCGTTTTTCGTTACCTATATGGTCGTAAATATTTCGGCAATGCTATTTAATTCCTCTTGCTGACGGTAAACACGAAAAAAAAAGTAATTTTTCTTCCGACATCCTTGAAAATATTTATGAATAGGATTAGGTATGTCAAAGAGAAACATCGAATTTTCACGATTATGTTTTGTTTTTGTTTCAAATTAGATATTTCATTCGGTACATGAAAATAAGTGTGCAACTTACCCTTTCCGGATCACATAATTCGATGTCAATTTACTGATTTATCATCTATTAGTAACTGCTATAACCTGGAAAGTAAAATGTGAATTAGTGGCCATTTTATTTCATTCTACGCTTCATTTGAAAGACCTAAATGATGAGATTTTTGCTTATGAATAACTAAATATATCAAACCTAAAAACGAAAATTCCAACTCGAAGAAAAACTATGTTCGTTCAGGGAGAAAATTAACCAAAACTTTGAGCATGAGATTAGGTTACCTCAGTGGACTTCGCTACTTTCATGAATTTTACGTAGATACCTACTAATTTGAGGCAAAAATTGAGTCAGCTCCTGGTTTTGTTTTTCACTGTTAATTGTACCTTTGCAAGTTTAGGTATAGGTATGTTTATATCTTTGGAAATAAACAAACTGGAATATTAAAGTTGATCTCATGGAGGGGTTAGTGGTAGGGGTAGTGAAAATTTCCCGTTTCACGACAAACGAAAAGTAATGACTACACATTACAATAGTGAAAGTGTTCAAATTTTTATGATAGATTTTCCTTATTTTAATGCAAGTTTGATAGAAGTTTGTCGTTTATTTGTTTGACAGTCCGAAGTAACTGGAACAGAAAAAATTTCTGGAAAATTTGTTTTTCAAGGATTTTTAGAAAATTACAAAAGGTATCGGAGTGAAATTTTCACGATAGATTGTCATTATATGAGTGTAAATTTGGTAGAACTTTTGTGCCTATTGGTTTCGTAGTTTTCAAGAAAAATGTAAAACAAAAATAAAAAACTGCTGGAGAAAAAAGTAAGTCGACTGTTTTTCTGGTAGTATCTATTACTTATTTACGGCGCAAGTGGTTACGAGCGTCTTTACTGCATTGCATTAATTTAGGTTTTATTTATTTTTTTAATATTGGCAATGAAAATTGACAAACTGGCTGTTCTGGCAAAGTATCACTGCGCTAGTTTTTTTTGTTTTTCTTTTAGGTTTAAATTCATTTGGCGGCTTTTTATTTGTATAGCGATGTTCTACAAAATTACTTTTCAAGTACCTATTTAATTTACATGATATATTTTTATCGCGTTTGTTCTGAATGAAGATCATATTTGAGAAAATGAATCTTTTAGCTTATTAGCGTAGGCAATAAATTGTTTACATTTCTGGTGAAGAGCATTTTAATCTTTATCGGGGGGGGGGGGGTTTGCTTTTATCGTCACAATCACTGCGTTTACTGGTATTCCATACATTTACTCATCTCCGAGAAAAATTAATCGATATAAATTTTTGTTATTACTTGTCCCCATTTAAAATCTATTGACATAAAGTTATTATTTTTACCGTCCCAGTTCCTATTTCTGAGTCCTAGCGAAAGGTTGTTTGTGTTCGCACAAACCCTGTCTAAGTAAAATAAATTACACATTAATAAAATCATTATAAATTTAATCAGTTTTTTGTGTTTAAGATTTCCTCTCAATCACGATGTAACAAAATTAGGTAATGTTTTAGCCGAAACCTTTTTTACCCCATTTATTGGGAACAATGAATTCAGAATTACAAAATATCTACATATGAAGAAGAAAGTCAGTGTTGTGGATGTAATCAAAAGGGGTGCGTAAAAGTCACGGCTCCATCATCGAAAATGATCTAATTCTGTTATTTCTCCTGTCGAATTGATTCCATAAATTTATGATAATTCTTTAATTCATAGTTGCAAGTTAAATGCTATTTTACTAATTTTTTTTTTTTTTTTTTGGTTTTCAGCTTTTTTGTTTCGCCCCAAGTTGGAGCTCATTGAATAATGTTTACGACAGTAAATGTGGTAAGTATTCATAACTTATTATGTTACGTTGCATAACAGAATTTATAATTGAATTTATTCGAAAATTTACGAGAATTTAATTGGAAATTCTTGAGAGTAGGCTAATGGTACCTGAAACTTGATGGAGAAAAAGTCGAGTCAACTTATTTTACAATTGATTAACAGTTGCATCGGAATTGTTCGTTTTCATTAGAAATATAATTTTCTTTTGTACGAAGTAGGGGGTCCTTGATTGAGGATGCTTTTACGGTATAAAAGAAAATATTAATATGTCATGATTTAGCGCTTGCAGTGAAGGCGTGATTGTAAAGACAACCTGAACAAAAAAGAAGAAAATTGTTTTTGAGTAATCTATATTATGGTCGAGGTGAGTTTATTGAGATTTATTCGGTGGCAACTTATTTATAGTTTGGCTGTGGAACAGTTCCACACAAACAGCCAAAAAATGAGACAGTTCCGCACCGAGGGTATTTTTCCAATCACGCAGTTGCGCGCCATTTGATTTTTCTGGGCGTAGCAATTCCGCGCAGAAATTCCATCTATTTCCTATATAAGTGTCAAATTTTGTATTGGCTGCTATTTGAAAATCATTTAACTAATTTTGCTCAAATTCAATACCATACTAATTCATACTAGTCTTTAACTACAGTATAAATTTCTGGAAACGATCTTTCAATTTACATGACTTATTATTATGACAATGTCGGACAAGCGTCTGCGATCAAATAAATAGTCTGTCCATAAATAGACGACAGACAAAAAGTACTTGAGAGAATAAAATATAAGACTTCTGGCAGTTTAACCTTTTTTTTAATATAGAGAACAATCTGGCTAATCTACTCTGACGGATACAAAATGAAAAAAAAAAAAAAAATAATGAAGAAATAAAATTACAAAAAAAACTTTCAGTATCATAAGGATTTGAACACAGGTTGCAGGGGTGACAGTGCAAGTCATTGGTACAGAGCCACAAGAAAGCTTGCAAAATTGTTGATTTAAACATAACTACATACAACACTACCCTAGAAAACACCTATTATAACCTTTGATCACGCAAATAAAAATATCCTCTTTGACTGAATGTAGACGCTTCTGAATGTGGAGGTTTGCAAAATTGTGTTACAAGGATCTGCGGTATGGAATAGCAGTACTGATAATTTTCAGCTGGCGGAGAACTGTTATAACCCTTATACTTTAGACATTCTAGGTTATTCTTATTATCTTTTGAAAAGAAAAAAAAAAATCAATAATGTTCCAAACAGTATTGCAATACTGTTTTTGACCTGAGTAGTTTTCACATTCGAGTCTTCAGTTCTCTATCTAATACTTAGTGTGGGGACTCATCGGTATGAGGTGTAGGGGCTCGGACCCCCGACGACAGTCACCGCCCCATAGGGCAGGCAACTTATCGTCCTTGCGACGTTAAACGAACACACAAAATTACGTTCGATCGTAATTACCTGCGAATACGTGCAGATAATATACGAGTACGAATCGTGACGTCATCCATCAATCAATGTCACGATTCGTACACGAACCGGCCAGCCGCCACCTACGATAGTAGGGGATGATGCGACCTGGCCGTACTTAAACAACGTACGTATTTTATTACGTACGTGTATTTGTGTGCACCAGCCAAAACCGGTATAAAAACTCTCAGAACCGGCTCTAAAATCGCCAGTGTTCGGTTTGGTTTTGGCTTGCCCATACTTTCGTATGAAGTGGCTGAACACGCTTAAATTCTGTAGAATTTCCTTCTGGTGAGAATATCTCTCACGACAAGGTATTCCACACTTAGTATCAAAAAATGAAATTTTAAAAATAAGTTACTTCATTAGTTTTGGAATCAGTCAACATAGTTGATTTCCAATATTTTGAAAATTTGTCATTAAATAGAAAATATGAAAAAGTAAAATAATTTTATGCTCCGAAATGAGGAATTTTTCATGATTTTATCCGATGTTTTCAATTTCTGTTTTGGAACTGTTGGGAGAAATGCATTTACAGACGCTTATGTACTTTTCCTTAGCAACTAGCGAATATTTTGATTGAAATTTAGTTGAACTAAAAACGTATTTTCTACGAAATATTTGCCTTTTTTGATATTATACATTTTGTTCACAAAGCTACCTACCAAGAAAATTTCTTAACGATGAAACTCTAATGACTTATGACCCATGTTAGAAAACTGTACATCTCTCATGGTTCTGAAGGTATACTACAACGTTTTTTTCTCCTCCACTGAATGGTAATTACTTGAAATGCCGTCACAAAGAATGTTTTATGAAATTTTTGCGTCACACCGAAGCTGGTGTATCTACCTACGTAATGAATTTGCCCTAGTGCCAATTTCTTATCATCTGTATACAGTAATATTCTTTAAGTTTTTTGTTTTTTTACTCGTTATGAATGATTAAAGGAGTACGTTTATCAATACAGATCGTAAAAAAGAAGAAATGTTGCGATTAAGAACGTTAAATTTGATGCCACATTCTACCTGTGACGTAGTTTGATTAAATGATGTCTGATGGTTAACAAAGTATGGATTTGATGGAAACTTAGAGTACACAGTAAATACCTATTATGGGCTGGTTTGTGATTACGTGTCATAAAATTGAAGTTGAGAAGGCTAGTTGGCCCGAAAAAAAAAAAAAGAGCCTCCATGTAAAAAAATAGCCTCATAGAGTACCTATGGTTTTCCGTATCTTTTTGAGTAGAGTAGTTACTGGGAAAATTCGGATTTTTAGTTTGGTAAACTCGCATTCCGCTCGAAAATCAGCTTTAAGATTGAAATTTACTCAGTTTTTTGCGTGTAATGAGAACTGTGAATACACAGGTACCTACTACACGTATTGAAAGAAAAGAAATGCTAAATTTTGTGCGGGTTATCGGTTGTAATGAGTTTAAATATTTGAAAAATTTTTATTAAAATATCAAAAATTTATATTTTTTGTAAATTTTTACACGGAAATTAAATTACCATACTCTTTACTTTCTTTTGAAAATTGTCTAAAAAGAAAAAACGTAGTCACCTGTCAGAAAATTGTATTAATTTATAAAAATTTTATTTTCCAATAAAAAAGGTTATATTCTTTTTAGTCGTCTGATGTTTCCCTTCCTTGCGAAATAGGTGCGAAAGATAATGGACAGATTACTTAAGATGGGTACATTCATTTTTACAAGAGCATTGAATTGAAGGGCGAGTGGAGGAAATGCCCCTTCATTTTGTTGTTTTTTTTTACGATTTTTTTCTCTTAGCGTACCGTAACCATGGTTTCAATTCCCTCCATTAACAATTATACCTACCCCTCAATTACAAGATTTTTGCTGGAATTATAATATTTTCAATTCTACTTGAATCTATTCTACTACATATCTCTAATAAACGTTCAGTACATTTTGTAAGTTATGGATAAAAGCATTCGTGTTAAGTACCTACTTAAAGTACCTATTTCTTAAGAGAAAAAATTAAAATTAGCAGACGTAGATACTGATTGAATATCATTTTAAAATGTACAAGGACCAAAAATCCTCCAGTAAAATGAAGAATATAACTATAATTGCTCTGACAAATTTGACTAGTTTAATTACTGCGTGTACCGATTTTATTTGTCGAAAATTCGAAAAAAAAATATGGATATATCACCATGAAATTACATTCATTGAAATGATTCGGTTCTGAAATTTGTATTTTGGTGGTGAAAATTGACGTTCTGAATTTTCTTTTTTGCTCTTGTCTTATATTTTGACCTTTCGGAATCTTTCTTGATACGTATATTACCGAAAAAACTTGTTCATGGTTTTTCTTATCATTGCCACCAGAAATTGTTGATAAATTATGGTTTTTCCCAGTAAGATTACTGGTAGGTAGTTACTTTTAAAAACGGGTAACCATACGAAAATAAACTTTTACACTGAGGTATATATAATCAGTATGAGCTGTGCTGAAAAAAAATAAAAATAAAAAAACAGTTTCAGTTAATGGAATGCAGTACAGTATAGCTCCATTTAAAGTTTAGAATTTTGGTTGTTTCAATTATTTTATCTCAAAACATGAGATATAAATGCGACCCACATAATGTACCGTGTCAAAATTTGTTGTTTGTTTTTAGTTTATAGCAAATTTTTGTGCTCATGATAAAGATGACGGTTTAAAACTGTATCGAACCATAAAAAATGATATTTTTGTTCAAAAAATGAATTTATCAATCATTACTGCGTATGTAGATGAGTGTGCATCACAAAAAAATAACTGATTTTAACTTAAGATACATTTGTTAATGTAGCACGTATGCATTAAATTTTTCGTCACCTTCATAACATTATAATTTATGGAAGATCAGGAATACTCACCTAAAGAAAAAATAATTTTTTCCCCTAATTATTCTTCCTTGAAATCGTTGTTTCATTACATTTGATTGGCGCCCTAAATTTTATTCAGAAAATTTGGAAAATTTATGTACTGGTTCTTCAATAGACTGATCGTTTCATTTAATTAAAACATACACATAGTTTACCTCACTGCCTACTTTTTTAATCTTTATTCTTGACAATTTTAGGCTTATGATATCAAAATTAATTTCAAAAACATCCTGCTTTATAGTTTTAACTTTTTTGTACTTGAACAATGAAAAAAGTATTCTTAGATTTCAGGAGTCCTATTGATTGAGTATAATTTGTGATTTTATTGTTTCAATCAGTTTTTTTTCCTCGATTGATCTGTTTAAATCTCATAATTATGCGCTTATTATTACGTAGGATACTAATTTCACGAAAAAAAAAAAAAAAAAAAAAAAACAAGAAAAAAACTATAAAGAATAGGTACCATTATCGAAAAATTATTTAAGCAAGTACATAAAAATTACCGCGATTTCATTAAAAGTTTAATGTTCATTTTGTGTTGCTAACACATCGTTCATCTTTCGTTAGGTTATAGGCTGATAGTAAAATGTAAATAGCCATTTATTTACTTATCGTTAACGTCGTATTTACACACATCAAAAAGATCATCGTGATTATTAATTTTTTTTCTTCAATTTAACGGAATGCACTGTGACTCAATTTCAAATGAATCAGAAATATTTTTAACGATCCATGATATGATTTTGGATAGTTGAAAGGCTTCCGAATTTTGAAGTTGAATATAACGGACATGGAAATATCTTATCTGCTTTTCTGTTTCAATATCCCCCATAAATAATATGGGTCAATTTGTTACCAACACAACCTCTCGAATTTCCCACCTCTCGTTCTCCCCCCATTTTCAATTCTCACGCGTACGTATATAATGTGATATTTGAAATAATAATTTGTGTGCAACTAATTCCAAAAGTGTGGTTACACTCCACCTTTCGCCTGAAATTTCAAATGAAATTCACAAGTGTTGCGAGATGTAATTCAATACTTTAAATTATCTCAACAAATAAGATAATTTCTGAATATTATCTTTTATTAATATTTCACTTCAAATTATTACAAACACTTTAGAATTTAACTTATTACTAATTCTTAATAATAGTGATGCCTGATATCCATAACATCGAGTATGGACCTTAATGTTTCTACTCGACTTCTAGTTCAGGAATGAATAATGCCTTCGAAATGAAGACAAGACATCACCTTTGTTTTCTTTGTTCTAATCAAATATGGCCAACCAAAAAGGTGGTGTGACATGGAACATCCACCAAATATGATGACACTTTATTGTCAGCATATCTGGTGATGTTTGTCTGTGGGAAGCTAGGTATCATATAGACAGCTATTATTCCAAGAATTAGGAATAATAGTTGTCTATATTTTGTTCGACACATTTTTGTAGACGAACTGAATCGTCTGCAAAAATGGGGCGGAACAACAAGAAAGTTGATTAGATTTTTTGATGAAAAAGTTGTTTTCAATGATTTTTTGTTTCTAGCGTTAGCGGCAATACCTATTGCTATAAAAGTAACAGTTTTTTATTTATTTAAAGGTAACTGTAAAGCTACGCAATCGATTCTGAAAAAAATTTAATGGGACCTCCGTTGGATCATCCTTTATTATTTAAAAAATAGTTCATCAAAATCGGTGCCTAGGTTAAGAAGTTGCGCTGGAACGAAAAAATAAATAAAAAATATAGGCATCGAATTGATAACCTCTACATTTTTTTGCAGTCCGTTAAAAAATAGCCGAGTAATGGAAGATTATCTACTTTAGTTTGTGCAAAATTTATCTTTCTTTTCGTTCAGTGTACCTAAGCATATTGAATATTCTAAAAACTCATCTTGGAAACTGAATAGTGCAATCGTAAGATGAACAACTGAGCTTAATGGCGAAATAAAATTGTATATTTCTAAGTTCCTTCATTATGGTCAGTTTTGAGCCTTTAGTGAATTCAATTGAAAAAAAAAAAAAATCATATAAGTTTTTTATGGAGCTTATTTGAAATAAATTTCTTTAGTAAGTATCTTCAAGTAACAATTTGGGGAAAGGAGGTATATGATGCGTGGTATAATGGTTACGTACTCGGATTTGCAGTCGAAAGGTTGTGAGTTCGAGATCGGCCACCATAATATTTTTAACCTTTTAAATCATTTATTAAAAGTCGCAAACACCCAGCCATCCACGTAACTTCTGTGTGTTGATATCAAATCATCTTACTCACCATTAACCTTTTTATGTTCCACCATCTAAAAAGTCGTGGCTTGCTCGTAATTGCATAGAACACACAGACATACACACCCATTCGTGTTCACATGCGCACCCAGAACCAGTTTCTCATCTACACCTATGATATGGTGGCAGCGTGCCATTTTTAGTGTTTCGATTTCCTGCCTCTCCTTCCACCAACCATCTAACAAGAAACGACCACAATTTGCCATTTTTCTACTTTACTCGGCGTCCATTTCATTCGGCAGATCAGTTTCTCCAATTTATCTGAATGTTAGTGTGTGGGTTGCCTGTATGTGTAAAAAATACGCTGGTCTGACCATTCACTTCAGTCGTATGTACGTAAATGACACAGAATGTAAAAAAAAAAATACCCGTTTCGTGATACTAAAAATACAAAACTTGCATTGCAAAGTTCTGTATAACGAAAAGAATAGGAATTCATCAAGAAGAAAAACACTGAGAAAAAGAGTACGAGTGAGTGAGACAGAAGAGAGAATTCGGTATACCTTTTACAATGTTTTATAAGAGTTTTTATTCATGATTTTTATTGTCGGTTATTTATTATGACGGAGACTGGAGGAGTTGGAAATAGTTTTTTTTTTTTTTTTTTTTTTTTTGTCAGATCCGATCATAAATTGTCGATTTTTATTTCAATTACACGACGACGCCGTTGAAATTGTAATTTTTTTTGCATGCAGCTACAAACGATAGACTCGTAGGGGCTTTTGTAATTTTGTATGCAAATTAATTTTTTTTTTCTCCGTTCGAATAACTGAACAGCATTGTCAGCGTGTGTATCATCATCATCATTATCGTCGTCTTATAATAATTTTATTTAAGTTATTTTCACCTTCTCTTTGTGCAGCTTACGTCAGCAGTATGCAGAATTTCAATAATGCGATCGAAAACAATCTCTTCCTTACGTTTCTGTGGTTTACGACTGCGAAATGAGTTTTCTACCTCTTTCATTCTGTAGTGTTTATCCTGCAGTTTTAAGGTCGTAAAGGTCGTAAACATTGGTCTATTGTTCGTATTCAAATCAGGCTAATTGTGTGCACGAACCTGTGCGGGTCAATTTATCGGAGGGCAAATTAATTTCCTCAAACAACTCTTCCTTTTCAATCGGATGTTGTGACCTTGAAGGATCAACCCTTAATACAGAATTTCAATGTGATTTACATAATACGCGAGCGATTCAGAGGGGTAAAGCAGCAAAGAGAAGAAATTATGGTGAGGTGGTCGTTTTCGATGTACAATATGTATCTCTTTCCCGTTTCCTTTTTGTTCACTTTTTTTTTTAAATACAAGATGATCCCACGTTTTTTTTTTTTTAGAGAGATGCGACAAAGATGAATATTAGTTGAAGGAAGTTGTGGAGTCGGATTAGTACAAAGACTTCGAGGGAGGCGAAATGAAAATGAAAACCGAGAATAAAGGATTAATGGGGTTTCATCCAAGTTGTGTGTATGTGGGAGGGGGATGCGTATAGTCTGTTAAAAAGTATCAAATTTTCCGACCTTGTCTGTTTCTGTCTGTGCTCGTTCTGATTTATGGCATTTCTCCAGATGGAATTGTCTGACTTCAGTCAGGGTCGCCGTCTATATAGTGGTAGGATCTGGGAATGAATGTTTGGTTGATTTTTTTTTTTCTTTAGATTGTTGCAGGAAAAATGTGTGTGGATTTGAGAATTTTGTTTCATTGTGATTCATTTGAGTTCAAAGCAAAAATAAATTAATGATAAATAAGCAGGCTTCAAGTTTAAACCATGTTGAAAATGTTCCTACAACAGCAAAAAATAGTACGTAATCATTTGCAGACCACTGGTTTCTTACTCAAAAAAATTTGAATAGATAGTAACACCAAGTGTTGAAAGAGACAAAAATCATATGACTATTGAATGAAGCAAAACATCCAAACATCCTCTGACAGTACCGAGATGAAATAAAGAAGGAACAGATTTTATAATAGTGCAAAGTATAAATGATTACCGAATCTCATCGGTGAAAAACTTTTTTTTTTTTTTGCTAAAGAAGAAAGAAATAGTATTTGAAATCCAGTTGAATAAATTAAACATCAATGACGTGCAGATTTACTGCAGTAAATTACGAAATGGTTCAATTTTGAAAGTTTTCGTTGCAATTACAGAGCGTATATTTTGGGTTCCTGGGGGCCTGGAGCCCATCCTGGCCAAGAAAAAAGGTTAATTTTTTTAAATTGTGTATTTTTATCATTTTGGTGACTGTTTTGTGGAGGGGGGTCAAAAGAGAAATTAATAGAATCTAGAAACCCTTCCTCTTTCAATCAGTAATTCATCAGTCGCTATTTAAGTTAACAAGCTGGGGTTGGTTCTGTTGGAAATAAAATAAAATTTACTTAAATCTGTGTTTCATCAGTTTTTATTCATCATTAACTACTTGAAAATAAATGAATGAAAAAACGCAAACTAAAGGAAAATTTGTCGTTTTTGTATAATTAAATAGGTACATTTTCAAAAAAATTTTTTCTTGTTAAATTTTCTTTTGGAGGGAGGATGTTGCCTAAAATGAAATATTTATTGTGCGAAAAATAATATTTATTTTTATTTTATTTCAACGTTATTATTTTTTAGGTAACTTCATTAGCTCATAGAAAAAAAGCCTAAAATATTCTGACAATTATACTAATAAAATAACAAAATACAAAACTAAGGAACTCAGCATTGGTAATTTTTTCCCAATAATCATTTATTGCATTGCTGATTCTCTCTACAGTATGAAGTATGGTCTATATTTGTAAATCACTGATGACATGTGACCTTACAAAAAAACAAACAACAGATTGAGATCAAGATCCAAAATTACCTATGGTCAGTTTAATTACATCACCTTGATTCTTTATACTTGTGCCTTTTGTTATATTTTCCTGTGGTCGTGAGACGAAAAACGAACTTACCCTCACCCCTACCAGATCAATTTTAATATGTAGATTTTTTTCGAAAACCTACGTTAGAACAAGTTTATGTACCTACCTACAACCTCCTACGTAACTTTTTATTTGATTTCTGCCAAAATTGTCACAAATGCCCGACGAAGACGAATACGTCGTGTAAAATTTAATCAGAAAATGCAGTTTTTACTATTTTCACCAAATGTTGTGGGCTAGAATGAAAAAAAAAAAAAATCTATACCCAACCTACTGCACTATATATATTATATGGTGTAAAATATTTATCAACTTTACATGTACGCTAATGGACTCGTTGGTCGTTTCCATTAAATGACACTGTCGTTGTATATGAGATAATAAAGCCTTTACTGCTAGATAATTTTGCCAAATAAACTTTTTGATATATGCTATAGGCTCCATTACCGCTACGTTTGCTCCTAATTTAGAAAGAAGAGAAAGAAATTATGATTTTTTAATTTTATACCTTTTTATCTCATTATTTTCAACACATTAAACGAGGCAAAATAAGCCGAAGAAAAAAAAATACTTACTAGTATATTATGGTACATATATTTCTCAAAATTAAACGATGCGAATAATAAGTGAGCAAGGTCAATTAACCGGAATTTTGGTGTTGAGAGAAAAAAAACTTTTAATTCCGAGTAAATTAAAAACAAAATTAAAAAAGTGGGAAAGAATATACCGTCTTAATAAAATCACATAGAATGAAATTTTTTTCCACGCACGTCTCTTTTTATTTATTTTTTCAATTTTTTAATTTATTAATTAAGTTGTAGGTAGGTGTAATGAATTTTGAAAGTTTCCTTTAATTTTTACGACCCACCGAATTATTTTTCATACTTTGCAAATCTGACTGTAATTATGTGATTGTTGAGAATTTTTTGTGTTATTTTTATGTAGGTTTTTAAAGAAAATCTACATATTAAAACTGATCTTGTATTGAGACCTATAGGTGAGAGTAGATCCGTTTTTTGTCACATGACTCCAGAAAAATTTTGCACTATTGACTGAAATTCATAAGTATGGATATTAATAATTATGTATGTACACATTTACGTTGAACTTGATACAGGTCCCAATTTCTATCCGATAGTCTTGAAATTTGATACACTTATGTGGATCCACACAAGAAAGAAGCCTATAGTTTTTGGTCTAAATCAGTTCTATGATTCGTCTATTACTTCCATTATTGGGTCTTAAATCGTTCTAAAACGCGTAATTTTCAACCATTTGGCATGAAATTTGGTACAGACATTAAATATTATATTCCGTCATTCCGCAAAATTTTATTTCAATCGGCCGAACGGTTCATTCGTAGAGGTGATTTGAAAAAATCTTGAACTATTGCAAAGAGAAGAAGACAAATTCCTGTTAAACCAAAAAAGCAGCTGATCGAAAGTTGGTTGCTTTTATTTTATTTGTAAATGCAATCGGTTAATAATTTGCGTACTTTTTTACAACTTTGCTATATTTCATTATTTCACTTTATTATCAATATCCTCGACACTTCATTTTAAACGTAATTCTCACCCAGCATTCTTCCAAATATTTTTCATATTTTAATTTTTTTATTTAATTACTTAGTTTATTTATTTATTTATTTATTTATTTATATATTTATTTTTTCAGTTTTTTTGTGATTAAGAAAACCTACATTTTCTAGCGTGGGTTGCTCCGCTAGTTTTTTTTGTTTTTTCTAACGAATTCTCTCGAGCGTGATTCATTGCTAGCAGAGTCTATGTATTTTCAAAGAATACCTTATGTGGAACAATTCCGCTCAGCTAACCAAAACCGATCATTTTTTTCGTCGTAAAAATTGCAAATTACAGTGCGCTCCAATTTAGAACTCGACTAATTTGAGAACCGGACAGTTCGAACGCATTTTTCCGGAAAGAAGTTCAAGAGGAGAACCATACAGTATTTTTTGCATTATTAAGAAACTAAATTAGATGTAAAATGAAGAATGAGAATTAGTTGATTGATGTCTATTGGTTTTTGAGAGGCAGCATTTATTTGTCGGAAGTATACTATAATTTTGTAGCACTAAGGCCCGTTAAATGAGATTCTTATTGGTTTGGAAATTGGAATAGGCGACTTGACTTGACAATAAAGGCGATCAATTTTAAGTGAAGCTACATTTCTTTGGCCTTAAAGGATAAACAAAATTAGAAAAAATATAAAGTTAAAAAGAATAAAAGTGAAATAAATCTTCGCTTAAATTTATACTGTAATGGTGCAACGCCTGCGTACAGATAAGTCGCAGGCACCTAACCGGAAACGAATCGTAAGCCTATTTCTGCTAGTCTTGGTTCCATTTGTGAAAAAATTAGTCGTTAAAAATGATCTTCTATTTTGTCGACTGAATTGGGACAATTGGGTGAAAAGTAAACGTTCGCAAAAATTGTTTACTTATTTCACGATGAGCAGTAAAAAAAACTTCTTTTTACGTAGGCTCCATATCTTCATTACCTACAATTATCATTGTTATTGTTATCATTCCTAGGGCTTTAGGCTTCTTCTCAGTGTAGGCTATATGCATAATATGAGATCAATCGAGCAATATATCTTTCATTTTCTCATCTGTTTCTACATAAAATCCAGAAAAACTAGCAGATTGAATTTTGGAAAAGAAAAATATAGATTTTTTAAACAGTTTTTAAATAGTTACTCGTTAGGTAAAATTTTTTTATAATTATACACGTAGATACACTCTGATAGCCGTGAAGGGTTACTTATCTCCTCATATTTCTTAACTGATCTTTTTTTCTTAAATTTTTTTAATCGAATAATCTCATTAACCTCTCTTTATGCAACAAAATTACCAAAAATTAAATTTTGATTTCATTGATAATTAACTTTTTTAAAGGGAAACTGAAAAACTTGGTGATCTTTTCTCCTTCCTAAATGAAATCCTGCTTGCACCCTTGATAATTATGCAATTAAATTATGATAGTCAATTTTGAGAACAGCGGGATTGCTAATAGTTTAAAGATTGTTTACCGCAAACATCCCGTTTTGTTGATGGGCAAATGGCCTTCGCTGCTTAAACCTTCTTCCTCCCAAAGGAATTAAAAGCTAGTCTTCCATTGTTATTTAAGCCCAAGCCTTAAGGAAAATATAAACAACGCCGCTAGAATGAAGAAAATAAGCTGTACAGGACTGATTGACTTTGTTGGCCCTTCCATATTATGAAGGATCCCTTTGCATGCAAAAATAGGGAATTTGGTTTATGAATTTTTTCTCCAACTCATTTACTCGCAGAACACCAAATGAATTTCCCAGAAAAATATGCTCGATAGATATAATGCAATAGGTTATCTTTATTTTTTATTTTTATTAAGGAAAAAGAAAACCGAGGAAAAATTACTGCCACTATAACTTGGGTAGATACAACGCTGTGAATGTGGTCCCAACTTTACAAGTTATAACTAAAATGATTGAAGAAAAAAAAATTTATAGAATATTGTCTAAATGAGCTATATTTTATGACTAATATCTCAGTTAGAAGAAAAAAATCATGAAAAGCCAGCTAGAACAAATCAACCGTATAAGTAATTTGGAAATTTTTTATGATTTTTATAATTTTTAAATCTAATATGTAGGCCGGGAATATAATGTGAAGTTATGTCAGTTAGGTATACAATGACAATAAGTAAGTATTAAATAATGGCGCTGCAAGTCCAAAAAATGAAATAGTGTTACTTACGTGGTACGTATTTTTCAACATTTAGAAAAGAAAGTAGCCTTAACTAAGTTATTTTTCAGTTCAAATTTTTCCGTATGTTGCGATAAACAGAAAAGGATTTTAAGGTAAAGTCATATTTTTATGCTAATTCCTAGAAGATTTTTTTTTTGAAATACGTACTTATTTATGCAATTTGCTGTCTTCTGATTCAAGTAACGCCAATTTTATTTTACAGATATTGGTACACATTTTGGAATAAATGTTTATTTGGACATATTTCGGTAATAATACCTTTTTTCCGACATATTTTGTTGAAGATTCATTTTTTTTTCCTGATATATTTTGATAAAAATGCGTTTTTTCAACATATTTTTTAAAATAAAATTTTTTTACTTGTGAAATTCAATCAAAAAAAAGGTTTATTTTTTTATATATATGTATATTTAAAAAAAAAATTAAAATTAACGTATTAATTTTGTTTTTTTCTCGATTATTTTATCAATACAAATGTATATCGTGAAGTTTAAAGGCAGTTTAATATACATGTCTGTCTGGTTTTCCAAATTTTGAGCGCTTATTTCGACATATTTTCTTGTTTTTTTTTTTTGAAAATAAGCTCACAGAATTATTAATACATATGAATGCATATTTGGTGGGTACTCTCAAAAAATATTTTTTGATTATAAACATTTAAAAGTCCTTGCCATACTGATAAAATTGAATTTTCTCCAGTTCGTATGTACGCAATAATTTCAATATGTCACCATCAATTTACAATAGCCTATTTCAGATTGTTTTAATGTAATTATGACAAACTAATGTTAATATTAGTTTACAACACCGTAAATTTTTATAATTTTATTTCATTTTTTGTGTTCTGAAAAGTTGAAATTTTCAAAATGAATGATGTTCAGGGTATTTAAGCTAAGTTGGGGCATTTTTAATTTCGAGAGAACTACGAGAGATATGGAAGCACTTTCCGAACATTAGGTAAAAGTCTAAGCCTGAGTAATAAGTGTTGGTTCTATTTAAGTTTTATATCTATGGCTATGTTACTGAAAATATCATAGTTGTTGAACACCATGGCTTGGTTGTTTGTAATTTTTTGAATGCTGAATATAAGGCTTCACGAGAATAAAAAGAAAGTACGATCAGTTTTATTGTTACAGTGAAATAAACTAATGCACCTTTAACAAAAAATTTGGGGAATAATATCGATTATATCACTATGTTGATATCAATATCGTAAGAAAAGTTTCAAAATATTTCGATGTTCAAAAGATAGCCCATGGTGTATGTTCTTGAGGGGGCGCATAATCACTATAATAAATGTATAAGCCTTTAATTATTTCACAAAATTATTTCCCGATATTATTTTGCCAATTATTCCCTTATATTTGATACGCATGCGCCACTACCCACACAGCCACATACAGATACTAACAAAAATATTCTTTGTCTCCTCGGAAACGACAAATTCTACAGTTTTACTCAAAACCATTCAGGGCCGGCACAAGCTAAAGCGCCGTTCCGTGGCTTCAGGGGTTGTATTTTGAGTAAAAATCAATTTATTAATGAAAAATTTTCAGTTGATTGCTTTAGTAAAAATTATTAAATAAATTTTGGCGATGTAATATCGGATCCAAAGGTATGGGAACAAACAGCTTAAAGAGGCTAAAAAGTTGTTAGAGAAAAGCGAAAGTCTGATTGTGCAATAATGTTCTCAATGACTATGAACTTTATCTGTCAAAGACACTATTAATTAATTAATTAATAATAATAATAATAATAATAATGATAATAAAAATAATAATAATAATAATAATAATAATAATGATAATAATAATTGTGGGTACTATAGATCTCGTACACACGCCATTCCTTATCGGCGTATTATATTCAACAATAAATAAAATACATTGTTTTGTTCGTATGCTCTTACTTGTACACACAGGCAAGTAAGATGCAAAGTTTGGCTGATGACAAAATGATAGATAAAGATCTCGGTGATGTCTCGGACTGGTACACGAACTCATTATGTCATTTCTTATCAATTGCTTCAGCAATGAATAAGAAATGACGTGAATTCTACTACACACCTACATATGTATATGTACATAAGTGTGTCTGTGTGCGTGTGCCAAAACCAGTATATAAACTCTCAGAACCGGCTTTAAAATCGCCAGTGTTCGGTCTGGTTCTGGATTACCCGTACTTGTGTACGAAGTGCTTGAACACGCTTAAATTCTGTAGGATTTCCTTCTGGTGAGAATATCTCTCACGACAAGGTATTCCACAGTGGTGACCCCGACGTGATATTTGGCTACGTCGTGAAGTATCCTTAGGTGCGTTGCGCTTTTACAAAAATTTGGCAAGAAACTTGCTTGCTCGGCAAATACAAAAAATTTTTTTTGCAGACTAAGACACCTTTTAGGTTGTCAAAGTAGAGCCTGCTGAAGTGGGAATTTATACCCCTCTCCTTAAAATATACAAACATGGAGAAACAAGACAGTAGACCTGGAGGAAGAAGGTTGGACTCATCCCCCAACCCCCCCAACTTCGACTCGACACTCCAAGAATTTACCAAATCAGGAAGAAGGCCCTCAACACCCAGAATTAGCACGACTGGGAGCTGCAATAAATAAAGATCAATTAGCAGTAAAAACGTTGAGAAGTGGTCAAACTTTAAGCCAAAGTTCAGACCCAAAAACACCTGTCCTACAAACACAGGAGCCAGTGTTTTCAACCAGCAAGTAAGGAAGTAGTTCTGTGGAATACGCTTGTCATCAGAAAGGCAAAGCAATGGTCCCACCACCCAATGGAAATGAAAACCCATAACCATCGCAGGGAGGTAGTGCTCAGCCACAGCTGACGCCCAAAGTCTTGGCGTAGATTATGCAACTTTTGCAATTGCAGCCAGGACAGAACCCCAACTTCTACAGACAAAGGATAGAGATCCCGGAATTTCTGCCCAATGAGGTGGAGTTATGGTTGACACTATTAGAAGGCAGGTTCAAGATGGAGAATATAACCCTGAACCAGCAGTATCTACACATCTGTGGAGGCATGCCCCCACAGATAATACGCCACATTCCAGATATCATGGAATGCCCTTCGACAGAAGAGGACAAATATGCCTGGTTCGTCAAGAAGATCAAAAATGTATTCGGAAAAACAAAGAACAAAATAATAGATGATGTGATGGGTGGTATGAAGATGGGGGATGACAAACCCTCAATCTTCATGGCAAAATTGAGGCAGAAGGCAGATAACATAGTAGCCCCTTCTGTCATAGGCAATCAATTTTGCAAACAACTTCCCCAAAGTGTTGTGCAATGCCTAGCCGCCGTAGGTTCAACCGTGGTAAACACATCTGCAGACTTGGACTTCCTTGCAAAATCCGCAGATAATGCACTCGAATACACCAGGTCAAAGCCCGTGGTTAGTGCAGTATCTGCCGAGACTGGAGAGATCGCTCAACTTCGACCTCAAATAGCTCAGTTGACTGATGAAGCAAAACGGAACAAAAGCCAAGGCTCAATGAAATCCAATAGTAGCTGGCGACAAAGATCTAAAAGTAGAAGCTACATCAACAACAATGGCAATAGCAGAGAATGATAGTCCCGGTCCAGAGACCGCAGATCTAGTTCCAGTAACAGGGGTCAGAGTTCAACACCCCCAAGAACATCATCTCCCAAAACTCTATTGGCTCATCCAGACGAAAGTCTGCCGTTATGCGTGAGTACCGATGCATCTGATTTTGCTATTGGTGCAACCCTGTACCAACTTGATAAAGACAACAAGAAGTTACCGCTAGCTTTCTTCTCGAGGAAGCTCTCAAAAACAGAAAAGAACTATAGCACATACGATAGGGAATTGCTCGGAATTTTTGCTGCTTTGAAGCATTTCAGGCACCAATTAGAGGGTAGATGTTTTTCTGTGTATACTGACCATAAACCCCTAACATATGCCTTCACACAAAAAGCAGAACCAGGATCGTGGAGAAGAGCGCGACAATTAGACTATATTGGTCAATTGACTACCGACATTCAGTATATAAGTGGAGAACTTAACACTCCAGCTGATGCCTTGAGTAGAATCGAAGCTATCTCAGCTCCTGTCCAATTACCTTATGCTGAAATAGCTAAAGCACAGCTTAAGGATGCAGAATTGCAAGAGTTGTTATCGAACGATGATACTACTCTCAAATTGAGACAGCAAAAAATTCCCGGTACTGATGTTTTATTAACATGTGACATCAGTACAGGTAAGAATAGGCCATTTCTACCGGTAAAATATTGCAGGTTGGCTTTCAACAGTGTACATAATCTGTCACATGCTAGGCCAAAATGTAGTGCTAATATGATTTTGGCAAGGTTTGTATGGCCACGAATGAAGTCTGACTGCAACAAATGGGCTCGCAGTTGCCTGAACTGTCAAAAATCCAAAATAGTAAGACACACTCGCTCGCCCCTCAAATCCTTCAAACAAACAGAGCGGTTTAAAACAGTACATATGGACTTGGTAGGCCCATTGCTACCATCTCAAGGACACAGATACCTGTTGACGATAATAGACAGGGCAACACGATGGCCAGAAGCAATCCCTCTACACGAGATGACAGCTCCTACAGTAGCGGCAAGGTTATATGATACCTGGATTGCGAGGTATGGCGTACCAGAAGTCATAATTACAGACCAAGGTTGCCAATTCGAGAGCTCGCTCTTTAAAGAGCTGTCTAATAAGCTTGGTGTTCAACACAGTCATACCACAGCTTACCATCCTCAAGCCAATGGCAAAATTGAGAGATTGCATAGAGCCCTCAAACCCTCTATTATGTCTCACAACACAAAGAGATGGGTAGAAGTACTTCCTACCATCCTCTTAGGCCTTCAATCTACCCTACAAACGGATACAGGTCACTCTGCAATGCAACTAGCTTTTGGCGAAGAGCTACGCCTCCCAGGGGATTTCTTCACAGAATCGAAGGAAGCTACCCCCAAAATCATGGTACAAAATATAAGAAATGATGCCAACAATTTCCTAAAACAGGCAGCTTGCCATGGCCAGCCCAAGATTTACATCTCGAAGCACTTGGCCCATACTTCACACGTATTTGTTAGAGACGAAAAATGAGATCTGCGCTGGAGAAACCATACGCCGGTCCTTACAAAGTAGTATCACAAGATGAGAAAAACTTTGTGATAATCATTGCAGGCAAACCCCGAACAATTTCAATCGACAGATTGAAGCCTGCATATATGGTAAGCGACGACAAAAGAATAAAGAGGATATCAAGAGAAAACATAGAAAATATCCAGACGGATTCATCAATAAACATAGAAGAATCCGTCGAAAAATGTGAAAATAAAAATTCACAATTAGAGAAAACACCAAAAATAAAAAAGTCTGTGAAGTTTTCGGATGATGTTATCACCAAAACATTCGATCCCGAGGCCCCCATATGCCCACGAAAAAGAGGCAAAGGATACATCTTCCCAAAACAAAAACCAAAACAAAAAGAACGTCACAAAATCTGTTTTTTGCGAATCAAACCGTACAAAAGGTACCATCTGTAAATATGGTCTGTTGATTTTTGTCGAATAAAAATCTCGGTCTCTCTCCTCACACATCTCCCACTAAAAAATGAATGAAAGATTATATTCCTGAATATTAATACAATATTTTTGTACTTACTGAAAAAGAAAGTGCCTCCCATTTAATGAGACGTGATCACAATAAAGTGGCCTCACACCATCAACGTGCAGGATGAATTAAGTAGTTCTTTAAACATTTTAGGCTATAATTTTTCTAAATCCGAAATCAATGAAAATTTTTTCAGGTTTATATTTTTTACCTTTTATCAAATATTGTTTATACTTGATATTTCTGTCTGGTCACCTAATGAAAACCTGCTAGGTAGGTTTTATCAGACTTCACACGTTTTTCAAATGGTTGGTAAATTTGAGATTAAATTTATCAACCAATTTGATTTCCCCTGCATTCAAGATGATGAAATCACTGTGTTTTACTGCTCTCGATACAAATTCCTGTTATAATTTGTTTTGATATTTGATGTTTCGAATTTTATGTGACATGTATTATTGAGTCAATTTAATCCACTGTTATTACTTCATCTTAACTACGAATTCAAGTCCGATCATATGATAGTACTTACTGTATTGGTATATCGTAATATTGTATATATATTTATGTGTAATACAGGCCAGTTTTTTAATATTCGATCTTAGCTGTTTTTATTTAAACCATATGTAATTGCTAGAAGGGTAATTTGGGCAACTTCCAGATGGTAAGCATTGTTCTTTCGGTGGTGTAGTTTTGATGACTAGGTAAAATGTCTTTAACAGATAACCTGTTTCTAGTCCTTCAGACTTATTCAAAAATCTAAAATACTGGAGTTTTGATACAATCCCAAATTTATGGCTGGCTATCCATCAATGACTCATGACCAAAGCTGGACTCCGGTATGTTATTTCATCGTCATTTTATGTTAGTTTGTTATTGAGTTCAAAGTTTATATGATTTTGTGTTGTCATTTGCATTAGCTACCATATCTAGCTTATCATAATAATATCCGTAAGACTATATCCCCAAGGTTCTGTTTCAGTCTTCAACTGCGAATCTTCATTTTTTATTTTTAAAATTTTTTATTTGAAGTTGTATATTGGTTTAACATTGCACCCAGGTGAACTAAGAACAGAATTTTCTCAAAATCTTAAAAATAGGATTCTCAAGATCTAAAGTACGTAGGCACTGTATTACTTTATTAAGCCATTCAGAAATATTATCCTTCAGTTTCAGGGAAGAATAAAGTATCTGTCAACTTCTCGAGGTAAAAATTAGTGATTCATCATATCGATATTTTTTCCTATCGATACTATCAATAGATTTTTTTTTACAGTGGCAAAAAAATTTTAAATTATGAAATACTTGAATTCAGTCATCATTACGATTTATTTGCATATGATATGTTTTATTTTGAAGTGAAAACTCAATAGTTTATTACAAAGTTTTATTTTTTATTTAAAAGTACAGCTTGAAAACGTCTTTTCCGGTCAATTTAAAACCTCGAAATTATCGATAATTATCGATGGTCATTATTGAGAAATACTACCGATAGAATGTCGATAGTATCGATAGTTTATGCATCACTAGTAAACTAAAAAGTTAGAAACCTTGTTGCGAATTCGTTGATATATTCTCCCTTATTATCTGGTAAGAGTTCGTAGCTACAATGACTGAAAATAACAGGTAGGTAATTGAATAACGATTGTAATGATCGTTGGTCAAATTTAAACACAGACAAATTATTGTTTTTGTTTTGATTTATTCGGACCAACGAAAGATACTTGCCCCAGATTTTGGCACTGAATTTCGTAGCCAATGTATTTTTTCTTGTATTCTAAGAACAAGTTTTTATGCCCCAACTGACAAATCATCCGGGGCGTAATATTTTACAAAATTAATATTTTGTTGTCGAACAAAGTTGAAAGTAATGATTTATTTTTACGTTTTTCTGCGCACTTCTCGAGGTTATTCATTAGTTCGTAATTTTTTTACGATGTCAGTTCATTCGTCTGTCATCGTTTTCGCTTAAGCTACATTAAAATGTCTTCATAAGGTATATGAAGGTGGAAACGCTATGATATGCGCACGCTCTTTACTAGGCGCATGGCTAGAAAATGGGCGAGGTATTATACGAAGCTAGAGGAGCAGCAGTTCGTTTATTTACCGTTAATTTTTTCCATTTTTTTAAATGTTTTTTTCAGAATAAAATCAGTCAAGACGACGGGGGTGGAGGTATTCCCCCAAACCCAGGATTTTTAAGGGTTCAAAAAAAATCGAAAAATTGTAGATTTTAATGGAAAATCTACTAAATAATCACTAAGAAAATCCATTCCAACAGATAAATCCCGTATACTGCCTCTGAACGCAGACGTAATTTTTAATTTCTAGGGGGTCCTTCAATTTTTTTCCCGAGGCTGAATTTCCTCTCTGCGGCCGCCGTAGAATACCGCCCTGGAAAAAATTATTCCAAAAGTCATGTCTTCGACCTCTGAAGAAGTGAAATTAAGCGATTAAGGACCAAATGTAAGAACGATACTGAAGTAATTCTCACATTTTTAGTGGAAAATACAACTATTGTATTCAGGGCAATGGCGGGACCTGGAGGAGGATCTGTCGAAAAGTGCCGATCCTAAGTCATAGATCACAAATATATAGGTCACTCAAATTCTTCCGTACACAAGATATATATATATATATATATATTTTTGCTCATTTTGACACTTTCTGGGAGTCTATAGAGCCTCCGCTCTTTAACCTATGGCAATGAAACTTGGGGTAGTGTTCGAAACATCATTCATGGGCTACACATTCGTGTTGAAATTTTTTAAATTTATCTGCTAGTTTCAGAGGAAGGGGTTCTCAATTGTTGCAAATTTGCTACCTTTAGTTCGGTCAAGAGGCATTAAAAAACGTATTTTTGGGTTGTGTGTTGCAAGAAATATATTGCTGTTATGTGGACCTAACGGTGTAGTTTGATAGTCGTTAAATTTTTCCTAGATTGAAGAAGCTCGGTTTCAATTCAAGTTCGATGCTGTGGTCTGCATAATGGTGTGGTACGTTCGGCCTTATGGTCAGAAGGTTGCAGGTTCGAGACCTGCTGCCATAATGTTCCTGACCAAAAATGGCGATGTATTTTGGTTTGGCTCAATTGGTGCTCCCATATGTGATTAAAAAATTCATGCTGGTAGACCACTAGCCACTGTATCTTGACCATCTGCTTCCTCCTAATCAATATCAGTAATCTCCCTATGTTGGGTAAATGGTTATGTTGCCAATACCTAGTAAAGTACTGTGGGTATAGGTGTGCGTGCGCACCTTACAACCACAAACAATAGAAGGTGCTGTGTGTTTATAGTGTGTGTGAGCCTAGCTCAGTATTTAAATTGGCAGTACAGACAATGTAAAATCATAAGTGCATAAAGGTTGTTTGTGGACTATATGTCCACTGGCCTACTAGGTGATAGATGAGTGCGCGAGCACTCTCATTTGTCTCGATCATCCATTGCCACAATTACAAATAAATTCATGAATGAGTACTCACTCGAATAATAAAAATCTGTGAGTTACTTGTCTCGTGGTGTATGCTGGGGAGGGGTCTATCGATTAACCCTCTTAAGAAATTTTCAACTTTTCTTTCTTCCCTTTCAAGCTTTAAATTTTGTTTTGCTTTTTCACTTCCTTTTTAAAAATTTTTAGAATTCCATTAAAATTTTCTTACATCCGCACCTCATTATTATTGCTAATTTCAGACGTTTAGAATTATATAATTCTAAACACTAACCCTCTCCTTAAATTGAACAAAAATTCATTTGATGTCTAAAATGGTATCAATTCAGTTCATTAACTTCTGGGTAACTTTTGTAGGCAATCATGATGTCACTGAAAACCTTGAAAATCTAATGGTGAGCAAGAGCAAAACCAAGCCATTTTATATTCTCCTTTTCACCTTATAAATGGGTCCTTAATTTTTACAGCACCGGTTATTGCTGTGGCTCTCATATGTTTCTCTTAACTCTTATTGATAACCTTCAGACAGTATTACTTAATGCTTTATTAGGTATTATCTTCATTGGGACATTAGTAGCTGGTTTGGTATACAAAAGCTATCAACCAGTTTGAAATATTTTTTTTTTTTTTTTTTTTTTGAATAGGTACTTATCTACATTGAAGGAAATATATGCGGAAATGTTTACTTTTTTTTTCTATTGTGCAAGAAAATTTCTGATAATCATATCTTTTTTGCCTGAAAACAAACATTTCCCCCTATAATGGTAATTTCTTAATTATTTTTGAAGTATAACTCTTTTAATACTTATGTGACAGTTGACTGAAATTTTCAAATATTTTTCGCTAGCAAAATAGTAATATATTTCTTTTTCTAAATCAAAAACGATCGCTAATTTACGGTTGAATCAGGTTATCGAAGACCAACACCTTGGTATAATTGTTACGAACATTGACACGACTTAAAGGAAAAAAAAAGTATGATGAATACTTGACAATTGTCGTCATTTTTAAGGAACTTTAGCATTTGACATGTAATTAATTGACCGATAGATGTCGATGGTAAAATAACTGAAACCATTTAGGTTTTAACCCTACGTAACTTAAAACAAACGGTGCTAGAACTAAAATTCTAGAAGAAAATATTATACATATTCTTCTGTTTGAAAAAAATTTATCGTGTTTGCTTTCATCTTTGCGTGTATATTTTCATTTTCAAAACTAAATTAGTATCGAAATATCTAGATCGCATAATTTCCACAGGTTAATAGCATTCAAATGTTCAGTTATTGTTTTGTCTTTCAAGTTTTTCATTTATTTTCACTTTCATAACAATGGCGGATCCAGTGCGTCGTTTGGTTTTTTTGTGGAGAGGAAAATTCTAAAAAATTTTTTAGAGTTGAGCTTTTTCTTCTTTTTTTTTTCTCATCAAAACTTTTTGGGGAATTCTGTCCCCTTAAATTTTCGTCTTTTTTCTTTTTTGTTTTAGGCGTTTGGGGGAGGAAATCTCACCATTTCTCCACCTTAAACCACCACTGTTACATAACTGTACTAATTATGTTTGTCTAGAACTAAATTTATACGTGATCTATAGATCTGATTTAGACTTCAACGTTTCTCCGAGTGGAAAATTATTAAATTCGTAGGACGTAATGGGGAGACCGAAGAGTGATGTTTCAAGAAATGGTAGGGTTTAAACGTGAACTAGATATTTAGCCATACTATCTCTCCAGTCCTCTTAAATTGAAGGGACGGTTCTTTACCCCGTTAAAGTTGGTTTAATTGGAAAAAGGCAACGTAAACTAGGCTACCTCCGTCAATATTTTTTGTATTCTTTTACACATTCTAAATTTCTTCACTTAGTACAATTTTTTTAATGAAAAGACCATTATACTATCAAAAACATGTTTGACATGAAAAACTGCTGCGAAATGCCATAAATCTAAAATTTTCAATGTAAAATAGGTACGTGTTAAAAGTTTTACTAATATAACTCCTGAAACCTTCGATGAAGTAGGCCTATCCAATGGGATTTTTGAACATAACCGAATTCTTTCAGAGTTTCAACATTTTTCTGCTATTAATCTTTCATAGATGAAGCTTATCTTGGAGAATTTTGTACTTTTTGAGCGGAAAACTTGCTAATGTGTTTTTAACAATAAAATATCTTAGAAAACCGAAACATTGGCGCCTGATGCTGTGACAAACTTGTATTTTGTTTTATTAACGTTCGACAGAACCTCTACTGCTAGTGTCGAATTTCTCAAACCTCAAAAGTAAAATAAGTATTAATTAAAACATAAAAAGTCATACATATCTATTTTAATATTGGTTTTTCTTAAGGCCGATGGATTTTCTGTAAAATATTTCTGCAAATTATTCTTTCTTACCATATTTTTTCATGATTAATTGAAAGATTGTATGACTTGAAGGATAAAATTATGGTTAAAGGGGGAGGGGTCTGATAAGTATTTTATTTTTCTTGTTTTTTTTTACTCTAGTTTTTAAAGCTAAAACAGCAAGAGGTAGAAGTGGTGCGAAAAATGGTCACATTTATTATATCATCTGGAAAATTTATCTCCAGATTTTGCGTAATATGACGTGGTTTACCATTCTTGGAAAATTTCTGATCAGAAGTTAATCCTCAAAACAAAATTCCTGCGGTTTCATTTCCCGTGGGTAAAGAAATAACTTGAACATAACAGCGTTATGATTGCATAGAAATTGAAAAATAGAAGAACAAAAAAAGTAATTAAAAGTGTATTCGCCGTAACATTGGAGGACAAATATTAATTGTATGCATTGTTTATGTCAGAAAGAACCATAAAATAAATGACCTGTCTAGCACTATTAAAAAAGAATTATTCATCTGTAACAATCAAGTCCAAGAGAAGGTAAGGTGGTGTGTTGGTGGTGGATTATTAACTTGGTATATAACAATGGTACTTAACGTTCTTCCCAAAATCTCATTCTTTTGTTGAAAATTCGATTTTTTAACTAGTAGAGGATTCATTGATTTGTCGAAAAAAAAAAAGAGGTACCTTTATCAAGTCGTTAACAATAGAATTTAAAAAAAAAACCCTCTCATCCTTTCTTTGGTTTTTTAAATTTTCAGTTAGAAATTGAATCGTTATCTTTTCAGAAGTTCATCGAATTCGATGAATAAATAACTTACTTCACGAACGATGAGGTTGAAATTAACGTGGATTTTTTCAGTGATTTTATGGTTAACTGGTTTGGCTGAATTATTTTTCTTTATTGTTTACTAATTTTATTTTCTGGTCGCAGGATAGAATAGGCAGTTCTGGTTATCCTTTGAGTCTTTTCTTACGTGATGTTAATTAAACGCAGCAATTGGCCTAGTCATCCGCAACCATAAACAATCAATTTAAAGAAAAAAAAACTAGAACCCATAAAAACTCTTTTTCAACTACGAAACTTAAATAAAATTTAAAATTTAAAAGAAAATACCGAATATCTTTCTCAGTGGGTTCAATTAAATTTATCAAACAATTAACGTCGTGTAAAGACTAAATTTATTAAACGCGAAACGACTTTACATCAACCAAAAAAAAATATACAAGATATCGTCGATCAAAACGTCATAAAATTGCACAAACTAATATTGCACTGAGTATAAAAATATTTTCTATGAACCGTGTGCTAGTAGAAGTTTATAAAAAGATTAAGCGGTAAATCCGTCCCCGCAATTTGTTAAGGTAGAGAGGGGCAATATGGCGGCGATTCGTGGACCAATCCCTATTAGAACAACGTGTGACGTCATAAGCTGTGACATGTAATCTTAACTTTTTTTTTCTTTCCTCGTCTGTCTTTTTCTTTCTTTCTGTATTCCATTCTTTTTTTTTTTCCTCTTTCTCCCTCATATTGTTCTTTCTTTCTTCTTTTTTTATCTGAAAATTTAGCAACCTTATTACGTTTTTATAAACACGATAACTTTAAACTTATTCGAGTACCTAAGTACTTACTTTATATAATATATATGAATTACTGAAAATTGTTTCGATAGCAGGAAAGCGAAAGAGAGAAGGAAAAAAACCAAGAAAAGGGTTAGTATGTGTTAGTTTTTCTTTTATCCTCGTTTATGCAGGTAGCTTTATGGTGCTTTTTTTCCGCCTTTTTTTTTCCATTTATGTTTTATGAAATGGTAGTTTAATTTGTTTAAACGATTCATTACCGCCGATTGCTGCTCACTTAAAAAGTAGAACCATAAATTAGAACATTTACACGAAAATAAATCGTGTATATGTGAACTTTTGTACGTGTGAATTACATACCTCTTCGAATGAGGGAAATAAGGATTTGTTTCCTTCTATTATTTAAGGATAAAATTTTCGGCTCAAGTGTCGTATCTTATTTATACACATATGAAAAATATATCTAGTCACGCATGGTTGTAAGAAAAAACGAGACTAAGACGACCTTGGTTTTGGTCTTGCATCAGTAGTCAGAATTCTTAGTCTTGGTCGTTCCACATGGCCGATGCCCAGTCAAGTCTTGGTCAGTCAATATGTGTTGGTGTTAGCATTGATTTTGCTTAGAAGATTGTTAATATTATTGATGGCTGAATTAAACTTACCATTCACATCCCTCCAAAGTATGAAAGAACAAATTATTTAAATTGCAACATTGAAAACATTTATGGTATTCAGTAACAGTTAACATGGTCATTGGGTCTATTCATGTATTTCTTGTCATAGAACAAAGTTCACAAGGCACACTGTTACACTTGTTTTCATTTTTTCATCAGCATCTGCACGCCTTGGGCGTTTCAACCTTGTCCTTATTGGTGGTCCTTTACCTACATCACAAGGCAAGTTGTGTTGTCTAACAATGATTGACAAAGCAACACACTGGTCTGCAGTCTTTCCTCTTTCAAACATGCATGCTGAAACAGTTGTTAAGGCATTTCTTTCCCCATGGATTTATTATTTTGGTTGCCCGGCTATATCACTACTGATTAGGAACAACAACTCGAGTCCAACTTATTCCACGAGCTTCATTACATACTCGAAATTCACAGACAACGCTCATCTCCCTACCATCCTCAAGCCAATGCCACGATTGAAAATCTTCATAGAACCTTTAAATCAGCTATTACAGCCTGTCTGAATCAAACCACTAGATACAACAACTACGTACCAATTATTCTGTCAGCATTAAGATCATATTTTAATTCAGACTCACAGATTACACTTGTCGAAGTTCTTTATAAGCAGCAACTGGGCCTTCCAGGAAATCTGTTCTCACCCTCATCTTCAAAATCTTCTAAGTGTTGCATTGGTCTTGATCGGGTAAAATCAATATTATAACCATATATTTTACATTGGTCCTGCAGTTTGAGCACGAAAAGGGCTACCTACGTTTATTTGACAAAATTGGGACTTACGTTTTCTCATCTTAACTGGATGGTACCTTATTAAAACATTTGAAAAGTCTCATACTCTCCTTGGATGGCGGAAAAAGTGACCCTAAAATCCTTAATATTTTCTCATAAATCTTTGCCAATAGAGGATGATTAAGTTGTTAGCCTCACGATTGCAAGATGGCATATTCGGTCGCATATTCGAAACCAGCTGCCTTCTTATTCCCGAATCAAAATGGCAGTGTGCGTGATTCGGTCCATATGGTGCTCCCACATGTGATAATTATGAACGTTCATATTAAGAAACCATTGTTTACTAGATGCTAATTAATTCCGGTCATTCCTTCCATCATCACGAATAATTTTCTCGACGCCTAAACCCAATATATAAATTAAAAACAATGGAGGAATAGTTTTCAAACGGAGAATGAGTAGGAACCTATTAATTCGAAAACTAATAGGTACCAGTTCTAGAATTTTTCTCTTTGTTATATCTGATCGGGTGTGTCTGTCTGTAGAGTGAAAATTTAGGCCTATGTATTGTAAGAAAAACGGACAAAAAATCGAATAGGTATTTTGGAAAAATATGAAAACTTTCAAAATTCTCCAGTTATTACTTTTGCGTCGATTTCGTTACCTTAGTCTAGGGTTGGACAAGAATCCACTAAAAATGGATTCGAATTGGAATCCGTGAATCCACATTTTTTTGGAGATTTGAATATGGTCCGATTCATTATCACTCTTATTTGGATTCGAATCAAATTCGAATAAAGTAGGTGTATTCGTGGATTCATTATCCGGATGCGAATCCTCGAATACGATTTATCAGTTCATTGGGTATTTTATTTTATTGCAGTGATCTAAAATAGAAACTACTGTAAGAAAAAATCGAATTTCATTGGTTTCACATTCAAAATTGAATTCACACTTCGTTTTTTCAAAAAGTTTTAAAGTTTAAATGAGTCGAAATGATTTTCAATTCCGATTCTTTGAGGCAAAAACCAAAATGAATCCTTGATTTTTGGAAAATCATTCAAAAATTTCGGATCCGTCGAATTTGTCAAACAAATTCGAATAAAGTTCACGAATCCAGTATCTTTTTTTGGATTCGAATCACAAATGAGAATCCAATGCGTCAAAATGGATTCGAATGAATTCGTCGAATCACAAAAACTGATTCGAATCAAATTGGATTCGAATCATGCTCAACCTTGCCTTAGTCGTACTTTGAAGGGCCACTTTTCAATAAATAATGATAGCAAAATATACCTTACAAATGAATAAAAACCTAACGGTTTCCATAAATCTAAACAATGGAGATTGTTGTCTCTTTCATTCGGTTGTATTTTATATTTTCACGTTTAATTTCAGGAAAAAAATATCGAAAATCCATTTCGTGGAATATTCATCCACCGGATGAGACGAACGTTCGAGAATTGCCCGAATTTAAAGAAAATCCATCGTTTTCTTCTCTTAGTTCAGAATGCTTTAGTTGTCAGAATCGAGTTTAAATTTGTAAGTACTTACCATAATTGTTAATTCTCAGTTACAGTATCGTGTAGGTACTTATTGATTTTTTTTTTTTAAGTATGTTTCATTCTGATTTTATAACGAAGAACGTTTCTCTGGAGCTCAAAAACAAATTACTTTTCATTTCTCACAAATACCAAGTTGATGTGTTCCATGAAAGAAGGTCGGTACTCCAAAAACAAATAATAATTTGTAGGCTTTCGCTGAATTCTTGCTGAAATAAAATTGATTCATTTGGTAAGATAGCGAAAGGTTGTATAAAGAGTCGGCGCTTGGCAGTCGGAGCCGTGAACTTCACCAGTCGTAATACGGTGCCTGATGGCAAAGCGATTTTATTTGTGCTGTTGGGAGGGAAAAATTAAATATTATTTACTCGCCTTCAAATTATAGTGATAAATTGGTTTACAGCTCCATAATAACGGCATAAAAACATTTTACATCTATTTGAGAGCGTGTGTATCTGTGCGTGTCTTTATCTGTAAAAGTTGTCCTTTTTTTTATTGTTTATTTGTTTATTCTTCAATTGTGATAGTAAGTAGGTATTGGTAGGTTCTAAAGTTGAAATGTAAATAGGCGATTGTGGTCGATATTTATTGGAGGAAGTAAGTGAAGCATTAAATTAAGTGGACTCATTCTAAAAAAAAAAAGAAAAAAAAAGAATGTTAGCGCTCGCATACGAAGAGGAAAAATAAAAGCAAGAAAAGGAGTTCATTTACTTAGTGTGTGTAGGTATCTTGAGAAAATTGGTCGATTTAGAAATGCGTAATCTTGCGCGAACTGCCATAGTTTCATTTTATTTTCCTTCAACTGAATTTTTGGAAATGTTTTACGATTTTCGTGCAATCAAATGAAGTAGCTTCAACCATAGGTGAGAAAAAAAAATAATGATTCGTGGAATTAGGAACTAAATTTCGTTTTTAAAAATTTGAAGTGCATGTTATATACCAGCGACCTGAAAGCTGCAGAATTAATTATTGCAAACTGTTCAGAATCATATTCCTCTTATAAGCTAGAGTAATTCTCGTTCACCTTCTTACATCCCTCCTTCTCCCAACCCCTAAGCAATTATCATATGCTGAATACGCTGTATATTTTATTATATTGTTTATATTTGAGAGAATGGGGGTTGCGATTTATGATGGTTTTACTGAAACACCTCTTCCTCGATCTTGTTTTTTCCGTTTTTAAGTATTTTCGTTGGAGCATTAAAATCTTATTTAAAATTTTCCACATTGATGGAAATTTCGTACTTTTCTGGTTTTTCTTTTTTTACTGAGATTTCCTCAATATTCTGTTATTCATGAAGGTTACCTGAAATGGTGCCCTGCATATTGAAGAAATTGGAAAAGACAGGAAATGTCAATCACGTTTTCCAATATTCTATTAAGTTAGCTGATTTTTGATAAGTTTATGTAAAATTTACGAACAACTTACCTTGCATATTGATTACCGATCTATTTCAGTACCTGTTGCATTAAAATTTACAAGCTTATCTTAAAACAGTTTTTTTTTGAAGATAAATAAATTTTCTTAATTTTCTGGAATGAGGGTATCAAAATTTTGTTTTTTCATAGTTTTACGCACTCTATTTTAAGAACTTAACTTATAGTTTTTCTTAAAATTCTTCTTTTTATTTTGACTGTTTATTGAAAATTTCTATAAATCATGATTGTCATTGCTCCTGTAACAATAATATTATGGTGGATACATCGTTCAAATAAAAGTATTCAACGCAAAATATAATATTGTGTATTACAAACAATAAAACATGAAAATATACAAGTTATAAATGTGTGCTTACTGATTCAAGTACAAAATAAGATTGAAGTACAACCACCAAAACATTGTCTCATATTAGGCCAGAGTTATGGGTGATTTGTGTTGAAGGGAAAGGAAGGAGATAATGTTCAAGGAATAAGGATGTGATGAATATGCAATTATACATAATTTGTGAGAAAAGTTTAGAGAGACACATTGTCAAAAAATTTGTATTGAAGGAATTGCTGATATAGGATAAATAAGTATATTTTATGAAATACGTTAACTTAGCATAAATAGGTCACAATACGCATATTATTGTGACAGCTTCGTTGCACAAATTATTCTCTTCTTTAATAACTAGCAAGTAGGTACAGCAACTCAATTCCGTTATTATCGACCTTCTCAAAAGTTGTATTCCCTGATATGTACAATACTCCTAAGTTCTTTTTGTAAAAAATCAGTTTTTCTCCCCTTCAGTTTTTCTCTCTTTTTTTCCGCTTAAACTGATGAAAGAACAAAATAAAAGGAAAACTTTGGAAATATGAAAATTTAATTTGTTCAGCAGCAAAAGAGCATTTTGTGAAAAAGTTCAGATGATTAAATGAAGTTACCTTGCTTTACGCTTCTGATTTTTACCTACAAATATTTCAACTACATTGTATCCTATTTAGATTGACGAGTCATTGCAGTACTGCACAGTTAATAAGAATTTTTGGGGAGAAGAGTTAAGTGCAATTTCTTGTTCAGCGAACGATTTCTGTGTTAAATACAATTTAAGCGTATAACGTCGATTTCTTTTCCTGGGGAGCCATAAGTAATAAGCTGTCTTTAAAGTACCTAAAGAATATTCTGATTTACGTTAAATAAATAAATGTGCCCGTGGAACCCACTGAAAAGTATAAAAAGTTGAGCTACCCGAAGGTATTAATGATACTTGACTTTATTTGGAGACGAGAAATGAAATAGGGGAATGAGAATAAAGATCTGAATACGTGATCCCATCACGACATTGAGTGATAATGCTGTGTGGGGATAAGTGTGATGTAAGAAAACTATAATTTCAGCATTTTTTGAAACATCAATGATGTTGAGAGAGAAAAATGATTGTCTTAGTTTTATTATGAAGGAAAATATGCTGGTGAAATGACAGTAAAGAAGGTAGGTATGAGTTTTGGTAAAATTTCGACTAAATACCTACATCGAAGTTAGAAAGTAGAAGATTAAACCTACGTATTGCAGAGTTCAGACTTGAGTTAACTATTGTGAAAATTGGTGCAGTTAGTTCGTATTAAACGTCATGAAAGCGTCGAACTTCTATTTCGAAAAATTGATGAAAAAAAAGGCACTTGTGCCAGTGGTCCAGAAGACGATCGATACTCTATAGTGATTTTTCTTTCCTGTTTGGTGGAAAAATTAGATCACACGTTATACCACAATCTCTGTAAATAATATTTAAAATTTTCTTCGTAAGGCTTGCCATACAAACGTTAAAACCATCTCATAAGTCATACCATAAACACTTTATTACATTCGCATTAGCAGCAACTGTAGGTACTCGTTTTTAATTGCTCCTATGTGAACGTAGGTACTGTAGGTGAGTATAATTGGTAGGTACTGTGCCTATGGCTTCGTATTTTTTCGTGAGCTATGCATTTTCAAGTGTGAAACAGTATTTCATAATATTCTCTATTGTGCTTCTCGGTCAGATCTCAAGACTGTGGCATATGATTACACCAAAACCATAGCCTACGTGTTTATCCGCTGGTATTCGTGGCAGTTTTCAAAAATAAAAAAATAAAAAAATAAAAAAAAAGCTAATATATTTGTTGAAAGTTTTAACCGTCGTCGTCGTATATTATCGTCGAACCGAGTAATTAACCGCAAGAGAAATGGTAATACGAAGTTGGTCATTTAGTGGTTTATCTTGAAGGTTAAAAACTATAGTTCAGAGTTGCGAAAATATCGTATGTGTGTTTTTTCTGCATGCGAAACTTTCGACCAAAAGGTGTGGTTGATAAGTGAAAAAATGCGTTTTATGTAAATTGGTACCTATACTTCTGGCTGCGCGTGTAAGTTTCTGCTGAAGTTGGCAATCCGTTTTAGCTCCTCTTCATTTGATATATGTTTGCGTGTGTTCGTGTTCTTGTTGTATGTGTGTAAAGTGCTAGAGTGCCACTTGGTCGACAGTAATATAATATGTCTATGCCTTCGAGGAATTAGTAAACAACCATGAAAAAAAATTGTTCATTGATCATAAATTTATTTCAAATAATAGTTTTTGATTTATGAGTTAGAGAATATAAGCTAGGCTGGCATTTGACACCTCAGTTTCGAGTAAAATTTGTGAATATGATTCGCCTACTGAAGCCTACCATATAGTATCGACGAGGTGAGGAAATGGTGCAGAATAGTCCTTCAAATGGCTGATGAGCTAAAGCATGACAAGATCAAGACCATGGCTGTTGGTAGTCTTGGTTTTAGTCTTGATCTTGCATCAGAAGGTACTCGCGGTCTTGGTTTTGCTCTGTAAATGTTGATGTTAGTCTCAATTTTTATTACAAGAAATTGGCTGTTATATATTGATGGCTAAATAATTAAATTTACCATTCATATCCTTTTAAAGTATAGGTATATATCTGAGAATCTTCACTTTAGATAAGACCAATAGACGTGAGAGAAAGAAAAATTTAAATCTTCTAAGCTATTTATGTAGGAAGGTGTGCCAACATTTGACGCTTCTCAAATCTTATACGTTTGGTTTTGGTTGTTGCACGGTGGAATTTTTGTCTTGGTTTTGCACTCTCTGAAACATCAGGACCAAACTGCATGATTAAGACCAATTTTTCTCACCATTACCTCCGAAGCCGAGCAACAAGACTTTGGAAGAAAACAACTTTTTTAATATACATCGATTTAGGATTGTAGGCAGCATTTTTCTCGTTCGCCGTTTTACCAACGTTAGCTGTCTGGAATATGGTCAAGCAAGCATTTAAATCACAATTCACAGAACGTCGACTTTCCTTGAACTTTAGACCAGACACTTGAATTGAACTGGGATATGTTACCGTAGAATGATCATCTAAAGACTTTATGCTCGGACAAGTATACATGACCGTAGCCACAAAGACATAGAAGCATTTGTTTCTCCTAAATTTGCCGAAAAAAAAAAAATGTTTAACGTAATCCCCACAAAAAAATTCTGACTACGCTCAAGCAAACATAAGAATCATCCGATAAAAGTTTTTGTTTCCCAAAAATATTAAGAACTGTATTTTAGACTGAACATGATAAATGCAGCATAGGTAGATATGTGCTGCACAAATTTAGTATAAATTTCTTACGCTTGAAAATACCTGCTGGTGTCCAATTGTTGCTCAGCGTTTTTGTGTGTGTGTGTGTCTGTATGTGTGCGTGGAGAGAAAAAGTGGCACTATTTTTTCTTCATAATATTATCACGTCAACAATGAAAAAATCGGGTAATAAACTCACTGCAATATTCGATGCGCCCAGAATAGGTAGGTAGGTACTTTATGCATCAATGCAATAAGCCAGTTTTCCTCTTACCTATTATGCTCACTGAATAATTTGCTATTCAGATTTGTTAAACGTATTCGATTCGATCGTTGCGGATTTAATGGAGCAGAAGTTACGAAACTGGCAACATCTTTATTGAATAACATCAGATCATTTGAGAATTGGGGGGCTCGATATTGAAATATTACGACGTTGTAGTGGGGCCTGGAAAAAATGGAATCGGCGAAGATTTACGATTTCAAATGTTAGCTACAAGTATAAGCCACTTAATTGATGAATGTACTCACATACATTTTTATTGATTTTACTTAAAAAGTTTTTCACCATTGTAAACGAACTGGATTTTTGGTCTTTATACGACAGTCAACGGACTTATTGAGGTGGAAAATTGAGACTAAGGAGAGTTCAGTTTTGTAAAAGATTATAAGAAAGCCACCATGAAGCGGGTATATATGAGATTTCTTTGCTATATGTAGATAAGTTAACATTCCAGTATAAAGGTCAGCCTTTTTGCTTTTTTTCCAAGAGAATTGTGAATTGTCGTAGAAAAGAGATATTGCTGAAAATTGAAACTAAATTTTTGAAGGCTAATAAGAGTGCTTGTTTCAAAAATTTAATTTTCTACTGTTTAAAAATCATCAATCGAACTTGAAGACAAATATTTCAGAATCTGAGATTTATTTATTCTCTTTTTAGTCTACGTGAATGACTTTTTTGAAATAAAGTTCAATCAGGCTTTGTGGCTGCTCATCAGAAATTTGTTAAATGAGTTATTTTTTCAATGTCGAATTGTTGGACACTATTTTCTCAATTTTTAGTTCAAAAGTTATTTTTTTCCTTTTATTTTCGAGTTCAAATTTTTTGTACTATTTTCTTGAAAATTTAAGTATTCTTATGATTTCAGCGTCTTGTAATTTGATTTAGAATAACAAAAGTTTTTCTTCATCTGAATATTTTTCGAATCATTTTCTCATCCGAATCCTGCTATAGTTTTGTAAAAGGCGTTTTCGTTACCTATTTCTTTACAGAATAAGAAAATAGAGTATAGTTAATCTTAAATTTTTCATATTAAAGTTATTAGATAATAAGTAGGTAGGGATAAATTACCATGAATAAGCGCGACCAAGTTTCGGTTTCTTGAAATAAAGACTGCGAAATTAATCCGAACTTTTTTTCACAACTGAGCCGTATATATTAGGATTTCGTTATTATTGATTTGACTTTGTATTTAGAATTTTCTGCAAGGACACTCTTTACCAATTTTTGTGAATTACTTCTGGTTCTTAATTCGTGACTAATAATATGAAGTTGAGAAGTGCAGACTTAGTCTAATATTTATGTAGAAAAGGAGATGATATTCTTACATTTGTGCCTAGTTACAAGTGCTGCTCAGTTCTTTCTTCAACATTCAGATGCTGTATGTATATGAGCTTAAGAAAGGATCCAGTATTACGTATCAAGTCAACAGGCTTGCCGAATTTCTATAGAAGTTCACTATTTTTCCGTTAAATATCTGAAAAGATTATTTTGCAATTATCACGAAGACATTATAATTACTCCCCAAACCCCACGTTAAGTGTGAACAAAATGAATTTCATGACAAATCTTAAATGACTACAGCACCTATACGAAAATACTTAGATTAGATAAAGTTATAAAAATTATAGAAATAAATAAAATTATATTTATTGAGCTCATATTTTTCATTTAAGTTTGAGTAAGGCCCCATTTGGGGTTACTATTCAGTTAAAAAAGAACATAAATTTACGTTTCATTCATTCTATTTGGGGCTTTGTTTCAAAGATTTTGCACCCTGAGTATGTTTCCATTTTTTTCATTTCTTTTTGCTTGAGTGAATTATTAAACGGTTTTACCATTTTATGAACACTCGACGCCCATTAAAACTCAACAGTTTGCATTCATACTTTAAGTACATAACATCATAAACGTCACGAGCGGTAATATGATCACAAAGAAATCACAAAATGTGAAGAAAAAAAAGAAAGATGAGGGAAATGTCAAGTGAAACGTAAGACATTTTATTTTTGAATTACTTTGCGGCACCCCAAAAAAACGTGTCTTTTTCATTTTCGAGCTTGTTCCATTCTTAATACAGTTTGAGTCTATGAAAAAGAAGAAAAGTAGCACGACTGAGGGGTGAACTTCCGAAAATTTATGTTCCGAGTTAAATTACCAGAACCGTGAATTACTGGCACCGTTTAAAAAAAAAGAAAAAAAAGAAGTTTTCCGTTGTATTAACGAAAAATGTATTGCTGGAGGAGAGGTTCAAAAAAAAAGAAAAGGGAAACGAAAATTACATTCGAGCTTCTTGCATTTGTACGAGAAAGAGACGAATGAACAGTCTTTGAGAAATAAGTCTGGTTTTGTGGCGTTTCTTCGTACACACGAGTGTGAATTTCAAAAATGGTGATTTGTGTGACATTCGTTACGGATCCGTGAATTTTGGCACCAAAGCGTGCAGACGGTAGTGTTTCCATCGCTACCTACTGCAGAAATTTTATTGTTTTTTTTTTAAACAAATCCTTGGTTTAGCACGTTTTAAAATCTGACGTTATGAGAAGATAAGATTTGTACCCCGATCCTAATCGTATGGGGTATTGTAGGGTATTGTGACCACCCTTTATATTTTATGTTAATGGAGTGGGAGGTGAGTCGCAGTAAGAACGAATATAAATGCAAAACTCAACGATAAGTTTCCTTTTTCCTAAAGGGGCTGACATGCTGCAAAATTGTAGGTAATTTTGTTCTACCGAAATTTCTTCAATTTTTGCTGAATCATTCCCTTTTTAACTCTATTTTCTAAAAAGGTTCGAGCACCTAGTTTACTTTTAGTCAATATTAAGTACTGATTTTGACAAGAAGAGCTATCTATCAACATTACTATAAATTGGCATATTTTCTTTTTTTTTTCCTTCTTAAATCAGTTTTGTTGCGCACCTATTCAGACAAACTGTTTTCAATTTCACACTTTTCATTCGTAAAAGAAAGCAATTCATCGCGTAATTTTGCAAACCTAAGATTATCGAAATTATGAATAACTTGTTTTCCTCAAAATTGACATGTGCAGCATATATTGGTCAATAGGCATGAAATTATTGCCCAATTATTCAAAAATGAAATGAAAAGTTGAATAAACAGAATTATTTAATTCTAAAAATCAAATTGGATTAAACCTATGTTAGTTAAGTAATTGAGGTACGGATGAGTGCTCTGTCGATACTGCTTCTTCTTCTTCTTCTTTATTATTTATTTATTTATTTATTTATTTTATTTTTTTAAAAAAGCAAAAACTTAAATTTGAACTGGGAAAGAAGAGGTGCGGATGAAGAAGTAGATAGGAAGAAAATCTATCAGGGAATTTGTTTGATTCCATAAATCCCTGTCAATATAGTGAAGAAAAACGCGTTTCCCTAAATGTGAATCTGACGACCATTCATCTGTGGTCATGAAATCGCATTCATGTATTGAAAATTCTGAGATTGTATTTTTTCTCTTAATTCATCGCTGGGCTACTTAAAACTGTAATATCAGTGAAATGCTAATATTGTGAATGGTTGGCCGATATCACCATTATATTTCAATATTTTAATTTTGTCTTTTAATTTGGTTAATATTTTGTGACATTGATGTATAGTATAATTTGACCATTCGTAGCTGCTCCATAATTTTTTAGCCAATTTCGCAGTTTGAAAAGTCATCTGATTCTTGAACTTCGGCTTAGAATTGCGCCCAAGGATGTCGATAGAATTTGAGATTAGTTATTTTGACCATATTATATTCTGTTTTACGTCACGTCAAATTGTTAAGGTCAGTTGGAAATTTATTGGAAATAAAAGTAAATTTCCTG
Source organism: Ericerus pela (assembly GCA_011428145.1). Lineage (NCBI taxonomy): Eukaryota > Metazoa > Arthropoda > Insecta > Hemiptera > Coccidae > Ericerus > Ericerus pela. The sequence continues at coordinate 3,062,694 of WOFM01000005.1, forward strand.
TATAAAGTTGGAATTCAAAATGTGTTTTTCTACAAAATCGAAGAATTGTTGTTACCACTAATTTGCCTGTAACGTGTGGGTGAGCTGTCGTTTTGTTGAAAAAATATGAAATATTTTTATGTCTTTAGTTTTTATACAAACAATTCAAAATATCTATACCAATAAATAATCGAAAACCATAGAGAGAGAAAAGCAAAAAATGAATATTTATTTCTTTTTTTTCATTCTATGAGTGGGAAGATACTTCAAGTTAAATATTATCATGAATGGGGGGAGGAAAATTGAAAACGTGTATTTAAATTCGAAGAGTCTAACCTTTTTTTGATCAGTTCGGTAATAATTCGATAAATTTTGTTTTTTGCCAACACCAGTCGAATTTCTCTTTTCAAAATATCATCCCTCTTACCAGTTCGATAAACGCATAAAATTCACGTCTATTGGTTGGAATAAAGGGAAATTTGAAGGAAAAAAAAATAAAAAAAAATGTTGAAAAGACTTCCTAGTTTGACCCTCCTTAGTAATAAATCTACCCCGTTCCACTTTCGTTCACTCCGGAAACTAGTTCTACTCGAGAACTGCTGCTGCACTGAACGCTTTTTTATATATATATATATATATATACACCTAGAGATGAAGGCTAATTTGTTACACCAATATGATTCTTTTGCATTTACCATTTGTGCAAGTTTTTCTCTCCCTTTTTTTCATAGGTGGGTATTTCTCTGGTCCTGGTCTAGTAGATAATCTACAGAATACAGATTGAAAGTAAAATTAATGCGTAAATTTTTTGGAAAGGAATCGAACAAAATTTTTTTTTTGGTTTAAATTAAAGGCAATGATGCCGAAATCTTGCTATTTATAAAATTTAATAAATTATGCCACCCATCATTATAATTTAACAATATTTTCTACCGTTGTAATTCGGTACAGGAAACTGCGAGAATGTGTAGACTACGTCTCGAGCTGGAAAAAAATATTTTCATATTCAAATGCAATAGGTATTGCGGAAGTTGGATCATTTGAAATTGTTAAAAAATTTTGATGCAGTCTTCACAAAATTGCTAAATTGTTCTCAAAGGGTACAGCCGAGTAAGGTGATAAAAAGTGCCCATACTCGGATTCGACTGAAACTAATACCGTATATGTATTATAAAAAAATTCCGGATTTTTTTGAAAATTTCAAATCCCTAACCCCAAAATTGACTTCTCAAAATCATATTTTGTGTTTTTTAGTTTTTTGGCCATATTTTTAGCTAATTTCAACCTATTTTACGTATTCTTGCTGGAGGTTGAAGATGATTACAAAATCTATTAAGCAAGTTTTTTTCAAAATTCTTATGAAAAATCAGATTTTGAGAAGAATTAAAAATTTTTAATTTGTTCTTAAAATTCGAGGTTAAAAGGTGGTAGCTCAGGATTGCTACAATAATATTGTTATCACTTACTTTTTCAACATGAATTTTTTTAAATTTTTCCAAGTTGTAGAACTAAGGCTTTTTAATAGTAGGTATGCGCATGAGGGTGATAAAAGATCAATAGCCATCTTGTGTTATTTGGTTTTTCATGAATTTTACATTGTTTATTATTACTGTATATATAGTAACCCAAAATGGCGGTTCATCTCTTATCACCCTCATGCGCATACCTGCTAGTAAAGAGCTTTAGTAAAACCGTTCTAAAATTGCAAAAAACTGCAGTATTATGATTTTTTTGGGTTTCCACCTTTGAATAATACTTTATGATATCTGAATTTACTTCAACTTCAGTAAAGTGTTATTCTCAGAGCCGTACATTAGCTCAAATATTTATTAACTCATTTAAAATATTGAAAAAATCAATTGAAACACAAATATTGCTGTTTCTTACACTGTAGCTGCAATAAGATGGATATAACCCCCTGTATACAACACAGTATGCCTTAAAAATTGAAACAATATTCTTACGTATTTTTTCATCCCGTCCATATAAGCATTATAACCAACAAAAAAACAATAATGCACATTTTCAAAGTAAAAATATGACTTGTCACAAAAAAGACAGCTATAATCAACGGATTATACCATTCAGAAATTTTTTAGACATATTGCTTATCCAATAAAATTGTCTTATTCGATTGTTACAAATTCAATTTCAAAGCTTCATAAATTCTTCATCAATTTGAAATTAATTGTTACTCTTTTCTACATTTTTTCAATTGTTTCCTCCTTCTCTTTTACATTATTGGAGGATGAGAGGGAAAAGTAAAATTTCATACCAAATCCAAAAAATATCTTCACCACTCACTGTAAGTGAGAAAGAAACACATAATTATAAGAGTAGTATATTGGCATCTTACTTAAAAAAAAAAGAAAAAATATCATATATACATCACTTATATGGGTTCTTCTTAATTTTTTTCTCTAATCATTTTTAGCCCTGTAAAATTAGACCAAAATTGGGTAAAACACATTTTTGGGGACAACCTGAGAGATTGAATGAAAGTGTTGTGGAATATACTGGAAATCCTATACTAAAAATCCTACCCCGAGTGCTGTGCTATATTTTTGGTACATTTTAGCCCTCAAAAATTAGTTTTTGGATAACAATTCAAATCCTAGAGGAGACAGACTAAAAATTATTCTATAGAAATTCATTTATATACAATTTTCTATAAAAAAATGCTCCATTAATATTTTTCCTATCTATCAATTAACAGGACAACTCTAACATATTAAAAAAACAACAATGTAAATCACTATAATAAACGTACTTAGCCAATATTTTCACATGCAGACCCAAGAATAAAAAATGTTTGTTGCTTCTGTCGAAATAACAAATTCTAGTGTTATCTATATTGTATTGAAAATCCAGGGCAGGCACAAGCCAAAGCACTGTGAAGTGGTGCCTCAGGAGTTATATAGTATATTCTTATACTATAAAATAGGCATAATATAAGTTTTTCTAATGTTGAAAAAGCTTGAGTCAAGTTGTGAAAAAGTGTTCCCCACCCAATTTTTACCAATGTTTTATGCGTGAATTGTTTGAAAAGGGGTAGATAACAACAGTAAAAAAAATGAAAGAAAATGGTAATGAAAAATAAAGTGGAGGTGGTAACATTGTTTTATTGTTTACTGAACAAATACGAAAAAAAAAATGAAAAATTCTCAGGGGGTCAATACTACAAACAAAATTGTTGAAATTATATTTGTTTTCAATGAAGTCAAAAATATTTTTTGTCGCAAAATTTTTTGCTATATATCCTATATTTTTCAAGATACACAAGATAAACATTTGCCAATAGGTTCAACCCTCTCTAAAAAATTTATTACTAGGGGTTGAGGGTGGGATTTTTAGCACAATATTACTGGCATCTTACCCAACATTTTTGCGCCATCATCCATTTTATACCAAGAAGTTTATCATTTGCTAATTTTACTGGCCTAATAAATGGACAGAAAAATTTGAAAGAAAGGAAACTTACATTCTATTTGATGTGTTTTATGATGAAGAAAAGAGGTAAAAGGTCTGTATCTACAATGGCACCCCTGTTGAGGAGATGTTTTGTGTGTCTGTATAATAATTATGCATCATCCACTGCCGCTATCCTTGATTTGATTATTTTCAACCAAAGAAACCAAATTAATTCCTTGTTTGCGCAAACTAGGTAAGATTCAAAAATAAACACAAATACACACACCAAAGTAATTTCATGACAAGTAGAATTACACCCAAGATAGACGCGTGTATACACACACACACACACACACACATCAACAATGAAGAATACACACAATCGTGTAAGAACTCAAATGCAAGGAGGATGACACTCATGCGCTGTGCAACCCAAAAACAAATGAACATGTTCAGGTCGTTGATCTCTGTGTCTGATAAACATGATTATTAGTATTTTACTACTTATTGCATTAAATCAATAGTGATTTTATGCACTTGTTTTTCAGGCTATCCATTGGTACTTTGTTTCTCTTTATTTTATTTAAATGTTTCGTTCTGTAATAATAAAATATATGTACTAGAGCTTGTGAGTATGTTCAATGTTTTGATGCTGATATGAGGTAGAGGTAAAACGATAGGCACCAAAGTATTTTCAAATTTTTATCGATGTTACTAATTTTGTTTGGTTAGTCATTTGTGGCAGGTCATATTTTCTTGTGAATTATTCTTTGCTAATTATAATAATCATACGAATTAAATGGAAAAATACGTAAGTATATTATTTCAATCTTTAAGTCATACTTTGGGGTGTATAGAGAGTTATACCACAGATTAATAAATATAATAGAGGATGCAGCTCATCTAAATGCTGCAGCAAAAAACGGCACTACTTTCAAAGCTATTGTCCCGGGTACAAAATTCGAATTTCCTTACCCCTCATTCGAGCCTATGGGCAATAATCAGAAATTTTTTTGGCGAATAATTTAATTGAATGAATGAATAAATACAATTATTAATTTAGAAATCATGATCAAGATGAATTTTGTATATATAAAAATGCGATTGTAAATTGTCGCGAAATTAGTGCCGTTTTTCATCTTACATGCGTCCTTTATTATATTTAATACTCTGTGAATTATACAGAATAAATTTTTATAAAAGTTAAAGTAAATTCAGTCCGGATAAAGTTTTTTTTTAGAGGTGCAAACCAATAAAAATCACAAAATTCGACTGAAAATGCAGAATTATCTTCAACCTCCAGCAAGAATTTTTTAAATTGATTTAAATTCGCTAAAAATATGGCCAAAAAACCGAAAAACACAAAATTTGACCTTGAGAAGTCAATTTTGGGGTTAGGGACTTGAAATTTTCAAGAAAAACGTATTTTTATATGATGCATATGCGTGGTATCAATTTCAGTCAAATCCGAGTAAGGCCATTTTTCACCATCTGAATGAGTGTCAGTTACTGGTTAATAATAGCGTTATTCGACTCATTAAAGTCTTCAAGTGTCTACTGCTGTGAAGTCTTAGTTTTAGTCTTAATTTTTACTTTTAAGATTCTCCATTTTAACTTTTATCAATGGCAGAATTTAACTTACCATTTATGTTCGTTCAAAATATACAAGAATATTAACTCACCATAAACACCAGTAGGTAAATGAAAAACTTATGTCGGAGGAAAAAATTATATTTTAAACATTTTATGATTTGTACGCATATTTTCATAGATTTTGGTTTTGATCTTGGTATTGCTTTCGCATTGCCGAGTCTTCGAATTAGTATTGGTGTTGTAAAATGTGTAGGGCTAATTCTGCTTATCACTAATCGAAACATTAATGCTTATGGTAGACGAGGAGTTGGAAGTAGATACCAGTGGCAATTGGTGAATAAGTGATGTAAAAAAGCACTGTAAGGTATTGTGCAGAGTCGGATTCAGGGTTTGCGGGCGAGGAGGCTAAATCCAAAACTTTCTCGCGAATCATTACCGACGGTCCTCCAATCGCTAGGAATAATTTATCTTATTTAGTGTATGATGGTACGCTAAAGTGGGCTATAGCCCCTGTAATCCCCCTGAGATCCGTCACTGATCTTGAGGTTCATTATCAAGCATTTACGAAGGTTTGTAGCATTATCATAACTCGAACTCGAGTTAATCTCCGTTGCATGTCAACGTTAATCAATGGGAATAACAGAATATATAGGTATTGTACTAAAAAGAAAAAAAAACTCTTATACAGCAAGCTTTGCAAGAAAAATTAGATTTTTTTTGTTTAAAAATCACCTATATCACAAATATCCCACAAATATGATGCATGAGATTAAATATACTGATTGAGTACCATGTTCTCAAAATATTTTATGAATGTGTCAAAAGTCGTTATTTTTTTGTGAAATAAAAAATTATTCTAACAAGCATAATTTTAGGAAATAATTCGACGGTTTTATTTCCAGCAATGACGAGAATTGTGGATCATATGAAAACAAACAAACAAAAAAAAAACTTCGATGAGAAAAAAAATTCCACATTTCAAAACAAAGTATAGTGCAGGTGTCCATGTTCTAGTTACGAAAGTATTAGCGGAGATTTTAGTGTCCGTGTTCAAATCTACGACAGCGGGTGGGGGTGGGTGCGGGAAAATTCATCTTTTTCGGAGATTGGGTTGTTTTTAAATTGAAACCAGTGGTTTTCTCGATGAAGGCTAGAAAATGAACTTTTCAGGACCATTATCAGAAGGGTGAAAGAGGGAAAATCACACTGAATAGCTAATAAGTTGGAAACAAATTGACCAATCAAAACTAAAATTGGTAGGTTTGGTCCTTGTATGAGAGGCACTTTTTGTACAAAATTTCGTGACTATTGAAAAAGAATATCAACTTTTATTGAGATACCATGAAAAATTAGTACCACCAATGAACCATAATACCATTAGGAACGAAATTTGGAATCATGTTAGATATTCTTCAAATCAATACCTATCAATAACTGTACCAAATTTGGAGACTATAGCTTGAAAATTACTCTCCCAAAACTGCAACAAAATCGCCCCTATCAGATGTGTAAGGCCTATCCAAACTAAAATTGGTAGGTACTGTCTTTGACCCACAGCACATATATATACCAAATTTCAGGCCTATCGATCAAAAATTATGACCTTTACGCTGTTCAAAACAAAAATGCATTTAAACTGACCTACCGGATGGACTGTGCGCCCGATCCAGACCAAAAACTATAGGCTTCTTTTTTAGATGAATCCGAATACGTGTTTCAAATTTCAAATCCATCTAATCAAAATTAAGCCGGGAAATGGACTCAACGCAAAAGGGGGTACATGAAAAAAAAAAGAATTTTCAAAAATAGCGCCAAAATCTCCAGAAAATCATGAAACGAAAAATGTACCCACTTCCACCCTTTGATTCGAATACTCAGACAATTTTAATAAGTAGAGTTTTGAAAAAAATTTACTTAAAAAGTCAGGGTGTGTACCTGTAAATGAATTTTAGTGTTGTATGAAATGGTAGAATTATCTTGTGGGAATTCGTTATTGTTGTTGTTGTTATTTGTATTCTTGTTTTTAAGTAAATTTTACTCGAAATTTCTTGAAAAATATTTTCTGAAATTTAGTGATTCGCACGAATTGATATAAATTGTATGGTACTTTTCACATTGGAAATGTTTAACCAGAGGTACGTAGCAAAAAGATGACGTCATATGCAACGAAAAGTGAAAACAAAGTTTGTAACAAAAAATGAAAAAAACAAAGTCTGCCACAAAAAATGAAGAAAGTCAGAAACCCCATGACAAAATTGCATAGGTATCTATACTACTTGTTCAAAATCAAATATGCCAAATCCAAGAGGTTTTCGAAATAGGCTACTATAGGTACCTATAAATAGAAAAACTAGGTATTCCATTTTTGAACGCCCATCGCGTAGTATAGTAAGCTAACAAAAAGTGAAAAAGTTCACGAAAAAATCATGATTACGAAATACTTTCAAGTGGAGATAAATTTTCCTTAACAAAATGAAAATTCAATACAAAAATCATTTCCAACGTATCTTCGACTGTACAAGAAATGCAAATCGTGTAAATTTTTTTCCAAACCCAGAACTGCCTTCACACCCTTCTCATCCAAACCTCTTTGGGAGGCGTAGAAACCTGAACTTAATCCTCCAACGCATGAGATTCAACAGCAAATGTTGTCTCAGTTTATTTAGTTGACAATCGAGGAAGTGGGAACGAGGGAGCAGAATTGAACACTTCCAAATTGTAAAAGCAAGCAATAAATTTCGCGCATTTGTCATAGATTTTAAAATTAAGCAGCTTTAATTTCGAATCAACAGATGAAATAATTCACCCCACGCTCAAATATATTCTGTAGGTATAGAATTACAGTGTTTAATATTATATTACAGAAAAAATAATGATAATAAATAATTTTAATTTAGAGATCGTACGTTAACCTTCGGCCGAAACTAATCCTCTTAAAGTAACCGTTTTCTTTAAACCGAAACATCTTGAAAGATAAAAAAATAAAATGAAGATGATGAGCTGAGAGGGGAAGGAGTTTAAAAAAAAAAAGAAGATATACGTTCTAGAGAAAAAAAAACACATTTTTCAGTATCCAGTTTTCTACTTAAAATTACTTTTCGAATTCGACTTTATTATTCTCTGAAGACACTCCTTCGAAACGAAAAATCCTCAACCACGAGACCGCTTATCTTCAATGTTAATTTTACTGCCTCGTTTAAAATGTTATTCTTTTTTCCATTCGAATGTATACAAGGCGTGTGTGTGTACGTATACGATATTTTTGTGGAAATTGTATGGAAATAGAGATAGGTACCGTGACAGTTGAAAATAATTTAAGAAATAGGAATTCCTATTTCACTGAGAGATTACAATCGCCGTGGGTATACTTAATAGAAAATCTTGGCATGGAAATTCGAAAATAACCAAAAGATATGGCCACAAAAAAATCCTGCTAATGAGGTATCTTGCCAACAGTAAAATTTATATCACTTTGTTTTCGTCAAAAATCTTTGTAAATATTACTAGCATGATGATAGTTAGGTAAGCATTCTTGTTTTGTATACCGAAGCAACGTTTTGAACAATTTAATGAAAACCACTTTGAAAAATGCACAGTAAAGAGGTATCGTAGTCCGTGTCCTTTTTATAAACTTAATTGACTTTATTCCTTTTATTGATAAATATTTTGAGATTTTAGTATTTTTTGTGTCAATGCAAATTTTATTCGTTAGGTAAGTCCTTAAATTCATACCCACCAAAAATATAGTTCTGGGTCTTAAGCTCTGATTTTTTGGCACATCTTCCTCTATCAATCACATTAATTAACTGCTTGATCCAGGCGCGGTTTCAGGATTTCTTCTTGGAGGGAGGCGGAGTGAATCACATTTGATGATATTCATAAATTTTTATATGAGTGGTTAACAGTTTTTACATATTTCTCTGTTTTAAATTGACCCTTTAACTGCAAATCTGGCCACATCATCCACGAACCGGTTTAAAATATTTAAAGAGAAAAAATTTAGTTAACTTCATTAGGAAAACTGAAATGAAAATACAATTAATACAATTTCACATTGAAAAAAGTAAGTCATGTTTTACTGTTGATGTAAAAATCAAGAGAGCCGAAAGGTGAAAACAAACGATGAGAGTTAAGAAAGAAAAAAGTTGGTCGTCCAGACTGTGATTTTACAGCTAACAGAAGGCAACTCTGTCTTTAATTTCAGCGCAGGTAAAGAAAAAGAAATAAAAAAATTAGGAAAAATAAGAAAATATCTAAAAATAAGTCCCACATACACAACAGACTACAAATGATTCAGTAATATAATTTTTAATAGTTTCTATTTTTCTTACAATCGTTGATGAATGATTATCCTTAATTTTTTAAGTTTTATTTGCAAAAAATTTGCGAGAATTTATATTTTTTGTAAACATATATTTAATCAAGAAATATAATGAAATGACCCAATAACAGGCAGGAGCAGGATCTGGAATTTTTTCTGCTATTAGGAAGTTCCGTTATTGGGAGATAAAATGTAAAGTTAAAAAAAAAATTAAAAATTAAAAAATTCGATGTATATACTTTTTTGAAGTTTACAATTATAATCAAGTACAGGTATAGTAGTTACTTTTTACAAAACAAATAGTTGAAAGATGCTTTTAGAATTTAACAATAGTTTTTTGTGTATTATGTTTAACTTTTGGTACTAAGTCAGCATTTTCAGAGGAATCAATTGTCCAATGTAAGCCCACCTTGTGCTACTCACAGGTGAAATTAGACTCACCGGACCATTTTACCTTGTCTATTGTCTATTAGAGGAAGGTCAACTATTGAAGGTATCTAATTCCTTACTAGTTTTTTCTCAAATTTTTGACACCATCCTTTTAAAAAATATTGAAAAATTAAGTAGAATGAATAAAATAAATCCTATGAAATTGAAACAAAATAATTTTCCTGAAGGAATGAAAAAAATGAATGATAAAATATTTTCTTTCTTCGTTGTAAATTTTGGAATAATTTAGGAATCTCACAAAATTCGGTATCTGAAAATAATCTTAATTATTATATGATGGTTTTTCCTTACGATTATTTTGATAAAAAATTATCTACCATGTAACATCACTAACTTCTCATCTTGTTTATTTCATGTTGCAGTACTTTACTAATAGCTGCAACAGTTAGCAATTCTATAAGAAGTAAATCAGTAGCAAGATATCATCAATGCTTTGTTTCCTCAAAGCGTGTTTTGTAGAATCAGGTAGCATTTTGTCCATCTAATTTTTTTCATTTTATTAAATTACAACTCAGAATTAACATATATCGTTTGTCTGCAGTTGTTATAACAAAAAAATTACAAAGTAAATGCTGGGAACCTTATACCATGCAAGAAATGGAGCAGTACTTGAAAATGTTAGCATTTTATTCTTCTCCTCTCCTCAATTTGATACTCTCCTCAAATTGGTACATATATTAAAAATCATTTTTTATATTGCTGCAAAGGAAAGTCTGTGGCGATAAAGAAGAGTTCTACCGCAAACTTGGCTATTGAAAATTTGAATTCATAGCGAGGAAATGAAGAGAATTCATCTACAAATTCTTTTGAATTTGTCGCCGTTAAATTAATTAGGATTCAGCAACAAATCGAAGAGAATTCGTAGATGAATTCTCTTCAATTTGTCGCTAACTTGTGATAATAATAAGGCAAAGACAAAGTAAAAATTGCCAACACCACACACATGCCAGAAGCTAGAGTGCCAAGTGAGATTTAGATGCTTGTGAAAAAAATTAAATAAATTCTACAGCTTCAATACCTCCTCCCCTTCCTTCAAATGAAGAAGTAGGTACAAACAAAATACGCATTTGTCAAGTATATGTTTCCAACCATCCCATTTCTTATAACTTTTGCCGCTAGGTGGCGCTCTTGGAGGTGCTTACCTACCATATAGTGTATAAGATTAATATAACTGCATTAAACTTTGTTGTCAAACGGTAGGGGCTATGTTCTTGTTCCTCGGTTCTCACTGTGTAATTTTATATATTTCTCTCTTCTCTCCAGGGCCAAATTTACAGCTCCAGCGCCCGGGTACAACAAAATTTTTGCACCCCCTCATTTTTCAATTGTTGCCACCCACCTCGTCTGCCAAAATTTTTTTATGGATTTTTATCAGGAGTTTTTACCATATTAATAATTTATAGGTGTGAGGACACACCGGTATGAGGTATAGGGACTCTTACTCCTGACAACAGTCACCGCCGCAAGGCAGGCTTATTTTTGTCTTCATGATGTTAAACAAATTACACAATGTACGTTTGATCGTACATTACTTGCACGTGCATGAAAGTAATGTAGGAGTACCAAATTGTGACTAATCTCAACAATGCGATGATGTCATGATCCGTACACAAACTGGCCCATCATCTCTTATCACTATAAGACATAATGCAACTGGGCCACCCTAACATACATATGTATTTGCTGCATTTGTGTGTCTATGTGCGTGTAAATAAGCCAGTATATAAACCATCCCGACCGGCTCTAAAATTGCCAGTGTTTGCCCAGGTTTTGGCTTACCCATATGTTAAATATGAAATGGCTGAACACTTAAATTCTGTTGAATTATTTTCTGGTGAGAATATCTTTTTCACAACAAGGTATTCCCCAATGAGTTTAATTGAATATTTTTTCACCATCATATTTGATAAAAAAAAAGGTTGTCAAAAAATTTTCTTTCTTACTTTTTTGTGTCGCTCTTTGAAAATCTGCCACCCCGTACAGTTGTACCTTTGCACTCCCCTAAATTTGGCCCTGCTTCTCGCATTCTGTCTTCATTTTTTGTATTTGTGCACATGCCAGCTGTCTTCTAAGTCATCACAGTAAATACTTAAATATCTTTAGAGATTCTATCTTGGTTCAGTTGTAGGTGGTCCAACATAATTTATAACTTCAGTTACATCGAAGTTGTATCAAGAAAATCAACGAAACTTCGCCTAGTCCCATAGTTAGAATGATAAAATTTCATTACACGATCTGTCAATTCAGTGCCACAGAAAAGCGGAATTTTGGGGGTCCGTTTTCTTTTCCTAATATATACATTCAAATTTAAAGTTTTAATATATTCGATTCATCTAGCCGTTGATTCGAAAATCCAAAACATCATTCATCCTCGGCCATATCTTTGCACTGTTCTTACAATTCGACATTGACGACATTTTATTTCATCATCACCCAAACAACACGCTAAAACTTCACCTCTCTTTTCGAGAAGACAAAAAACACAGGATAATAAAAATAAGTATCTGCCAAAAACTCTCCTCTCTCTTAAGTCTCTTTTTACTAAAATAAAAAAGCGGTGCCGTATGAAATTATTCCACAATGAACACTACCATCATTGAATGTTGATATTCTACTCCCCTCCAATCTGGATATATATATACCCCATAATACACTTTTGGTTGAAAACGCTGTGTATTAAATTACAAAGAAATAACAAAAAGTAATAACGAAATTTTATTACTCGATGATAGGAATACACGAAACTAAACACTTCGTAAATTTTTTCTTTTTTAATTTCCACGTAGGTATAGCGAAAGGTAACGACTGAAAAAAAAAATTGTGCATTTGTATATTAAGCTTAGCTGGTGAAGAGAAATTACAAAAAAAAAGTATTGCGAGTTAAATAAGAAAAGGATGTAGGTATTCGTACGTATAACAAAATAGATGTAAGCTCTCATTACATATTCTCGTATCTACAGCGTTATTATTCGTTTATATTATAGTTAAGAGAATCTGCAGGGATCTATGGAAAAAAGAAGGGAGACGAAAAGCTTCTAAGTTATAATTCAGGCGGGAAGAATACGAAGAACATGAAATGCGGTAATGATTGATTTGTAAAAATAAATATCGAAGCGGGTACACTATAACTCGGCGAATATGTGGGATGTTAAAAATATCGTAAAATATATTTATTAGCGATAAAGCATCAGAGTATTTTATTTATTGCGAACTTTAAAAAACAAATAATCGTATATTCGTGGAGGGAAGTGTGCGTATAAGTGAGCGAACATTGAGGGGTGTAGATGCCTTTTCGGTGCAAAATTCTAACTTTTTTTTTTATTTACTATTCTCCATCTTTGAATATTTAACTATTTAAATTGTTATTCATTTACATTTCTTCAATATATTATTCCTGCTGAAAAAAAAATTTAATGGTCTAATAGTAGACGGAATTATTTATAATAAATTTGGCGCTTGTTTTATTCAAGTAAGTATGAGTTGGTTTTTTTGTAAGTTTTTCTTTTGATTTTGATATCAAATTTCCTGAAGAAAATACTAAATATATCTACAGCAGTTATTGAAACCTTCCTTTGATATATGAAATATTTTTGTTATTGGTTCTCTGAAAATGTACAGCTCTTTAGATTCACCCGTAAGTATGAAAAATACGATTCTTTAAATATGATGATATTTCTTAGAGATTTGGTAATAAGTTGAAATTTGTATTTACCTATATCTAATATTAAAAGAATGAAAATTTCAACATCGTAATGATCGTAAAAATTTTCAATTGCAGCAAAATTAAGTTGGCTTTCCTACAGTGAAAAAACAATTCCAACCAATAGAATTACTGCCTAGTTTACTTCCACCCGTGCCCAATTATTTTATATATAGCAATATAGCATGTATGGCACGATGCTGAAAAGAACCATAAATTTTATGAATTAAGTCTCTGCGTTTAGTCAGTTTTACATGTTTTAGTAGATTTTGTATTCGAAAAAGTAATAATTGTTGTCGAAAAAAGTGTCATGACTGTTGTTGGTAGACGCTGAATACCAACGATTCAATTTTTCATTTTTTTTTTCTGAAGAAATTTGAAAAGAATTATTTTTTTCTTTTTAGTTGATTTTATTTTTTTTATTTTTTTTATTTTTTTTATTTTTAAGTTGGTTCTATGTTTTGAAAAAAATTATTATTTTACCATAATGCTTTTTTGTTTTTCTTTCATCTAAACCTCGTTTTGCCTTGCTTCGATAATTTTTTCTTTACTTTTCACTAATGAAATTAATAATGTTTTTTTTCTTCTTTGTTTTCAAAAAAAATAAAAACATAAAATAAAACTGAAGAAAACAATTTGAATACCCCGTTTGCTAGCAAACTGGGTAAAAACAGATATCGGGTCTATAAATATTCTATTTCGTAGCGAAAAAAGTATTTCTTGACTAATGTCAATCGATACAGATGGCATAAAAAATGTGTTTCTCAACTGTCATAAACAAGAAACGCGAAAACTGTGCAACGTATTTTCTATACAAAGTTGATTGCACACAAAAGAGAGAAGCTCTTAGAAAATGTGCGAATAAAGGGTTCTCGACGCCAATTTTTTGAAACTAACATTCTGCGGTTGTCATAAGCGATCGTAAAATGTCGAAAACTTTTTTTAATGCTTGATAAAATATTTAAAAGCGAAAGAGAGTGAAATAGCACAAAAAAATAAATAGGAAAGAAATTTGTCGGTGCAATGAATATTTTAAGAGCACATTAATGAATATAAATGAAATAATATTTTTCAAAAGGGTAGAAAGTTTAAGCAGTTTAGTCTACTTGTATTTTTTTTTTTTTACGACTCTGTCATTTTTATATTTTTCATTTTGGAGGACAAAAAGAAGCGCGGAGGTGATGGGGAAAAAAGTATACAGAAAAAGAAGAAGGAAAAAAAAAACGGTCTTTTGATTGGCTTTTATAGCTTCCCGCGCGCATGGCGACTTTTATACATTTATAAAGACGTTCGCCAAAGAGATTCATCGATTTGCTGTTATTCCAGTTTTGAAATTATTATTGCTTGGTTTACAAAGTGACAGGCTATTATACAGTTCACGAATGCCGCCGTGTTTTTTTTTTTTTTCTTTTTCTTTTAATGGATACAGAGTATTTTTTTCCATTCTTTCTGCAGTAATTTACGACAATAGAGGAGAATAAAGTAGACAAAAAAACCATCAGATGCTCGTAAGTGTGGGCGTGTCTGACGTTAATTTTGATTTTAAACGTTTTATTTTGAACTGTGGAGTGTTGGATCAAAAGCTCAGATAGGGGCACTCATGACTGATGAAATCTCTCCTATTTTCAAACGTCGGATCTGCTAAAGTGAAATGTTTTTCTGAAATGAAGTCAAAATACCAATATCTGTTCCCATTAAAATTATGGCTGTGTTATTTTCATTGTGTAAAATACGTTAGCGATGTCAATTTATTTTCCGTACTTGTAGTCCAGTGATGAGAGAGGTAGTGTGAAGCCAAGAAAATTGAGCCAATCATATGAGAATGTATCATTGGAATCGTCGGTTATTGCTCCCTTCAGTTTCTGTTATTTCTTTATTGCACTGACTGTGTACCAAGAGTTCCCAACCGCTTTCAGATTAATAATTTCCTCGAAAAATATTTGAAATTGAAACCTTTTCTTTTATTCGTTCATATTATTGCTGACATTTCTCATCTCTCAAAATTAAAAATGGTTTGTATTTACTCATATACCACTGCACTAATCGGATTGATTTTATTCGACAAAATGAAAAATTTATGCGCATAAACTTTCGCAATAGGTTACCAATTGATGTGTATCATTTTTTCTGGTTTCAACAAATTAAATATCCCTAACGAAATGACTTTATGACCACCATAGGGGTTCGTGTTTCGTCCAAAATTTTTTAGTCCTCAACCAAAATTTATTACCATACCCCTCAACGAATGGTTTCTCGGTCAATCGATTTTGACGTTTACTTTTCGTTGTTTACAATCAATAATTTTACCATAAATGACAGACGAAAATAAAAATGAGAAAAAATTACGTATTTTGTTGCAAAAAAAAAAAAAAAAAAAAAAAAAAAAAAAGTCATAAATACAAATTTAAGGTTTATTTTAGATTGCCAATTTTTTCCAGTAACGTGTGTAGGCAGAACGTATAGCATTGGACCAAATAATGTTATTTCTGCCTTGGTAGGTATTATTTTATTTCACCGTATCCAATGATAACCTTGATTTTAGGAGCTCGAAACTAATAAATCCATTTCGTTCTTCCATTATGTAAATTCTTGTTTAAAAAAAATTTTGGTAAAACGGAAAAACCATAATATTAAACGCTTTATTTAAAAAAAAATAAATATTCGTTTTTAGAGAATGTGTCGGTGTCTTTAATACAATTCATATTTTCACATTAGGACTTGTTCTGCTCAAGCGTCCAATTCAGAATCAGCATTATAGTACGACTGTTTTTTGTTCATTTTTTTTAAACATTAAAAACCGATACATATCCACGACAATAAAATAAAAACCGAACGTTCGTAGTTGAAAAACCAAAAAATTATGTAAATGTGTCGAAGGTGGAAATAAGATAAAAGCTCTCGATAAGAAGCTCATCGTTTTTAGGTTTGTAATACGAAGTGAGACTCGAGAAAAAATAAGTTTTAATTTTTTCTCATTTGATTAATGCAGCCAACCCCTTTGCAACTTTTAAACTTTGATATGAAAATTTGTTCCCAAATAACACGTGTAATGATTCCAATGGAATTACATTTGTTGGTAGGTATATGTGGGCTTTTTACTTATAGTATAAACCAGGCTTATTGTGTGGTTCGTGTAAAGAAGTACCTTAGTAAAAGAATAGAAAAAGAGAATGAAAAAAGAAAGAAGTTATAAAATCTGGCAATAAACTTGTTATATGCGAGGGACGTGCAATTTAACTAGACATTAAAATCTATCAACTCGTCGATAAAATCGAGAATACAACGAATTTTTGACTCAATGAAGTAGTAACTCGGGCTTATTTCAGATTTTTATTCGCTTCAAATTGTTAGCACTTTTTTTTTCTCATGTAATTTACCAGGTTGTTGGCTCTATTAATTCGTTCATTGGGCAATTGTAACTGGCATTTCGATTATGTGGGGAAACTGAAATTGAGTTCTTGAAACGGGTAATGTAAGACCCCTTGTTAAGTATTTCTCACCTACATAGACGTGTCAAAAATTGATGAACTGTTAAAGTTGGTGATTAATGAGGTAGAGAAAGTAGCTTATCAGGTTATTGCATATAGGGTTTGATAATGATTGTATTCTATAGTGTAAAATTGGTTGTAAGCATTCAACTGGTTGGAAATCTCAGTTTTTCTTACTTATTGGCAGTATATTGTTCAGAATGATCCCATTAACCCTTTCATCACTTCTCATACCTTCGCTAGTAAATTACAAAACTTTTTAAGTGAAGGCGTGGAACTACTTGCGACTCGTACAAAACCAACTTAAAATAAGTTGAGTAAAAATAAATTTTTAATGATACACTTTTATTAAGGGTAAAACATTACATGAAACCTAGCGCACCAACACAAAGTCACAGACATACACTCACAGCATAACGATTGTAGCGCTAAACAAAACAAATGTGGTGGTCATCCTCAGTACTACGCTATCCTATAAAATCTAAATTCACATCCACTGAACGAAGCAGTAAACAAACAACTGTAGTAAGTTAAAAAAAGTTTGAAAATAGAAAATTCTCTGAAAACCTAATAGGAAATTGAACTAATCTGGAAATCACTAATTTTTGAATATTTTCAAATTTTTACATTTTCTTATTGGAGCTGTTCAAAAATCTCTTCAAATTTATCTGGATAATACACAAGGAAACGTGCTCGCATTTTCTACTCGAGAATTATTTAAACACAAAAATTTATGGTAATAAAAAAGTGGAAAATATTTTTTTTCTGTTTTCAAAATTAAAACTGTGGATGCCTTGATGATTTTTTTATGATATAAAATTAAGAATATACTGAGATGAAAACAGCTATAACAGGAAGGTAAAACTTTACCAAATTTCGAAAAACCCTAACTAGAATTGATTTGAGTTGAAAAATAGGAACTTAGTCGAATATTCTGGATCCTTCAGCCTCATCTACTTCATGTTCATAAATTTTAGTGCTTACACTCGAGAATAATTTTGTTTTTACTCAAATATTTTGAGGTAAAAAAATTTTTAGACTAATTTTGGCTATTATCTGTTGAAACTTTATAAACTACTGTGTATTGCTAATAGGATTTCAAATAAAATGGGAGAGAACTATACACAGTCAATATTTTTGGGATTTTGAAAATTTATTACTGAAAATTGGTATATTTTTCACAAATTCTGAAGTAGAATTTTTTTTGAATGTCAATTTAGTGGTATAATGTAAGATATTTATCTCATTCAGATAAGAGGTAATAGGAAATCGGTAAATAAGAATTTCTTATCCCTTTCATATTTTCAAATGGCACTTCACATCTCAGTGAGCAGTTTACCTCCTTTTTTATCTGGTAATGGAAATTTTTATATTATTGTAGAAACTTAAGCATCTTAAAGGAATAAATTTTATTGAAACTTTTATTAATGTTGTCAACATTTATTTGTCGTATTCTTCAGTTCTCACTTTCTCTGAAGGTGTATCAATAATATCTCTTCAGAATTTCAAAACTAGTCTGTGTCGGATAACATGAATACCTAGTCTTTCAACTCAAATCAATTCCTATAAGGGTTTTTCAAAATTTGAAAAAGTATCATAGTCCTATGAGAGTTTTTTTCATCTCAGAATGTTTTCAGTTTTATATGATGAAAAAAATCATTAAGTTATCCGCAGTTTTGATTTTGAAAACACGAAAAAACGATTTTCCCTTTTTCATAACTATAAAATATTTAAAAATTAATAATTTCCAGGTAAATTTAATTTCCTATTTGATTTTTATACAATTTTCCATTTTTAAATTAGTTTTGTGTGAGTAGCAAATAGTTCCACATCCTCACTTAAGAAGTTTTGTGACTTTTTGAGGACTCAGAGTGTACTTATGTATTTGCTACTGTAAATGTTTCTATGAGCCAAATGTGAAAATATTTTCTAATAAAAGTCAAAGTTTCAATTATAGTAAACATACCTGACCTTCGTAGAAACATTTCATCGGAATGTGAAAACAAATCTCGAGTAAGTAAAAGTTGTTTTTGAAAAATGTTAGAAATTTCTCATAAATTAATTCTCTAATTTATTGTTGGTAAAATGTATGATTACCTTTTGCGTTGGAACAAAAATTAAAATTGGATTCATAAAGTAGGGTTGGCTTTCTAAGGCCTTATCCCTCCTATTCTTCAGAGAAAATCCTTACAAAAAATTTTTTAATTGGATGGCAACACTTGTCGTGGCTCCACCCACAGGTCTCCTGCGCACAGACGATGCGCCGGAGTACTCCCTCTAGGAAGAGGAGACATTGGTGTTGAGGCAACGTCAGTTGTGAGTTACGAGGCTGTGAGAGCAGGCATGTGACTCCAACCAACTTTATATGGTCCCTTGGACCTTAAACCACACTAATTATAAGCTTCTACCCACTACATGGTAGCAGGAGCAATTAGGTATGTGGTCAAAAGGAATGAATAATTCTTTGTGGATTGAATAAATTCGTCTATAAAAATCGCTTCTACAAAGCATAACTCTCAACTAAAAAATACTTGTATTTTTTCCTGAATAATTCCCTATTATTTTCGACTATAACTGAATAAGTTAGACTATTTACTGACCGTAAATACATCGTATTTTATTTCTGCTGAACACAGAAAAAATATTTATTTGAAAAATAAATGACATATCATAATATATGGTATCTCCAAAACTATAAAAATTTTGCAGCGAACAAATTATTCGCCGCCCCTCAGTAAAAAACAGAACTAAACATTCTCTTTACACCCTTTTTCATTTTACACACGAAAATACAGGCGAAAAAATTATTAAATTAATTTTTCCGTTGCCCCTAGCATTAATATTGATCATATTACGTATTTTCTCACGCATCCGGATATCGGAATAAAGTTTTTGAAAAAATATATGCGTACTAATTAATTCCCCGTCAATAAATGACATCGAAAAATGTTATGACGACAATTAATTTTCTAGATCTCAATTATCTATACACATTTATATCGCATAATATAATTAACTCCTTCTCTCTCACACTCGCACGATTAAAAAATACGAATTAAGAAATGCAGAAATTTGTCCGAAAATAGACAAAATACAGAGTCAATGCATCACATCGACCTATTCAAGGACGAAAACAGCAAACATTGTCGTAACCTGCAAATGATATATCACACTCACACATTTACAACCTACGTGTATATACACGCAACACTACAATTACGTACACGTTTTGCACATTGTAGGCATCAACCAATTCTCATGGTCGTATGCTCACACATGTGCAGAATGCAAATTCTGAACACATCCACCTTGCCGCCTATTCCAAATTACCAATTATCGATGCTACAAGGACGTGATCGCTCATCCCTTAATGAGTTTTAATCGCTTTTGCATATTAATTAATGCATTTTTTGCTTAATTTTTACGTAATGCTTTATAATAATTTGCGAGAATTATTACGCAATTTTTTCAATTTTACATTTTTTTCGTAATTTTTGTGCGTTCCCACGCCGTGATCTTTTACGTCTTTAATACTCCATATTAAAAAAACTTTTTTCTTCTCAAAATCTTTTTTCGAAATTTAATTTCGTGCGTTTTTTTTGTAATTAACATTACGTTGATATCATATCTTTTCGCAAAAAAGATTCATCTCGCGAATAATTGCGTATCTTCTCTGTATCCTCAAAATACGACAGCTGTAGTGGCCAGAATCAATAATCCACAGGCCGATCTATCCATTATCAACAAAAATTGGTAAGTCCTAATGGATTATAATATTTCAGTATTATATTGAATGTGCTTTTATTTACTTTCTGAGTAAATAGCGTCTAATTTTCACATAAAATTATTACTCGAAACGTAATCTCACAATTACAAAAAAATTCAATTTAGGTCTATTGGATTTGAAAAATCCTACATTTATTGAATGAGAAATCATTTATTTGCATTAATTTAATTATTTACGTGTTCATTTTACCAATGATAATTTTGGGGTTACTCTCGTATTATTCGTAAATTTTATTTAAATTAATTTTGCATTTTCAAGTGTCGCGATTAAAAAACCTTTTATCGCCCCAGGGTCACGCCCGATTTTTTTTGGGTCCTGGACACTGAATATTTTTATTGAATTTCCCATTCATGTTATTAAATTGGATTCTCGTCCTAGGGACACGCCCAAATTTTTTTCAGTTCGAAAAACTTAGAAAAATTTTGTGAATTGACCATTCATGTATAAAAAATTATAATTATGTCCTAAGGTCACGCCCGATTTTTTAATCGATCGTAAACAATTAGAAATATTTTCAAAAATATTTATATCCTCACAGATATAACCCTAAAATACATGGTAGAGTACGCAATTTTATATTCTGTATATAGGTACAAAAAATGTTTTTCTGCCTAAAACATCAGAGTATGCAATCGCATATTTTCTTACGTACATTTTATGTTCGTACTTCCCTAGTGTGTTGAAGTTCGTGTTATTAACACGTATTTGTAATTAGGTCACTATGTTAACGCATAATATATCCTAATACACTAATTTTTTTGCGTTTTCCAAACATAATTTTGCATTTCTATACAAATTTTTTTGTATGTCTGTCTGTCAACAAAATTGAAATGGCTGACAAAAATCAGCAACAACAATCACCAGCTGATGCTCGTGAAGAGGATTCCCTCCTCGATCCCAATAATGTCCCTTGGCATGAGGAAGTGGATTGTGAGATCCAACAACAACAACAGCAAGAAGCTGCAAGACTAGCTGAACAAGCTAAAGAAAAAGCAGCTGATGAAGAACAGCTGCACATGTTCATAGAACATGAAGAAAAAATTCGCAAGAATATGGCCAAGAAAAAAGAGGCTGAAAAAGCCAAAGAGGCCAAAAAAGTAGCTGATGCTGAGAAAGCCAAAAAAGCAGCTGACGCTGAAAAAGCCCGAAAGGCTGTGGATTCGGATAAAGCCTGAAAGGCTGAGGAAGCCGAGAAGCTCCAAAAAGCTCTTGCCGAAAATAAAATTCGACTAGAGAAGGAAGCCAAAAAGCTTCTTTTGACTAATGAAGCCAAAAAGAAAAAAGCTGCTGATCAAGAGCAGCGTAAAAGAGCCGATGCCATCGTCGATAAACCAGCTTCTTGTAAGACAATATCATTTATGTCGATGTCTTGGGATTCAGATATATCTGATGACGCCTACAAGTTCATGGCGATTGTAGACGACTGCCAGTCGTATGCGCAAAAACTTGAACAGTTGTTGGAGACACCTTATATCCAAGGTGAAAATTACGACAAGATATTGTCGGAAATCGAGGCCATTGATTCTTGTCTCCAAGACTTGGAGGTCCCGCCGAAAGGCCTGGATAAAAAAATTTTGGTTGCTTCCCACAACACCAAGAGGGATCTCTTGGTAAAAAGGGCCAGAATACTCAAAAAGTATGTGCCTGGCACTTTGGAACCTACGCCGACACAACCCCCTTCAACTTCGTTTCAACAAGAGTTTGAAAATATGAAGAAGAAGGAGGCCAAAGAGAAACTTCGAATTGAAATTTGGGCCAAGGAACTGGCTAAATCTCTCGTTCAAAATTGTGAGGAATTGAACAAATCCCTCAACTTGTACCGGCATTGGGAGAAATCCCTGAAGGATGTGGAAACATCGATCAACGACGAGTTCCAGATGAACGTCATACAATTTGAAAGATTGTATCTGAAGGAAACCATTCCAGCCATCCGAAAGATGCTGACTACGTGGAGCAGGAAGGTGCGGATCAGCCTGCCAAGCTGAAACAACCGCAAATTGAAAGAAATAATTCTAAGAAACGTACTTTCAAACAGATGTCAAATGGACATTCTGAGGAACTGGAGGCCCCAACCCCTTCTAAAACAATCAGAGGTGAGTTACCTCTTAATTCCTCAGAACATTTGTTCACACCTGTGCCTATTATTGATAATAATATGGAATCCAATCTACTATTGGGACTAAATGAACCAATTCTTCCTTTCACAGAAACTAACATTTCTGATTATCAAAAACAATCTTTTGGCTATATTCCAAAATGTTGGGAATCTCAAACAGAAAATCCGTTGGAGAAAGGTTTCACCAACTGGTCCCGATAAATATCGTAATTCCTTTACGAGCTTTATTCATCCTCCTTCAAATACACCATTTGAAATTAACATCGAAAGATTTAATTCTTTGAAAAAACTTGTTAGGACATTTTACCAATGTCTGAAAGCAGTTTGTTGATTTAACAATCAAAGGATCAGACGGAAACATTTGTTAAGTCCATACGCAATAATGAAATTTAACTTTCATTTTGTAATGCTTTGCTTCATATATGCCGACCAAAAGAAATATTTCCCCAAAATATATGACATTCTTTTGAAGCAAAATCCTCCAAAATATGTTTCCTACGGAAAATTTCATATTTGTATGGATCCCTCTGGAATTTTGCGTACTAGAAACTACCTTCCAGAAATACCTTATGCAAAAGATATGCTTTCACCCATATTATTGCATCCTAAGTATTACATGACTGAACTCATTCTAATGCATACACATTTCACCAATGTGCACACGGGTAGCAAGTTCACACTTGCGGATTTCCGTCGGCATTATTTTGTACCAAATGCCTTAAAAGTTCTTCCACAAATTCTCAAAAAGTCTTGCATTTTATGCAAAAAATCTGAAAATAAACCTTTTAAGCAACCGACTCACTCGTCCTTGCCAGATTTTAGACTTATTCCATATACCTACCCCTTTTCTTATACGGGTGTAGATATTTTTGGACCTTTTCCTGTATTTGACAAATACTTACCAAAAAGGAAAAATCAGTTGGCGACACCAACATCTACCATTTATAAAAAAATGGGTTCTTATTTTCACTTGTCTATCAACAAGGGCTGTTTATCTAATTTCAATTTCGTCTTTAACGACGACAGAAATTTGGACAGCATTTCTAACATTTTTTGCTGACAAAGGCACTCCTAAAGAAATTCTGTCAGACAATGCGGCACAATTTCAGCTGCTTTCGGTATACCTACCGAATTACTGGACAACTTTTTCTGAAACCTCAGAAATAAAGGACAGTCTCGATACGAAAGGTATCGAATGACATTTCACCCCGGCAAAAGCTCCCTGGTATGGTGGAGTTTATGAACGTATCATCAGCATTATAAAACAAGTGTTTTACCGAGTTCATGGACACAACTCCATTTACATCCATACTTTTCAGGCTAGTTTGAAAGACATTCAAATCATGGTTAATTCCAGACCTCTTTGCCTATTTTCCAATGATAATGGTCAACATATATTGACATCCGCGCATTTTCAACATGCGAACTTAGGAACACTAAGTTTACCTGATGATCTGACTTTACTGGAATCAACTCCTACGGTTAAACAGATCTTAGATATGTGGAAATTGGATCAAGATTACCTTATTAAACTTTGGCTATCTTGGAAGAGAGAGTATTTACTTTATCTTCGAGACAGACCCCCATCTGCCTTATCCAATGCATATCGTTCGGTTTCATACCAACCGCAGGTCAATGACATAGTTCATGTTTTAGATTAAACATCTAAACCTGGCGTATACAAACTCGCTAGAATCACTGGTCACGAGAAATCGCATGATTGAAACATCAGACACGCAAAAATTGAATTCTCTAGTAAAAAAGAGTCCTCTCAACCACTGAAATTTTTGGCTCCGCTAGAGCTGCAATCGAAGGTTCCTCAAAATTAGAAATAATTTTCCTTCTCCTTTCTAAGATATACCTGGACATGACATATGTAGGAAAGGTTCTGAAGTATCCGTAAAATTTTGAAACGAGATAATGTATTACACTCTTCTCTGAAGAGTGGAGTTTCATTATCTGGCGTTTTTTCCCAATATCATCTTCCATTTCTGCTCGTGGCTTGTTTCTTTTGTTAACTTGCTATCGGAAATGGAAGTTGATATAGTGATTTCTCCTTTTCTTGCGAACTTTTGGGCTAGCTCTTAGTTTTCAAGATAAGAAGAAATCACTCCGTTTGGTACCTTCACTTTAGTAAGACCTACGAATTTTCTTGTTGTAATTTGCTTCTTAACATTGTGTATGAAATTCATCTTGATGAAGTCTC